>JAVIWB010003383.1:0-454967 GCA_031893035.1 Dermolepida albohirtum | reverse complement strand
TTAGGTAGTAATAATTTATATATAATAGTGTGAAAAGGAAATAAAGGAAGAAGAAAACAGTATACCTATCGCTGCTCCTCCAATAGCATATGTACAATATATATATATATATATATATATATATATATATATATATACATTTTTAACAAATTAAAGGTACACAAATATACTCGTAGTAGATCGTGACAATATTCTTCCATAATTGCAACTTGTAAGATATTCTACAATAATTTCACGAAAATATGATTTATGATGTAAATAAAGAAGGTAATTACGGTAACGCTTCGACATAATTCACTCTTAAAGTTGTTCTTGAAACTCGTAACCTGTAACAATTTTTCACACAGCTTTCGTTCTACTCGTTAAGCTTAGACCGTTGACCAAGCATATCTAATATTCTGCTATAATCCTTCTAGAGCATAACAGCTTAATTAAAAAATGATAACAAAACAGACACTCAAATTGTAAACACCAACTATTGATACAAATCATAAAACATTTAAACTACAAAACGACGGCGGCAAAAATATTCCAAGACATAGCTAGGCATTGTAAATAACAGTCGTTGCAGAACGCGATCACATTATAAAGCACATATTACATTCGTACGAGGGAAACCGTTTATATTTAGGGAACTGACAACCGTCCCATCTGATGATTGCATCATGAACATATATTTACCTTGACAGTTTTATTATCCGGTCGCTCTTTCTATTGTTGACAGTAACTTGAAAATTTTAATGCCAGCGAAAAAATGGAATTAACTCGCGAACATTTCCGTGCAATTATTTTTCATAACTTTCGGCGTGGATTTTCTCAACAAGAAGGCATCGACGAGCTGAATTTTTATATGGTAATGAAGCACCATCTAAAACTACAGTATATAATTGGTATAGTGAATCCAAACTTGGACGGGGTTCTTTGGGCGATGAATTTCGTGAAGGTCGTCCCACAAATGTTGTTGTGCGGAAAACATTAATGCAATGTCTGAATTGATAATGCATCACCGTCATGTGACATACCGTGAGATCAAGGCATCTCTAGGTATTAGTAACACCAGCGTGCATAAGATCTTGCATGAACATTATGCCGTTGAGATAATATGTTCACGTTGGGTACCACATAATTTAATAACCGTTCAAAAAAGGACTCGCGTGGATTGGTGCCAAGAAATGCACAAAAAAGACAATGGCGATGCTTCAAAGAACATTTATAAAGTCGTCGCAGGTGATGAATCTTGGATCTATATGTACATAAGAGCCCGATAGTAAGCAACAGTCGACTGTGTGGGTATTCCAAGATGAGCCAAAACCAACAAAAGTTGTTTGCGCTGGAAGCACGTAAAAATAAATGGTCGCCTGGTTTTTCGGGAAAACTGGTCACGTTGCAACCGCGCCTTTAGAGAATTGTAGAACGGTCAATTCCAAATATTACACAACTATTTGTTTGCCAAAAGTTCTTGAAGAAATACGGAAAACAAACCGAAAACGACAGATCATTCGCCACCATGACAATGCGAGCTCTCACAGGTCGGTTCAAACGATTGAATATTTGACGAGGGCAAAACATTAAATTGATGAGCCATCCGCCGTACAGCCCTGATCTAGCACCCTGTGATTTCTTTTTGTTCCCACACGTGAAGAATAAACTTCGTGGGCAATTGTTTTCTACACTAGAAGAGGCAGTTGAGGCATTTAAAATTCATATTTTGGAGATACCGCCTTCACAGTGACAGCAATGCTTTTCGGATTGGCTTAAACGAATGTATAAGTGCATTGATTTTCAAGGCGAATATTTTGAAAAGCAATAAAACTATTTTCGATAATAAAATTTTTTTTGTTTGCTATTTCCGAAATATAAACGGCTACTCTTGTATTACATACATATCCACGTTTCGAATTTTATAAAATAGAGCAATCAAATGCAACTTCGCCATTTATAATATTTTTGAGTATCATGGATAAAATATCAAACATATATTTTACAAGAATGGTTCGACGGGAAGCGACACTTAAAATGAACCAAATGAGTTACGGCATTAAATCTTTTATTATTTTTCAACATATTTCCTTCCATCTTTAGAGCACTTGGACCAACGATGCTGAAGTACCATTATGTCATTTTTATAATAGTCTTTCTAAAGATTCTGAAAATACTGCCGTTGAGAATAACAAATGATTAAATTTTAATAGACAAATTCGTACTCTTTCTTCACAAAATAATTAAATCTTTTCTATAATGTAATTTAATTAAATAATTTATAACGTTCCATCTTCTTCTGGGCTTTCGGGCTGGAACTGCGTCACTGGTATAACTGCCGACGTTGCGTGCCCACTCGTATGGTCGCACTGAAACTGAATTTCAGTGCGACAGACAATAGCAATAGTTGAGCCCTGAGTATATCATATACGAGTGGGTACGAAACGTCGGCAGTTATATCAGCGACGCGGTTCCAGCCCGGAAGCCCAGAAGAAGATAGTATAGAGAACGACTGCGAAAGTCTACGTGCCAGATTAATTTATAGCGTGTTCGGAAACTCGAAACTGTACTAAATTGCAGCTTAATTGGCTAGAACGACCATCTAAAGTACGATAGATACAGATTTGAGTCCTGATCCAAAGCAAAAAATGTTTCATTAATTTTCTGTAATCAACGCAATGATGGAATAATTGAAAATTTTAACTTTCTCTTTCTGTAAAATTGTAATTTTCACTTAACAATGTTTTTCTCAGTAACGATTTTTACTGAAAGATCTAATTTTGTGATTAAAAATGTTGATATGAGCGTTCTGTAGTCCTCAAAAAAAAGATTCAAACCATTTCTATAATACATTTATTGTAATCGTCGTTGAAAACTATACCAACTAAAAATTCAACATTTGACGTTTTAATAAAATCATATACGTATGTTCAAAACCTGATATGAGCCATTGCAAAAATTTAAAATAAGATGCATTTTATCTTGAAAGAATAAAATGAATCTTTATTCTTATCTCGCTAGGTAAAAAAAAACTCTCTTAAGAGTTGTACATATAGTAATTACATTATAAAATTAAAAATACCTTCGAGTTCTAAATCTCTAATTGAACAAAATATGAAACCTTTACATTTGTTATTTATAAAAAATATATTTAAATTGACCTCAATACCATCCATCTAATCTGCATACCACACTAATTCGTATTCTTCTATTGCATTAAAGTTACTGGTAATTTAGACAATATTTATTCCTATTGGCTATAATCAATCAAAATGATATAATCGTTTCAATGCAAAAGCAGTTATATAACTACTTGGACATAATGTTTGGTTAATAACTTGATAATTAGGCTTTACTTTCGTCACTATTTTTAGATAATTCGAAATGTACATACACAGATAATTCTGTAATGATTTATAGATTGCCATTATTTATGGCTACCTACTTCAATGACAACTTGGCCTCATAAAAGTATTTTATTGGATAGATCGTAGTTATTCTACGTATGCAAATTATAATAATTACGTGACTAATACGTGTTAATATACATCAACCCCTTCAAGTAAAAAGAAACTATTTGGTATTAAAAAAAAAAGTTTTTTTTAACAAAAGCATCCCTTCTATATGCTTTAATGCATTTCTTCAAGTGACTAACGAGGCCATAAATACCATTAAAAGAATCGAGTATCTAAAACTTTTATCGACATCTTTTCGTCATTAAAAACTATTTTGCTTTCAAAACGAGTCGATAAATACCATTAAAAGAATCGAGTCTCTGAAACTTTTATCGACATCTTTTCGTCATTAGAAACTATTTTGCTTTCAAAACGACGTTCAAATGTTGAAATAAATTATAATCCACTAACGATACGAAACGAGTATAGATTTGCCCTGGACTTAGTGTCTGGCTATCACAAAAGTAATGTTGAACAAACCTATAATTAAATGTAAGCAATAGCTTACATTTAATTATAGTTCCTGTATATTCTAACGTAGAAAAACGATTTATAAATTTATTTACACCCATCGCAGTTAACAATCCACCCTTGCGGGGCAACTCCGCATTACTGACATGAAGCACGCAATTCCTGCACGCGTTCGCCCCCTATCGCTTCCTGGCACTGGTTACCCGAAAGATTGTTCAACCTTACTTACAAGTTATATTTACTTAAATTTATTTCAAAATAATTAAGACAGTCATGTAGTGGATGGATAGGAGAGATTGTGTTTTGTTCGTAAAAATAATGACGGTTGTGTCGGACATATCATAGGATGATATTCTTTTATTGTTATGTTGTAGCCGACAAAGCTACCAATATTTATTGTCGACTGCAGACATAATTTATTAAAGAATATTTCTCAAAAAGTTTAGTATTTGATTAATGTAACTCATTCATAAGCGGTCACAAACGTGTATAAAATTTGGCGTATAAAAATTTTCTAATTCGCTAATCTGTTAAAAATAAATGTTGGCAGTGTTCAGGTTATTATCAACGACTGGCAGTTTTATCAAAGTTACTGTGCAATAGGTGCTGAAAGATTTGTCTGGCGTATAAAAATATTCAAATTTTTCAGGAACTTCTTCTACACTTGCAAAATGAAAATGATTTTTTAACTCTTATTCGTGGATAAATAAACGAGCATGAAATAGCGTCGCTCAAATTCTTTACCGCCAAGCAAAAATGAAAACTCTATTATCAAGCGAAATTGATGACATCGATATTCTAAAATATCTAAAGTCCAATTCTGGTAGATTTACTAAATGACACAATGCAGAATATTGGAATAAATTTTTTCTACTCAGAGACTCTATAGGCTCAAAATGAAGCAGACTATTAGGTAAAAGTATAATTCTTCTCTATGAAAACGCCAGTCCATACGTTACTCTTTTAACAATGAGAAACATTCGAATAGTTGCGATAGGAAATGTTACCTCTTCCGCCAAATAGTCCAGATTTATCACCCTGCAACTATCATTTTTGGGCTCCTTAAACAGATTTTGAGAGGCGAGAAACTCAAGTCGGGCAAAAAAGTGATGAAGGCGCTACAAATTTGGCTGCACATATAAACAAAAGACTTTCTCCTAAGGGTATTCACGAGTAGTCCGAGCTTTGCAGGAAATTTTTATAAAAACAGGGACATTGACGAAAAATTTAAATACGGTTTTTAAAGAGGACAGTTATCAATTTCGATTCAATAACTCTATTAAATCTCTCTTACGAAATGCGTAAGACAAAGCCAAGTTAAATCGGAAATCGGGGATTTGCGAAATAAAATATCTAGATAGCAATATATAATACATCGGTTCGATAAAACGTACGATAGGAACCCGGTATGTAGAATATATGCCGCACATTAAGATTAATCGACCTGAGAAATCCAGTTTAGTTAAGCACGTGCTAGAAAATAATTATAATGTAACAGCAGATTGTCTACATTTAATCAAAAATATAAATAATCATCGCGAATTAGATAACTATGAAAGTAAACGCATTTCAAAAAACAAGAACCATGTATTAAACACCGATAAAGGTCTAATAACATATTCTTGTCTGTTTGAATTCCTGGAAAAGGAAAATACAACCGTTAAAAAAGATTCGCATGTGAAAGCAGGGGGTGTGCTTAAGATAAGCGGATAGTTTTAACATTAGAGTACATTTTAAATTATGTGAAACCAGTCGACAGTGTGTTTAGCTTTTAACAGTGACTGTCTGGTACGGATTTGTTTCTGTGCGATTTTTACTCCAGATCCAGGTGCAACATCGTCATTAATTCTCTGCTGATGATGACAAGTTGGTTATCGAAATGCGTATTCAGAATACGAACATTATTGTTGAAAGAGGTTTTCTTGATTAATGTCAATAATTTATTTAATTTGCTTCAAAAACAAATCTATCATATAATAACGACTAACTCTTAATGTAGCATATAAATTAGAAAATAAAAAACAAACAACTTCATCCTTGTCATTTATGCAGTGTAAAAAGTACGACCTCTCCATTTTATGTACAATAAATATTAGATAAAAAGAACGAAGATTTATAAATTCGAATTGCTAATTATATAGGTTACAGATTTACGTAAGAGCCTTAAATGATTCATGTTTACACATGAGCCGAGATTGTGCAAAAGCATTTTTCCAACATAAAGTAAAGGATTCACTCATGCCGCTTTTACATTTATTGAAACCAGACATCCTCAATTATGACAAAATTCTAAATATTACATTCACTCGTGAGTTATTTTCGTATTGCAAGAGAACGTATGGATGGATTCATGATGTAACACCATACAAAATTTAATTAAACGTTATAAAATTATTTCGCGTAAAATATTACGAGGAATTTAGGCCAATTTATTTCTCTACTTAAAAACAAGCTTTTACCTGAATCCGTATCAATTTATAAAAAACGCGTGTACTAAATTTGTGTACTTACATACGTGTACTTATGTGCATGTACGTATATGAGTTGTATGCACACATTTAATGACTCTTGTAATTATTGGACCAATTGCACGTCCTTACATGTGTTATCATATGTTAATCGATATCGATTTCAATGCCCCAAAACTTATAAAATAAACATTAAACAGACGATCGCGATCGCTTCACTTAATGCAATATTCCTGAAATATGAAGCAAATTAACGGTCAATAAGCAAATTAAACGAACCTTTCACTTAATATTGCACGAAATATGTATAATCCAAGACGAGTATTATATCCGTACGCAATGCTTATTAATTTTACTTTTACCGACAGAACCAATTTTTGACGAAACGTATTTAGAAAACGTACGTTTTAAAACAAAAAATTTTAAATGACCTAAATCTTCACGAAATTAACAACACGTTGCCTACAAAGAGTGTTCTTGGTCAGGTATAGAGATAGCGCAACTATGACCAAATCATCAGCGCATTTTATCTACGTGGGCAAGGTGAAAAGTTCTCGGCCTGATACAGAGATGGAGTTACAATTAACAGAAATTTAAGTTTCCTGCGTGGCTGCATGTGTCTTTAGTTCATATGAAAACTTTCAACTTGTTCTTTCAAGTGGTTTGTTTGCAAGAATTTTTGTAGTAGACGTCGTGCATGTTATTTTTTAAATGGATAAACTTGAATATCGTGCTGTTATAAAATTCTTTGTTTTGGATGGTTTAACCCCTATGAAAATTCATCCGAAGTTGACAAAAGTGTACAGGGACTCTGCTCCTTCGGTGTCAACCATTAAAAAGTGGGCAGCTGAATTTAAAAGTGGTTGTACGTCCCTCGAAGATGACCCACTTGAAGGACGGCCAAAAACCGCAACCACACCAGAAATCATCGAAAAGTACATGATATTGTGTTGCACGATAGGCGAGTGAAAGTGAGTAAGATAGCTGAGGCCGTGGGGATATCGGAAGAAAGGGTGTGAAACATTTTGCATAAAGAATTAGAGATGACAAAGCTCTGCGCAAGATGGGTGCCACATTTGCTGAATGTTGACCAAAAGCAAATGCGCAAACGATTTTCGGAGCATTCTTTGGACCGATTTAACAAGAATCCAACCGATTTTGGGCCGTGATTTGTCACCATGGATGAGACATGGGTCCACCACTACACGCCAGAAACGAAACAGCAGTCGAAGCAGTGGGTGAAAGCCGGTGGTTCAGCGCCGAAGAAAGCGAAGTCGATCGCATCTGCCGGAAAAGTTATGGCCAGCGTGTTTTGGGATGCAAAAGGAATCTTGTTAACTGATTACCTTGAAAAAGGCAGAACAATTACAGACGCATATTACTCTAACCTTCTTGGCCAGCTGGATGCCAAAATTCGTGAGAAGAGGCCTGGTTTGAGGAAGAAAAAGTTCATTTTTCATCAAGACAACGCACCCGCACACAAGGGTACGTTAGCGATGGGAAATTTGCGGGATTTGGGGCACCATTTGCTCGACCATCCTCCCTATTCTCCTGATTTGGCACCCTCAGACTTTCATCTATTCCCAAATTTGAAAAAAATTGTTTCTGGAAAGCGATTCATGTCCAACGAAGAAGTTGAAAGGACCGTAGAAGAATATTTTGACAGTCTTCTAGACTCTCACTTCCAGGAAGGAATATTGATGTTAGAAAAACGTTGGACCAAGTGTGTTGAACTCAAGGGAGATTATGTAGAAAAATAAAATCATTTTTAAATTTAAATCGTCTTTCATTGTCAGGCCGAGAACTTTTCACCTTGCCCATGTATTTATTTATTAATGTATACATTATAAAAAATAAATTGTAAATAGTAACTTAAATAATATCATATGTACACTGTCTATCGCAGAGAAAACTGAACTTTTTTAAAATAGTTATTTATAACGGCGTCTTCTATAAAAAAAATATGCGTCGGTAAGGTAGATCTTTCACCAATGTTATGTCAAAATATCATGACATTTATATCACTATAAGTAGAGAAATTTCGCTAAAGTAACAATATCTATTTGGCATTGATCGAAAAATTAATTTTGAATAAAGAAACGTATAATTTGATGAAACAAGTGTATGGTATGGTATGAATGTGTATGAGTGGTATAAACGATTTAAAGACGTTCGTACGGACATAAATGACGACGAAAAAATCTGTCGTTAAGGAAAGTAACATCGAACTTATGCGTGAATTTATTAGAAATGAGCCGAAATCCTCATTGCGATACGTGGGAATGGAATTAAATATTTCCAAAGATTCAATTCATCGCATTTTGACACAGCATTTGGGACTGATTTGTGTAAGGTTAGTACCACACAAGCTAACTGAATTCAACATTGTACAGACTTGACTAAAGACTCAAAAAAGGACGAAAACTTCAGGTATTCTATTCTAACTGGCCATGAGACGCGGTGTTTTCAATATGATCCAAAGACCAAGCGCCAAAGCTCTGAATGGAAGCATCCAAGCGAAGAAAGACTGAAAAAAAGCCGTTTGAAAAAGTCGGAAGTGAAGACAATGTCGATTTGTTTTTATGATTCGAAAGGTACAGTGCACAAAGAATTTGTACCAACTAGTCGAACAGTCAACGTTCTATATTATCTTGGTGTTATGAAGCGTCTTTTGGCGCGTAATCGCCGTGTGCGCCCTCAATATCGTGAAAATAGTAGCTGGCGTTTGTTACATAATAATGCACCATCTCATTGCTCGACGCTTATCACGATTTTCTAACCACAAATATCATTTTAACCATCAACCATTCACCATATTAACCGGATTTGGCCCCCTGTGATTTCCATATATTCTCCAAACTACATTCTCCAATGAAAGGACAGCATTATGCCGACGTCGAAGTCATTAAAAAGGTATCGACAGTAATCTTCTGGGGATGAACTCATTCATTTGACATGTTAATTTACCGTGCAAAACGTATTGAAGCCGAAGGCGACTACTTTGGATAAAATAAATGAATTTGATAAAAATAGTAAGCTTTTGTGATTATTTTGAAAAAGTTCCGTTTTCTCAGAGACAGACTGTGTATGTATGTATATATAACAAAAAATATGAATACGAGAATGATAATGAAGAAAAAATAATGAAAATGCATAAGAAATTATAGAAACGATAAAAAATATTCTTCGGAATATGATACTGCGTTGAAGGATAGTCGTGACGAGAACGCTTGGTGTATTGTTGAAGAACTGTGTGTTAATATCAATTCTATCCTCCAAAATGGTGTAACATCCAGAACATATATACATCGTACAACCGCAATAGCGCCATCATATGTGTGCATATATATATATAGTAAAATTGATATTCGGTGGTACGCTATTCAAGTGCTCTAAGAACTCGTTCATTTACGATAGAAATAGAACAACAAAATGAACTATCATTCTTAGACGTATTCCCTAAGAAGAAAGAAAACGGAACGATAAGTCTTACGGTCAATCGCAAACCGACACATATGAAAACAAGATTAGAAGAACTTACTGATGAAGAGCACAAAACGAATGAAATGACAAAATGGACAAATTTCCTAACAGCAAACAATTATAGTAGCAGAATGACCAGTAGGGCTCTGCAAAACAAACTAGCCGTCGGACAACCAGAACCTAAACGACGTGCAGTCTTACCCTATATTAAGGGAACAACGGATAAAATGAGATGCACACTGAGAAAACACGATGTCGACACTATCTTCAGTACGGATCAAAAAATAAATGAAATCCTATCTACACTTAAAGAAACAAATTCTTTCGAAAATAAAGACACATATGAAATAAAATGAGAGAAATTGAACCGTATATTGGTGGTCGAAAAGAAGAACATACGGTGAAAATACGGTGAAACAAAGAACAGGAACATCATCCCTGTCAGCATGCGATAGACACTGGACACAAAATTGATTTCGACAAATGCTTGAAAGAAGCCAAAACAACCGATAGAATTACAAGAGAAGCTATCGAAATGGAAAAGCTTTTAATCTTAACAAGCGCAAGGATTGGCTTAAATTCTTGAATTTCATATAGTTTAATTTGATTTTACATTCAGCTTAATTTACATTGATATTTGTATCATTCCAGTTCTTATTTAGACAACAGGCTTTTTTACTATTGCTGTTGTTAATTTTATTTTCATATTTTTCGATATTGTTTGTTGCGTTTTTTGTATTTTGTATTTTATTATACATTTCTTTCTCTTGTTTTTGTTTAATGTCTATACTAATGTAGTTATATTCTGAATATAGTTAGAGAAATTTTTTAAGAAAATTATACTTTTTTAAAAATAATTGATGAAATTATGCAATCTATTTAAAAAATCAACATAAAACTTAATTTGGAAGTAAATCATGTTTCTTAAATTTTTGAAAATAGCACACAAAAATTCTTTATATATATAGTAAATATTTATTACAATAAAGAATACACGTTATTATATTAGTTAAACAATATATAAATACAACACAATAACTTATGGGAGGTAATTTTAATAGAACCTGTGGTTGATTAACTTAATCATTTAAGGTTGATACATAACCCCTTTTCATATTAATTTTCGTATTCTATACACGTATTTCGACGACTAAGTTGTCATCATCAGTAGATAATTAAACAGTGTCACACCTGAAAACTACGGCAAAAACCCGCACGAAGCAAATTCCGTACACGATATGTACCGTCGAAAGTCAAAACGCCCACTGTATGCATGAATGTATACAGTGTTTTACCGTAGTTTTCCAGGTGCGATACTGTTTAATTATCTGCTGATGATGACCACTTAATTGTCGAAATACGTGTACATAATACAAAAATTAATGTGGAAAGGGGTTAAGTGGTATGGGAAGTGATTAAAATAATAATTTATAAAAACAAAACCAGATGTAACTTATTATCAGTGAAAAATTAAATTTAAATAACAATACTCTCTGAAAACTAAAGAATATACCCAATTTTATTGTTTATAAATGTGTTTTCTAACCAATTTCTCAACTTGAGATAAATCACTTCAATAACCCTGTAGTGAGCCAAATGCCATAAGACAAAACTTATTTAGACAAAAATAACCTACTATATAACTTTAGATTAATGTGTTGTGTACCAAAGACAAATTAAAAATTGCAACAGGGAAGTTTATGGATGCAAACAATTGGAGCAATCAAAGTAGCTCTATAGAAAATTACATTCATATAATTATGCGCTTTTACTGTACGACACTGACATAGTATATATCATATAACAAAGAAATTTTTGAAAAATTCCAGTACTCCGTGCGAGACTGGAACCGGCGGTCTTTTGCATTATGGAAACAGATTACACTGTATTCAGTCTTCAGGGCCAATCAACTACGTGGGATGTGGGAAATTTTGCATTATGGAACAAAGAGGGCGCCACTAATCAAATGTCAATACTAAAAATCAACCTCGATATTTAGTCTAAATCCAAAGTTTCAGTGCGATACGTGTTCTACTGTAACCACAACGAACTGTCAAAGTTGACCAGCTAATTGAAAACAGAAATTAAACCAAGATCAGTTTCGCGAAATAATTTTTTATAATTTTCCAAGATAATTATCTCAACAAGAATGCCTCGCCGATTTGGTTTCTGTTTTCGACAATGAAGCACCACATCGGCCAACAATTTCTCGTTGGTATGGAGAATTTGAACGTGGACGGATTAATCTTAGCAACGATCCAAGAGCAAGTTTACCAAAAACGGCAATCGCTCAGGAAAACGTCGATACTATGCGAAAGATAATGAATGATCATTGACATGTGATATATCGCCAGATTGAAGCATTATTGGGGTTTTCAAAAATCTCAGTTCAAAAAATTTTGCATAAAGAATTGTGTGTAAAAAATTAGTTTCCTATTGGATTCCACATCTGTTGACCGAAGAACAAAAAAGCAGCTAGTGTGAATTGGTGTCAAAAAAATCTAGATTACTTTAACGCCGGAAGCTCTAAAAACGTGTGCAACATTGTCAGTGGTGATAAACCTTGGATTTACTCATACGAATCGGAAAATAAACGCCAGTCGTCTGTTTAGGTGTACGAAGATGAAGAAAAGCCGACAAAGTCATCCGTTCTCGAAGTGTCGCGACATTTGTCTCAAAAGCAGGTCTCATGTAGCAACAATTTCTGTACAAAATCAAAGAACTGCTACTACCAATTAGTATAAAACCATTTGTTTGGCGCAAGTTATCGCTGAGCTTCGAAAAACCATCGCCGAACGACGAATTATCCTTCATCAAGACAATGCAAGCGCACACAATTTTTAGCCCAACAATGCGTCAAATTGTTGGACCATTCCTCCATACAATCTAGACTTATGTCCCAACGATTTCTTTACATTTGAGTCGTTAGAAGGAGCAATCGATGCCCGCGAAAACGCAATTTTGACTGTACCAACAAACGAGTTGAATGAAGCCTCTAGAAGCTATCTACTACTTTATTCCAATTTTATATGCAAAACTTAAAAGACAACCCACTTACGACGATATTTAAGAGACTCCATGATCAGCATTTTCGACCTCTCGTCATAACGCAGTTCATCTTCATCTAGTAGTAAAACTTTTACTAACTTCTCTGCTACACACTCTATTAATATGTTTTCTGGCAATGTGACCAAATAACACAGCATTATTCAAGTATTGGCCTAACAAGTAATTGAATAGAGTAATAATTGAAAAAACGTTGGTGACTTTAGACTATGTTGTTTGATGTTAATACTTATTTGTTAAGTATGATGGCGCGTTATAGAGTTTCAATGTATTTATTTGCTTGATGGCGACGATTTCACAAAGCAAATAAGTTTAAACGTTTTGTGAAAAATTGCTAAAATCAAAATCCGTGTTAACATGAATTACTTTATTTTAGACGGTTCAATCCTAACAAACATGGAAAAAATAGAGTTGGATTTTATTTTAAAGGGATATTCCTATTTTATTTTCTACAATAAAAATGTCAGATCCTGAATTTAAGTGTGGTATCCATTGCAGATAATGAACTGTACGCTTAACGCTCACGAAAATTCACAATACCATACTAAATAATCGTCGACTGAAAGTACGTGATCTTCCCGACGTTACAAAGATCTCGATGGACCGTGTTCACTACGTTCTATATTATATATTATGTTATAGGCATGATAAATTTTCCACTCTATGGGTAGCTTTTGTGAACAATGGATGCATTCGAATGAACACATCTGACTTTCTTCGTCATTTTATAATAGTAGATGAAACATAATTCTACACCACAGACAAAACAATAGTTCAGGTAATCAATGGGAGTAGATAAAAGTGCGCCAAAGAAAATAAAAACAGTTTCATCTGCAAGAAAAACCATGGCTACGGTTTCTTATAATTCTCAACATGTGATGCTTATTGAATACCTAGAACGTGGCTGGACCATAACCAGGGAGTATTATACTTCACTATTGGAACAGTTAGAAGGTACTAAACAGAGTAAGTGCCCACATCTGATCAAAAAGAAGGTGCATAGTCTTTCTTTTCTTGTTTGTGGTGGTGTCAAACTAGGTCGTAAATATTTTCAACATAGCACAACCATGGGAGTGGGAATATGTGTTTAGTACTTGTAGTGTTCTATGGCTTTATTACTAACCCCTTCTCGCCGTAAGAGAGAAAGCAATGTTCTCCTCAACACTGAAGCGTACTAGAGAAAGTATCAATTTCTCTAGAGTTAAGCATTATGCTGGTGTTAACCACGATCATATGTCATCACCAAGTCTCAAAAAAAAAACGTGAAGAAAAATCTCGCTAAAGCAACCGCTTATTTTGTGGAGTTGGATAAATCGTGTTAGACTGAGAGTATTAAAAATTGGAAAATCCTTGTTCTAAATGTATTGTGTTGTAAGGTGACTATTGAAAAATAAGAAAATCCCAAAAATCTTATACTTAAGACACTCTAAGATTGAAAATAAAGACGTTTATAAAATATTGTAAACCAAATTCTTCTGTCCCCACCAAATTTTGCTGATGTTTTTTTATATATGTCGTAGTAACAAGAGAAAATTAAAATCTCACATTCATTTATGTCCTATCACTGAAAACAGTCACGAACCATCTTTATATATTCTCCTCGAACTTTGAACTACTCGCCAGCAATATGAAATCGTTAAGTTAATGATTTTAAAGATGCCGCCACGCTATTACTTCAACACTAGTGTAATTGTCATAAATATATTAAAATATCTCAACATACAATTAAATGATTCTCTCTAAGGAACTACAGGACATTAAAATGCATTCATCGTAAGACAAATTAATGCAATTTAAATCATCGTAATAACTAAGAAACGCTATAACTCATTTTCATGGAAATTTATGTCATGCAACGCATGATTTATTCTTTAAAGACGACGCAATAAATACTGCAGCGCAAATATGAAATCTAGTATTCCATAGTCGCATAAGTACGAAAATAGAAATAAAAATACATCTAATTAATGAAATCTACCAACCCAAATAAAAAAACTTGTAATAATTTTTTACAAAAATACCTTGAAGATTATAGTTAGTTATTTTAGTTGATTATTAAGCATTCCAAACTTTAGAAACTTGCAAATTATGTTATGTGTTTATTAATTGGCTAAATACAAAATCCATAATAATAACAACAATATTATAATAATATTGCATTTATTTACCCAGAATAAATATTATAAATACATACATATTAAAAAGTATGTCCTTATTGAATACTATAACTGAAAAAGTGAAAGAAAGGAATACAAATTAATCAACTAGATCATCAATGAATATATCATTTTTAAATATGTTGAAAATTGTATGTTCTATGATAAACAGGTCGCTTCAACAACACACTCACTAACTCTAACTGTTAGCAGGTTAAGTGTAGGGATACAACGGGCTGAATGACGTAAGAATAGCAGGGTATCTACGAACAATCGATTGCACTACTCAACGGTAAGCGAAAGACTGAAACTGGCTCTCTTAAAGTAAATCATCACAGAAAGTGTTTAATTCAAATATACAGCGTGTTTCAAAAAGAATATGCATATTACAAAGTATTATTTTGTCCAAACTATCGATCGCTGCGACTCGGCTCGGCTATTGGAGAAACGAATACATAGTCTAGTTTATTTAGTAGCCGCTAGATGTCAGTTGTCTTCTGTTTTTTTGATAACCGTCGTATGTTTAAAATGACTACTCCGCAGCAGAAACCATTTTGTGTTCTCGAGTTTGTGAAGTGCAATTCCGTGATTACAGTGCAAAGACGTTTCAGGTTGAGCTACCAAATTGATCCTCCGAATGAGTGGAACATTCGCAGATGGTTACGACAGTTTGTAGATACACGATTTATATGTAAAGGAAAGAGTCCTGGCCGCCCTCGTATTTATGAAGAAAATGTTGCACGAATTCAAACTGCTTTCCAACGTAACCCTTCAAAATCAACTCGTCGTGCCAGTCGAGAATTACAACAACAATTACAGTTATTACAAGCTGTGCGTCCTGATGACAAACGGAAACGTGTGGCATTTTGTAACGAAATTCATGATGCTATTGACAATGCTAACACTTTCGCACAACGCATCGTGTTCAGTGAATAAGCGACTTTCCATGTTAGTAGTCTGGTAAACAAACACAATTCGAATTTGGGGTCTACAGAACCAACATGCAGCTATTGAACATGTACGAGATTCGCCTAAAATCAATGTGTTTTGTGCGATATCCCGATCATCTGTTTACGGCCCATTCTTCTTTGATGGAAACACGGTTAACGGTCAGCACTATCTCGCTATGTTACAAAACTGGTTGTTTCCGAGGCTGCACGAAGACAACTTCACTTTTCAACAAAACGGGGCACCCCCTCCCTCACTGGAGTCGCCATTTGCGTGAATATCTGAATGAAACTCTACCGAACCGTTGGATTGGTCGTCAAGGAGCTGGCGACTTAGCATGTCTCAGCTGGGCTCCACGGTTACCGGATTTGACACCCTGCGACTTCTTTCTGTGGGGTGTATCATAACATCAGTGACGAAGGACATGTTTGCCCAATTATGGGAGGAATTTGTGTATCGATGTGGTATTGTTCGTGTCGCTGGTGGAGGACATATTGAACACCTGTAGTCTGAAGTTGAGAGGTTCGTAAATATGTGTGTAAAGTTTCATATTCGTATATCTTAAAGTTTAATAAATATATGCATTAGAAATACGTATATTCTTTTTGAAACACCCTGTATTTTAATTGAGTGAATGACACAAACCTGAGGAATTGCGCTGAATCCGGACAATGGAAAATTATTGCGACTTATAATAGAGATAATAAAAAGATAGAAGAAAATCCTTACCATATAAATATTTTATATATTATATTCTTTTTGAAACACCCTTTATATTAATTACTGTCGCTGATTAGCAACCATTTTTTAGGAAACATATTTGAATACATTTAATTCTGATGTGAAGTTTTTGATGCCATCGATAATTAAATAGACTGAAAATCATAAAGTTTATTACAACATGTTTTATATATGGAGGATATTAATATAATTTTGCTTGTTTTCACGTACAGTCAGTCCTAAAAGTAGTCCGAAAAATAAAGAGAATCTGAAGAAAAACTGATTATAGCAAAAGGGTATCACGTAAAAGACTATTCATTAAGCATTGTTAATAATTACCTATTATACAACATAAAGCATATAGCATATAAGTAATGAGAGATTTGCCACGTGATACGCTTGCTCTATAACTAGTTTTCCTTTAAACACTATGTTTTCAATCAAAATTCCATCTGTACGGCTATCCTCGGTGCACTTATCCATGAATGCACTTAACAGTAACAGTTCTCTGATCCCACTTATTTAGAATCTTTGGACGTCTATTTCTCTGCACAATTTCAACAGTTCAGGATATTTTGAATATTTTTTTTCAATCCGTGCTGCAGAACATTCTTTTTCGATAAATTTGGCTATTTGGCTAAAGAATATTTTTTCTCCTTGGTATAGTGTTGTCATCTCACACATACTACCAGACATATATTTGCTTTTATAATTTTTCTTTGTAAAAGAATTAAATGGTTATTTTTCACAAATATGTGATACTATGTCTTACAATAGAGACATATCTTATAAAAACGAAGTGTATGAAAACTTTTGTGGCATTCGATAGAATATATAGCAAATTCTTTTCTAGCTGTAAATAATAACAGTTTTCATACTAACGTTGTCAAATGTAGGTAAATATGCTTGTCATAGCCGGATCACATTTAAAAATATTCAATATTCTCATGGTATACGACCACTTGTGACTGTTTGTATGTTTTGGAACAAATTACTTATTATTAACGTTCATAATATGTAGTCAACGAGATTTATTTCGGGACTTGTAATTCTAAAATACTTTCAAATTTCAATCTTGCGATAAAGTCAGGAGTAATTTATTTAAGAATAAACCATCTACATGACATTACTTTACTGTAACGGTATTAATAAATTCCAAAGTACATATATCAACGAAATCAAATGGTCTATTGTTCTCACTGTACAAACGGATACAACAATATCAAAAGAATGCTTTCAACTGCGGTATCGTGAAGACATGTTTTGCAGCAATAATCGATATTAATTATTTATTATTATCATCTGTTTGTACGATATTTAACGAATAAAAATGCCGAACGAAATGTGAGGATATTGTATTATCCTTTTTTTTTAATTTTTGTAGTACATAACTTCGAAAACTGTTTATTTAATTCGATTATTAATTATAATTGAAATAAAACGACCCATTTTTATTTTAAATTTCCATCATATATATATACAGAGAATGACTAAAGTCTACATGCAGCGTCATATTGTCATGTTCCCCAGTCGATATGCATTTATTAAGAAAAAACTAATGATACAATTTTTTTAGGAATTATATTTATTCATAAAATATAAAACATAAATTAATTCACTTCTTCTAAAACAAACAAAAATCGCAAAACAACAAAAAAATTGTAGGACAAAAGTCTACATACAGTTCAGTATTAATATTATATAACTAATAACATTTGAATACAACGAGTATTTAAGCAATTTTTAATATTTGGTTGGCCCCCCATTATTGTCTATCACAGCTTGCAGACGCCGTGGCATTGATGAAATCAAACTAGTCATCTCCTCCTGGGTCAGTTTGCTCCACGCATCTGTCAGTGCTTGCTTTAATGATTTGGCATCAGTAATATGGCTCTGTCGAATTTTGCGCTCCGAAAGCTCCCAAACATGCTCTACTGAATTTAAATCTGGGCTTTGGGGAGGTGTGTTGAGTTGCCTGGGCGCATAATAAAGAAGCCATTTCTTAACAACCAAAGCAGTATGCTTAGGGTCATTATCTTGCTGGAAAATCCAACCATCCCCAAGCCCTAAGAATTCCACAGCTGGCTTCAAATTTTCTTCTAGTATGGTTTTGTACTGAAATCGAATTACCTTGAATAAATGCCATCCTTTCAGCGCCAGATGCAGCAATAGCTCCCCAAACCATAACGTTACCCCCGCCATGCTTAACAGTTGGTATCAAATTTTTAAACTGCAAAGCAGCATTTTTTTTCCTCCATATTTTAGCGCGACCATCACTTCCAAAAATATTGAACTTGAATTCGTCCGTAAATAAAACTTTGGACCAGAAATTCATGTCTTTATTAATATGGGCGCGTGCGAATTCCAAGCGGAGGCAGTGGTTTTTTCTGATATCAGTGGCTTCTTACGCGGTGTTCTGCTAAAAAAACCATTATCATTGAGTGCTCTTCCCTTAAAATTAAACTAATATCCCTTCTAGAAAGCTTCTTTGGACGGCTTGATCGCGCTTTGCTCTTAAAAGAACCAGTATTGTTGTAGTTTTGAACAATTGTTTGTACTGTGGCTAGACTTAAATTTAATAATTTGGCGATTTCTCCGTAAGATTTATTTTCCTGTCTGTATTTTAAGACTAATTTTCTGAGGTCAAACGAAATTTCTTTTCCCGATCCCATTATTTTCTACGTTCAACCAGCACATGAATAAAATTAAAACTAAAATGTGATTTGAAAGAAGTACAACTCATATGTAAACTAAAAAGAATGAATAGCGGTACTTTACAGTTACTTTTTCACTGCTTCCATTGTTTGTGTAAGCTGCATGTAGACTTTTGTCATAGATTTTTTTAACAATTTGCAAGTTTTTACATTATAAAGCAAATGAAATAATCTAATTTTTATATTTTTACGTATAAAAGGGAAAATAAAAGGAAATTGGATTATTGGTATTTCTATTTATTGCAGATTATTGGAAAACTAAATAAAAATGTAGCTGCTTGTAGACTTTAGTCATTCACTGTATATACTAGTTAGCTACTAAAAATTATAAAATTGTAATTGAAGAAAACTATAAAATAATTGCCTTTGTACGTAATAACTTTGAAGGCTTGTTTGACGATTTCACATTATTTTTTGGAACGTGTCCTGGGCTCTTTCTGTGTTACTTTGTTACTAATTATATGTTGTTAGGACTATTTTCAAAATATATTCTTGTGAAAGTATTGTGACTTACAGTAATATATATTGCTTTTCTTACATTATTAATTAAACGCAAATTACAGTATGAAGCAATATGCCGAAAGTTACACGGACACAGAGAACTGCGTTAGTTATCGCTCTCCTGGGAACATCGTACGCCTTTCCCCTTTATTTTGCCTTACTCCGTCAGACGGACTGTATTTCAATTGTCCCTAGGAAAGAATATGTGAAAAGTTCTGAAGTTATAACTTATAATTTATCGATGCTTCTTTGACTTGTTTCTTCAGTGGAGAGTGTTAGACTTATAACTTATAAAGCAAGAACTAGAGAGTTTTGTCCTATAACTCAAAAGACAAAAGCTCTCTATTGAAAAAATAAGCCAGTAAGGTGAGAATAAATCAAAGATAAAGTTGTAACTACATATAACACGAAAAATAAAATTGACAACCCAAGTATTTAAAATAACCAATTACCTTTATCCACAGTTTTCAAGAGCTATGTCATACACAATTAATTATATAATATACAATATCTTACGAAATATATACAAAATTCTGAAAGATAATACAGCAAGTATCTTAGCTCTTAATTCTCACGTCTAAGAATAAATTAATTTAGCAAATTTGTTTCTATGTCAGACTTTCCTATAGTTCGTATGGCTAAAACCGCATTAATTGTTTGTCACCAATTAAAATGCAATTTTTTATAATCTCAATGCTAAAAGTTTGTTTAGATTTATTGAACCTACTTGAATAACATGTCACCATTAATACAGCATATTCTACTCTCAATCAAATGTATGGTATTATCCATTGACAATTGTATTCCTTCCTTCAAATCCTCCGCTAAAACTTTAAAGAAATCCCATAAGATCAACGTCACAACTTTTCAGTTGATAATGACACATCAAAATACGTGGATTGTTTTTTAAGTTTTGCGTATAGTTATAACTGGAATAAAACAGTAGATAGCTTTTCAAGACCTCCTTATTTTTCGAAGTATTCTCTGCGAAGATTAATGCACTATTGCATGCACTCGAACCAATTCTGGAAGCAGTAACAACTGCTTGTTCCACTCGTCTGTTGGTACAGTCAAAATTGCGTTTTTGAATGTATCGACTGCTCTTTCTGATGACTGGAACATTCGACTACGCAGTCCGTTCTCGATTTTCGGAAAGGTAAAGAAATCGTTGCAACTTAGGTCCCGAGTGTATGGTGGATGGTCCAACATTCGACGTCTTGTTGCGTTAAAAATTCAATATCCTGCGTGCGAACTTGCATTGTCTTAATGGTGGATGATTCGTCGTTCGGGGTTGGTTTTTCGAAACTAAACGATGATCTACGGCAAACGAAGAGTTTTATACCAATCGGCAGTAATAGTCCATTGATCTTGTAGAGGAATTGTTGTTATATGACCTGCTTTCGAGACAAATGTCAAGATCATCTTTTTGTAGACACTTTCAGAAAGGATGACTTTTGTCGGCTTTACTTCGCCTTGGAAGACCCAAACAGAAAACTGACGTTTATTCTCTGACTCGTATGAGTAACTCAAAGATTTATCACCACTGATAATGTTGTATATATTTTTACAGTTTCCGGCATTGAAGCGATCTAGAGTTCTTTGAGACCAATTCACCCTAGCAGCTTTCTGTTCTTCGGTCAACAGATGCGGTATCCAACGGGAAACTAATTTTTTGCACACAATTCTTTATGCAAAATTTTTCGAATTAAGGTTTTTGAAGTCTCCAATAATGGCTTCAATCTGGCGATATATCACATGTCAATCTGCGTTGATGATCTTGCGCATAGCATCGACGTTTTCCTGTGTTCCCGAGTGACCATTTTCGATGAACCTGCTCTTGAACCGTTGCTAAGACTAATCCGTCCACGTTTGAATTCTCCATACCAACGAAAAATTGTTGACTGATGTGGTGCTTCACTGCCGAAAACAGGAACCAACTCGGCGAGGCATTCCTGTTGAGATAATTGTCTTCAAAAATTATAAAAAAAATTTCCGCGAAAATGTTCTCGGTCTAATTCCATTTTTCAACTAACTTGTTAACTTTTACAATTTGTTGTGTTACCACGCTACACGTATCGCACTGAAACTTTGGATTTAGGTTAACTAAAGATGGAGGTTAATTTTAGTACTGACATTTGATTAATGGCGCCCTCTATGTCCCACTATGCAAAACATAAAAGACATCCCACGTATTATCTGTACTTTTGATAATAGATCGCGATATAAGATTATACATAATTAGATGGAAAACTGGCACAATCTAAAAGATTATTATTACTAAAAGTGAAAAAGTGTAGTCTCTAACCCCAGATACTTATTTCAATAACTAAGTCATTATCCTCATCATTATAAATATTTATTATACCTCACTGAAAATTCGGCGAATGGCCATCTTTGAATATTAAGCATTACTAATGGACTAGATTCGAATATGTTCGCGACGAATGATCAACCGCAGCATGAATCATTCTTGAACACAATTTAAAGAGTACAAATTTTAAAATCTACATTCAATTCTCACTTAAGATGATTACAGTTAACCAGCCATATGCCTCTAATTGCACTAGGCATTTTTATTATTATAATTTGAGGAAGATGTGTATATGATTAAACCAGCTGTTCAACAATGAGAAGATCACATTTATAATGATATCGACAAATATTGCTAGAAATACTGAATAACATTTCAAAAACAATTGTAAAAGAAACTGGGCATTACGCAGCTGGCGATGTCTTAGGTTTTCCCAACATTTTCAGAACATGATCAAATTTAATTGTAAGCCTAACACCTGAATAATAAAAGAAAACTTCTATTTTACTCCCAACAAAATCAAAATAGTAGTACGACGTCCACTGCATCTTGTATCAATATACGAGGGTGGTCCTATAAGTACCCGGCGTGATCTAGAGATGGCGGTAGTTGTTTGAAAAATATCACTTATTAGAAAGTATACAATCTATAAAGCATACGTTTCAAGTTTGAAGACGCCAGGTTGTTTAGTATTTGTTTGGCCGCCATCAATAATGAACGTTTTCAGAGAATTTGTAAAAATGGATAAAATTGATCATCGTTACGTGATACAATACTTTTATTTGAAAGGCCTTAGCCCAAACTGATATAAAAGCTGAACTGGTCCTTCCTCTGGGTTAGTATGCTCCTTCGTTTACAACAGTGAAATATTGGGTAGCAGCGTTTAAACGAGGCCGTACGAGCTGCCAAGACGAGCATTGCAGTGGTCTACCAAATGAGGTGACGACTGCGGAAATAGTGAAGAGAATCGACTGAAAATGCGCGAGCTAGCAGACATAGGAGGCATTTCAAAAACTGCGGTACATCGCATATTATCTGAAATTTTGGACATGAGAAAGCTGTGTGCAAAATGGGTGCCTCGTTTGCTCACACTCGACCAAAAACAGCAACACACAACACTGTCGTGGAGATGTTTCAATTGAGTGTTTAGCGAAGTTTCACAGTAACAAAGTAGAATTTTTGCACCGTTTCATAACCATGGATGAAATATGGGTCCATTACTTCTGACCCGAAACAAAAGAACAATCAAAACAATGGACTCAAAAGGGAGAACGGGCTCCAGAGAAGGCGAAGACCGTTTCATCTGCGGGCAAGGTCATGGCATCGGTTTTTGGGATGCGCGCGAAATATTATAATTTTCAATGACTGTCTTGAAAAAGGAAAAACTATCAACGGCGAGTATTATCCGTTCAACGTTTGAGCGAAGATATATATAAAATTAATGAATTAAGTTTTAAATTGCTACCTCATGCATATTATTCGCCAGATTTAGCCCCTTCGGATTATTTTCTTTTCCTAAACTTGAAAAAATGACTCAGTGGTCAAAGATTTTCAAACGATGTAGAAGTGATTTCGGCAGTTAATGGCTATTTTGAGGAGCAAGACAGTTCTTATTATAAAAAGGGTATCGAACTTATTGAACATCGCTGGAAAAAGTGTATAAAGCTGAAATGAGATTATGTTGAAAAATAAATACATTTCTTTCCAAAATGTTTGTGTTTTCTTTGTTGGGATGGGTACTTCTGGGACCACCCTCGTATCGGTACAAACAAGACGATAACAAAAAAAGGTAAGTCATTGACATAAAATTTAGGTAATAGTAAACCTAAACACCGCCCGTGCAATTTTAAAAGAAATTCGTAAGATGTTACCTTTTAACATTTTCCATACTAAAAACAGACTAATTTACTGTTAAAATGTATATTTACCTCAGATAAAGAATTACTTATATTTCATGTTTTGGTATGGTTTTTTTTCCTGTATTTTATTTCTCACTTGTGTAAACTGAAAATATTTTATTTTATCCTCAAATAGTTTTTCTTTTATTCGAGGTCCTCTATATAATATCATACTTTATATTGCACAATTTAATTATTTTCTGTAATAGCTTTGTTAAATTATCAATTATAACTATATAGCCATTTAGTACAATTAATTTTTTTGCATAAAAGGCACTTATAAAACTGCAAGCAATCAAGCAACAAAAAGCAACTTATGAACCCGTTATTAATTTCAGCGAGTAATCATTGGTTATTTGCAAGTAGGAACGAGTATATGACATGATAATTACTTGTCGAGGAAATTTAATACAAGACGCGATACTAAGAAAAGTATCCAGTCGATTTATGAGCTTTTTATATTTAAAATTACCTTTTATCAATTGCCCGACATTAAGTGGATCATTACTGATTAACTTTGTCTATAAAATATAATAACAAATGCAAATATAATAATGCAAAAAGTGTAATTAATAGCATCTCAACTTGATTACACTTAAGTATTCCTTAATTATAAACAGATTAACTCGCTGATATATGATACATACCTATATTCAAAGCGAAAAGTTTTAAAGAGTTAATAGGCAAATTCGAAGTAGCTGGTCGATTGTAATAGAATTGAATTACGTTATGCTACACCTCAAGTTGTAATAAGGCGGAGTTATGTTATGCTACACCTCGAGTTCCCATGACGACATCAAATTTCAATAAGTATGTCCTAATTAGAAAATTATGTAATTTATGATGTTTATAGAAATAATAACACCAATTAATTAGATTATAAAATACGTTCAAAGAAATAGGATATAATAGCGCTAAAAAACCGAAAAAGCACAATTTGTGGCAAAGTAGACAGAGATTTTTCATTCACTAGATATTATTGTTATCTTTGAAGCATCAGATAATTTCTCTGATAAATGTTCTAGTGATATACATATTTCATCATAGTTTCACTATTATTCACTATTATTAGTGTCATTCTAGCAGTGTGTGAGCAACGTGCGTTTGTGAATTTGTGGTAGAGATCAATTAGATTATCCTATTTTTTCACGTTGTGTCAGTTATTTGTTGATGAAAAATGCCTAAAACACGCGAGTTGTCGGTAGGGGAACGCACCCAAATAGTGCTACTGCATTCCCAGAAGTTATGCTGCAATTGCAAAAAAAGAAATGTTAAATGTTCGCGATGTGCAGTCCGTACAACCATTAGTCGCTCTCAGGAGAGTGGGTCGTTTATTAACAGACCAAAAAGTGGAAGAAAACCCTGTATCTCGATTAGAGAAGACAGAATTTTGCAAAGACTGGCTCTCAGTGAGAGGAAAAAATCGTCGAAACAGCTCGCCAGTGAGCTGAAACAGCATTATCGCGTAACAGTTTCTGCGCAAACAGTGAGAAGGCGTCTCCAGCGTGCTGGTTTACGAGGGTATAAAGCGCGACGTAAACCGCTTTTAACTGACGTTCATAAAAAGAAGCGGTATTTATGGACCAAACAACATGAAAATTGGACAATCGAGAAGTGGTCGAAGATTCTTTGGTCTGATGAATCGAATATCGAGGTATGTAAGTACATCTTCGTGACTAATATTCTTATCGTTGTATGCAATTCAGTCTACATGTAACATTAAACAAAATTAATCCTGTCTAAGTTCTAACTTTCTTCTTTTGCCTGGCAGCTTTAGGGACTACCTGGGACGCTATACGTTCGGCGTAGGCAAGGGGAAGCTTATGAACCACAATGTATCATTCCCACAGTAAAATTTGGAGGTGGTAGTATCATAGTTTGGGGTTGTATGTCTGCATACGGTTTGGAGAAGTGTACCTGTGCGATGGACGGATGAATAGCCAACGCTATTTAGCCAATTTGGAGGAAGTATTAGAATAGTCTATGCTAAAACTATTCGACCAGGATATTCCACATTACATTTTTCAGCAAGATAATGCGCCCTGCCACAAATCGGGAGCTGTAACGCGTTGATTCGAGGAAAACACAGTGGAGGTATTGGATTGGCCACCAAAAAGTCCCGATTTGTCGCCCATTGAAAATTTGTGGCGTATCTTAAAAACTAAGATCACGGAACATAAATGCTTGTCAAAAGCAGAATTAGCAACAAAAATTCACGAAATATGGGTTGCAATACCACCGGCAGAGTGTTACAATTTAGTAGCAAGTATGCCTCGACGAGTGCGAGCTGTCATTAAGGCCAAGGGCGGAGCGACAAAATATTAATAAATTGTACTATATTACTAAATAACACTTTGTACATAATTTTCACAACAGTTATATTTTCCTCACCTCTCTTTTGACTAAACTATATAAACTATATATGTATGTATGTACATAAATTCGTAAGGTGTCTAATACATTTGAGCATGGTTGTACATATAAAATATATATAAATTTCGAATAAAATGCCTATTTCTAATAAATATACCAACTCCAGTTATGTCTTATCTCAAACTTAGTTTTAATCAAAACAAGTTATTAGAATGAGTAACAGTCATGTTTTTAATTATTTAGAGAGCCTGAGATCATATATATTAATTATATAAAATGAAAAAAAATTGGAGGCGCCGGGCATCGATCCCGGTACCTCTCGCATGCTAAGCGAGCGCTCTACCATCTGAGCTACGCCCCCGATATTTTGAAGTAATTCGAATGAGAAAAACTGCATCCAAAGTTTATTTTAAAATATATTAATATAATAAATTTAAGATTAATAGCAAAAATTATAAAATTCTAAACAACAAAAAAGATCCCACATGTGCAAAATTTAAAATATTCCATTTAAAAGTATCTAATCTAGAGATTAATTTTATAAAATACTTGAGGATTCTCTAATTATGGTACTAAACAACAGCATTTCTAAGGTAATAATGAAGTTAAGAATTATACATATTTACATAAAAGGTGTTTGAGTGGCATTATTTAAAAGCAAAGTCGAACGTATATACAAAATATACTAATTTTTCAAATTATGTTTCTTACTTATGAGTTTTGATAAGGAAGCATGCAAATTATGCAAATCAAAAGTAACAGCTTTTTCTAGTATTCTTACTCAACTCTTTTCTTAATTATAGCATATGCGTTTTCTATAATGTTTAAGTCCAGACTATTTCAAGATCACAACGAACAAATTGCCAATTCTTATCTAATGAAAAAAATATACATACAACATTACAGATGGATTAACAATAATAAATTGCATAAATAGAATAGCAGAACCTTCAAGCTTTGCTCGATAATAGGGAACATAATTGTTTCGATATATCGGATCATCCACAATTTTCCCTCATATAACAATGAACGAACCTGGTCTTTTATTATTTGTTTCTAGAAAACAGAAATAATTGTGCCCTCTAAAAACATTAAGTCTCCAACATCATGTGCTGTTATGTTACCCCAAGCCATAAAAGAGAGCAAATATTTTACCGTAAATAATGCGAATCTGATTTACATGTCACTGTTGTTTTCATTTGAATTACATAAATTAAATTTTAATTTATCTAAGAATATAACTTTGCACCAACCATCAATTCACTGCTTTTCTTTGTCCACATAAATATAAAGATTTTTACAACTGTTTCTTCCATTGCAGATATCAATCGACTTCAAGCTAGTCTAGACCTTATTTCAGCTTGGTCTAAGTCCAATTGTCTTTGTCTGAACATAGACAAGTGCTTTGCTATGCCATTTACTGGCAAGTTATCTCCTATCTCTTCCTCATACTCCCTAGATAGACACACTCTTATTAAAGTTGACTCCATCAAGAACCTCGATATTTCTTTGATTTCTTATTGAGTTTTAATTTATATATTCATAATATTTGTCGTTCTGCTGTTAAGAGTGCGAGCTTTATAATAAGGACGATACAGTATTTTAACGATATTGACTGTTCTCTGCATTGGTTGTTACTAAGGTCAACTGTATGATATCCTTTGTACGGTTCGCAAATAAACGCATTCGAATGCGTTCAACGTTGATTTCTGATATTCCTCACTTTCAAATCTACGGGCGTATAGTTTGAACGTGGCATCGATTGCAATGTTATGTTGGAGGAGCACAATATTCAACCACTGGAGCAACGCAGACCCACACACAGTGCTCGTTTTCTTTACAAGCTGGTAAATGGTCAGATTGACTATTCAGACCTCTTGGCCAAACATATGTCTACCGTACGCTGAGGACGAATCTCCTCTGGAAGCCCCCCCCCCTCTGTCATATTTCGCTGAACGCCAACAGGCTCTACAGTGATATTTTTGTCGGTTCTCTTACTTCTTAATTTGTCGATTATTTTAAATTATTATTAAATGTTAAGTGGTATTATTTTTATTTTACATTATTAATTACTCTTGAAATTTATTTTTACTGTATGTACTTCGTCTCATTTGTATTACAATATTTTGTCCTATAATTAGATCCGCTTGTTGGGCAATAAATATATTATTATTATTGTAAAGCTGTGTGTTTTAATGTTCTTTGTTAACATCGGTCCTTTTGATGGTGTTGCTACACGAAAACTTAACCTATTGAAACACTCTTGTTTTCATTTCATTTTTTTTATTTGCACTTATTTCTTATGACCGAAAGAAATCTGCACTTCCATTGCTTAATGAAGCCTTATTTTTGCTTGTTTAATTTGTATTTCTTCTTTTTCGTTTGAATTTGAAATTTTAAATTGGTTTTTGTTTGAATTTTACCGAAATTAGTTTAATCATTTCGATTAAAAATATATGAAACGGGGCAATGGCCATGAAACTGATGGTATTTTAAGTTCGTAGTGTATCGCGTTCAAATAAAATTTTATTTTGAATTTTTATTTAAATATTAAATTGTAGACCTGCTTTATTAGGCGAATGATAACCATGTATGTACCAAATAACTGATGTATTCAATGCTTTTTGTTGTTTTTTTTTTTTGATATATTCATAAGAAATTTAAATTTATTTTATTTTGGACTAAAATTGTTGCAATTTTTGAAACTAATTTCATGGATTGTAGAATATACAGGGTGACCACGGGAAGTATTAACATTTTGAAAACAGCAAAACGGTGTTAATTTTTTAAACAAAAAATATATTTACTTTTCTGATATGTTTGTTAAGATATGCCATTTAATTTAACTTGAAAAAATAAGGTCAGGAAGGTGACGGCCGTCTTCTCTGATGCAGTTTTCAATTCTGTTGAGGAAGCTCTGCCATACTAGCTGTAGTGTCTCCTCGGTGATTAGTGCCACCTCTTCACGAATTGCCTCTTTCAAATCTTCCAAATTACGAGGTTTGCGTTGAAAAACTTTCTCCTTCAAATGTCCCCACAAAAAAAATCGCAGATGTTGAGGTCGGGAGAACGAGGAGGCCAGAGCACATCTCCAAATCTTGAAATGACATGACCTGGGAACAAGTTTCGCAGCAACGTCATCGAAACTCTTGCTGTGTGTGCAGTAGCTCCATCTTGCTGAAACCATATGTCCCGTTGCAAGTTGAGCATCTGCAGTTGTAAGAAAAAAAATCGTTGATCAAACGCACGTACCGATTCGCGTTCGCTGTCACCGCAACTCCATCCTCTTCAAAAAAGAAGGGGCCAATAACATGTTGTCTCGACACCGCACACCATACAGTCCACGAGGCGAATGGAGAGGTTTCGCATGAAGCTGTCTTGGGTTTTCCTCTGCCCAGTATCTGCAGTGCTGTTGGTTCACTGTCCCATTTAGGTAAAAGTGAGCTTCATCGCTCATGAAAATCAGAACATCAGGCTCATCGTGAAGGAGAACTTGCATTTGAGTAGCGAAATCCAACCGTTGGGGGTAGTCAGTTTCTTTTAACTCCTGTACACACACAATCTTGTAAGGATGAAACTTGAGATCCAGTTTCAAAATTTTTCGGACCGACTCACGTCCCATGTGTAATGAAGATGCGTGCCGTCGAGCTGAACGACCAGGACTCCTAATCATTGCTGTTCTCACTCTGTCAATGTTCTCCGGAGTCCTCACTGTTCGTGTAGCGCCTGGTGGTTTCTTCCCCATAATGTTGCCTGTGGACCGAAAACTTGTAACCCATTTCATAATCGTTGGTCGGGTAGGTACGGCTCCATGACGTCCAACGTTAAAATGAATGCGAAAATCACGCTGAGCCGCTACCACTGAATCATTGTTTATTACATAAGAATCGTACGTAAACACGCGATGTTGAACTGTCCACGGCTCCATTGCGACTGGAATACCTAAATGGCCACTGCTTGGGAGGTGAATGACCGCCCGCTCCTCCCCCCATGATTTGCCGAGGCCGAGTACAGTCGCATCAAAAATGTAAATACATCCCGCGGTCATCCTGTATGAGTAGGTCGACGATGATCATGATTACGATAAATGATTACATGTATATTTAGTGAACTAAATTTAATTTTACATTTAAAGACAGATTCTTTGAATATAATCCAAATTTTAATTTAGATAATTTTTACAAAAATGAGAGTTTCTTTTTTAAACGCAGTTCAGTTTAGATCTTTTTATTATTAAATACAACTTTTAAGTTCAAATTTATAAATATTAAAAATACATATCTAAGTACTTATTGTTTGTTTTATTAATCATAGTTTATGAATCGTAATCAGATCGTTTATTTATTTTAATGTTATGTATAAGTGGCTTCCAGGGCTATTTGAATCAAAAGAACCCCGACCTAATCCTTAAACATTCGGATTTTTTCAAAAAGAGCCATAAAATTAAAAATATTATGCCGTAAGAGAATACTTATCTCATAACGTAGATTTTATTCTCAAAATTTGTAGATACTTCCTCAATAAGCGAAAGAGTAAGTAAAAACTCGCAGAGTATAGTACAGCAAAATGCTTATATTGGAAAATAAACTACTAAAAAGCTGTAGATGGCCATATCTGAAGATAGTCTGGACTTCGGTACATCTTTTTTCCACAATTTCTACTATAACTGTCCTCATATCACTTAATAAAAATTTTTGTGAAACACTTTTACTATAGTAGGAATCTCTCTATGGTCTATGACATCCTAAAGTCTTACATAAATCGCTCTACAACAAATATACATACATAGATCTTTTAGTATGTTCATATCTATAGTAATAAATGTCTAAAGTATCGTGTTCGTTCGTAATCAGAAAAGATGATTCCAGACAGGATCACAAAAATGCAGACTTTAAATTTTATTTGGATCTTTATGATTACGAATGACGAACGCTTAAACTATTTCATTTCTACAAAATATGCCAAGTACACAATTTTCTTTAAAGACATATTTATCTGACTTTAACGTAGACCCTAATATTGATATAATATACGCTGAATTTATAAAACTCATGTCAAGGTAAACCAAATCTAGTATTCTGGAATTCCATTCCTTTACTGCAATGAATATTCTTTTCTAATTTTCCTGTAACACTTCTTTATATAACCACGCATATGATTTACAGACACCACGTTTTTTCCTAACCCATAAATTATAACGTAATTCATAGTGATAAATTCCAGCGCATACACCATCAGTTTCTATGTGTGTGTCCTCATGTTGAAATAAAGAATGCCTGAATAAGAAGTACTTTTCGTTTTCTATACTCCTATTATGACTCACATGATAATTTCAAAACAATATTATCGGAGGTACAGAAACCACGATACGAAATAACAAAACAAGAGAATTAGATATGTACGAACGGTACTAAACCAATTTGGTATTGCGTAACACAATTTTATTATAACCTTATTTCTATATCAATTTTCTCCGAAACATTGAGAAGGCGTGTCAGATAATGTAGTCATTAGAAATCATAATTCCTGCATCACGAACAGGGCACACTCATTTCGTCTGTCAAGGTATTAAACTGTGTCAGGTAGCACGATGTTAGGAAAAGATAAGACGTATTATTAACTATTTTTCAAATTTATTACTGATAATAGCCCATAAATTTTGTTCAATTAAAAGTAATAAATTGAATGCAATGAATGTAACATCTTTCAAACCAATGACTAGATTTAGAAATTTTTTAAAAAGAACGTAATATATATTCACATACAAGGAGTGAATAATAATTCCTAACTATACATTTGTACTATACCAGACTTGTAATGTATTTATTCTACTTCATTCAAGGATGGGATAAAGTATAAAGAATGTGTTATCACCGCGTGATGTAAACACTAGCTCCCTGATCGATTAGCAAAAATAGAAAAAAAAGTCTGTTACTTTGCACCAATTGATTCGATCTGCCTGTTTGAATTGCAGTTATGAGCAAAACGGGGCTATTTATTTAAACACCATACATGAGCGACAAGAGAAAGCGGTAAGGATGTCTCCACCTAGTCAAGACCGCCAGCGACGTATATCGCTCGATCTGTCTATTTTAATTGAAGTTATGAGTAAAACGAAGCCATTTAAACACCATGTATGAGCGCCGAGAGAAGGCGGCAAGGATGTCTCTACCTAGTCAAGGCCGCCAGCGACGTATATAGGGCGTGCTGTAGAATGTAGTAAGGTTAAAAAGTAATGCATTTTTATTGCATTAATAACGACCAATATTTGATTGTAGCATAATTATGGGTGTAAAACGGAATAATAACAGGCTGCTGTGTGTGGATAGTGTAATACGTGGTAAGTTATTTATTTACTATGGCATATATCGTTCTTCTGTTGGAAGAAAAGCACACAAAGCACATACAAAATCTCATCTAACATCTCAAAAGGAGTTTGCGTTACGTACAATTTATATGTTGACGGCTTGTAATCTATCATTAAGATAGTGTAGAAGGAAACGTTCCGTTAGTTTTGGAGACTACGTATTACCAAAGCGTTCGAATTAAGAAATTATTTTCCTTCTGCAGGCGTGAAAATGGGTATCAGTATTAAATCTGCTCCAAAAAATTTAAAAAACTGTAGTTAAACTGTGATAAGACTACAAATTGTAAAAAAAATGATATTCTGAATATCATCGTACGTACACTGAAACCCCTTCAACAGTCATCTTCATTTTTATTAGCTAGTAAAAGGTTATCAAAGTTTAGCCGAAGATACTCACGATGTACAAAATTTGCAATTGATAACAAACCAACTAGTGATGTTTGTTACTGATGTTGACTCGTCAGTGCTTCCTTAAACGGAACGTTTCCTTAAACATGAATGTCTCACCTCAAAATATGTAACGTGCCTGTTACACGCATTACATGTGATCACAAAAACTATTCGAAACAATTACCTAGTTGTAGAAGGTTTAATAAGCAGCACAAAAAAAGGTTTTCCCTGAAATCTGCGAAACGGATTCACGAATATCTAAAACCCTGTCCTAGTAAACGAGACCCATCCCAACCAATCCTTGCACTCTGGGGAGCATGGCTAGAAGCACTTTATTATTATTCAAAATATTTTCACACAATAAAATCCTTAGTATTACAGTTCGACGCAAAGAAAAATCAACAGTTATCGAAGAAAACTAGATATAATTTAACAGTGCTGATGTTCACATGAACTCACAAACTATTCATACGAATTACATTGTACTAGCAAATGCCATAAAAAGCTTGTAGAATAATTCATTAGCATCAATGGATCAAATGAAAGTAGTGAATGAAGTGCAAACTGTGTTATGTAGTTTAAATGACGAGATAACTGTTCGTGTATTAGAAAAGTTTCATAGTGTGTTACGAAAAAAATCAGATTTTACAGATACGTTAATTCAATTTAAAAAACAATTTAACTAAGCAAATATTACACTAGTAGACACCGAACAATCATTATCTCTATACAAGACCATTTTTTCAACGCAACGAACATCATTTAGCGAAGAGACTCTGGAAGCTTCCGCTTTGTTGCAGATGCTTAGTCGAGCAAATTCAGATTGTTAATACTTCTCTCGTAGGTAAGTGTTTAACAACAATAATATCATAAGATACATAATTTATTACTATTTATTCATACCGTATGGCTGTACTTGTATACTCACGATGTATGCTCTTTTGACATTACACCGCCCGATGTGCATTGATGACGACCTACACTGCCGGAGACATCCATATCAGCCTCGTTGCCCGCCCGTGCACGGTGTCTAAATATTCCTCTCTTTAGTTATGAGATATTCAGCAAATATATGCTTTTCATAAACCCAAAAAATTGCCCAGACCAAAATTGATCTTATTATTTTCAAATCAATGCCTAGAGTTAACTGATAACCATATACAGCTAATAGAGCAAACAGTACCATTACAACAATCATAAAATCAGCAACAGGGAGTTTTCGACACGAGGCACAAAACTAATTTTCCAAATATTGCCCCAATGTAACTATTTGTTATAGCAATAGAAAATAACTCACAATCAAATGCCCACCTTCTTTGATTATTTAGTTCTACAGTTTTTGAAAGTATAAATACTTCTCTATGTGTTAGAGAACTTCAAAACTTAATTTCTATCATTCGATGATCATTTTTATGAATCTTGTTGACAATTTAAAATATTGGACTGCATCAGATTACGTTAAATACCTTAAATATTGATTCTACTAACTTACAAACTCTATTTCTATTAATTTAAATTTCTCAAATATGTATAGAGGAAGTTTAGATTTAATTTGTCGTGCTATACTAAATTGTTTTTATCACTATTCCAACTGTTGGACTCTTTAATTTCAAAATTAAAATTATAACATCGAAATTAAAATAAAGTAAATATATTTGACGATGAGTGTATATGAAAATTTAAGTTTCGATTTTAAATAACACAAGAATGAACGCACTTAAAACAAGATAGAAACAACTTGTAAGAATATACCAAGAACGTGCAATTAATTGGGTACACTTGATATATGTTCATTATTTTTTCGACAGAATCGAGCGTTGGTGTGCGATGCACGTCTTTTAAACAGGTCGATTTCAGAGCACGTACACCTTTCGTTTCTACTCGTTGCAAAATTACCGATTTTATTTTCACTTTTTTCTGAACTTTTGTTTATTGCTAAACATCTTTGCAAATGCATAATAACTATCGGTGGAAGTAGCATCCGATCCCTGTAATCAATACCTGTAAAATATAACCCTGTACTTACTCAGTTTATATTTTTTAATGCATGCCGGGATTTAAATTACTTACATTTATTACCTTGTCTTAAAAACACAAACTTGTAATATGCTTCCTACATGTAAGAAACGTTGTTCACTTTTAGCAGACAAGATACGATAATAAAATTGTGTAAAATTATGAAATACATGTTTTTTATAGGCATCGAAATTTATAATAAGTGTTACTGATGTGAAGAAAAGATCGCTATAATAATTGGGAATCAAATAAATTTTTAGGTGTTTCGTGAAAGAATACAGCGTGTTTCAAAAGGCATATACATATTACAAAGTATTATATTGTCCAAACTATCGACCGCTGCGCCTCAGCTCGGCTATTGGAGAAACGAATACATGGTCTAGTTTATTTAATAGCCGCTAGATGTCAGTTGTCTTCTCTATTTCTTGATAACCGTCATATGTTTAAAATGGCTACTCCGCAGCAGAAACCATTTTGTGTTCTCGAGTTTGCGAAGTGCAATTCCGTGATTACAGTGCAAAGACGTTTCAGGTTGAGCTACCAAATTGATCCTCCGAATTGGTGGAACTTTCGCAGATGGTATCGACAGTTTGTAGATACAGAATATGTGTGTAAAGGAAAGTGTCCTGGCCGCCCTCCTGTTTCTGAAGAAAATGTTGCACGAATTCAAACTGCTTTCCAACGTAATCCTTCAAAACAGCGGGGTTACAACTGCCTACAACAACAATTTGGCGTGTTTTGAGACGTCGGTTGATTGTAAGGCCGTACAAGTTACAGTTTTTACAAGCTCTGCGTCCTGATGACAAACGGAAACGTGTGGCATGTCGTAAGGAGATTCATGATGCTATTGACAATGATAACACTTTCGCATAACGCATCGTGTTCAGTGATGAAGCGACTTTTCATGCTAGTAGTCTGGTAAGCAAACACAACGTTCGAATTTGGGGTCTACAGAACCCACATGCAGCCATTGAATATGTACGAAATTCGCCTAAAGTCAATGTGTTTTGTGCGATATCCCGATCATCTGTTTACGGCCCACTCTTCTTTGATTGAAACACGGTTAACAGTCAGCAGTATCTCGCTACGTTACAAAACTGGTTGTTTCCGAGTCTGCATGAAGGCAACTTCATTTTTCAACAAGACGGGGCACTCCCTCACTGGAGTCGCCAAGTGCGTGAATATTTGAATGAAACTCTACCGAACCGTTGGATTGGTCGTTAAGGAGCTGGCGACTTAGTATGTCACCAGATTTGACAACCTGCGACTTCTTCCTGTGGGGTTTCGTTAAAGAGAACATTTATGTATCACCACTCCCGCGGAACCTGTAAGAGTTGAAGAACCGGATCCGTACTGCCATAACATCGCCCGAGTATAGGAGGAATGTATCGATGTCATATTGTTCGTGTCGCCTATGGAGGACATATTGAACATATGTAATCTGAACTTGAGAGGTTCGTGATTATGTGTGTAAAGTTTCATATTCGTATGTCTTAAACTTTAATAAATATGTGCATTCGAAGTACGTATATTCTTTTTGAAACACACTGTATATACACACAATATATCAGGTATTTTTTGTAGAATGTCATAGTTTCGAAGTGAAATAAAACACAAAGAAAAAGAAAATTGTCCAAATTACCTTTATTCGGTGGATAATTTTATGCAATTTAGTATTTGAATATGATTTTGGACATGGCGCTGCAACTAGGCCTAATATAGCGCAGTCTGGAAGGCGTCAAATCACACAATCTAGGTGATTACTTGACAGGTCTATTTAATGAAATAATTTGTTTACCGAACATTTCCCTCAGTAGATTGATTGTGTCACGCGCTATGTGGCACCTACCAAAATTATATTCCCTCCTTATGCCACGCAATAGAAGAACGGGTCCGTTATCATAACTCTGCAGCGTTCGCAATTGACTATAATACACTGACCGGCCCCATTTCTGGAGTACGGCTTGATGGCACCTGCAGCTCATACGCTCACCAAACAGTAAATTTCTCTGTTTGTAAGAGTGTCTTGAAAGTCCTCTATGGATTCTTTACATTCCAAATGCGGCAATTTTATTTGTTGACGTAGTCATTCAACCAAAAATGAGCCTCGCAGCTGTACAAAAATTTACGATAAAAACAGGCTTTAGTTCATTTGGCAAACGTATGGCGCAACCGATGGTCATTTGGTTTCAATCCTTGCAGAAGCTAGGATTTTTTCACAAAATGGACGGACGCCAAATCACAAATAGATTTGCTTGAATCTTCTCCAACAACGACGATATCTTTTTGTGTGGACACTGATCATAGTCTGCGCGGATGAGTGTGATCAATCCTACTTGATCACACTCATGATCTGTATGATTCGCTCAATAATAAGCCAGAATAGGCCATTATGTCGACCATTAAAAGCGCGAAGCGATGTTTGAGTTTGGACTACAGAACCACAATTTACGAAATTAAATTGCATAGTTTGCAAACGTTGTTGAGATTTAGTGAACTTGACGTTTAACCCCTATTAAAAGGTATGACGCCGATATATATTTCTACCAGGAATGTTTCCAGTTCTAGGCTATAATTTTTTTATTTCGTAAATTTTTGTAAAAATTACAATGTAGTTTTTCAATGTAATCTCCATTTAATTGAATACACTTATCTCAATGTGAAACTAATTTTTTTAAACCGTCCTTAAAGGACTTTTTCGGAATCTTCGAAATTCTCCTATTTATTGCAAGTTTTATTTTATTTAAACTCTGAAATCGAATATTCTGTAGTGGTTTTCCTTGTCAAATTAGAGAACAGATAATAATCATTAGGAACCAGATCTAGTGAATAGGGTGAACATGGAAGCAATTCCCAGCGCAATTCGTTTAAAGCTCTTTGTTTTTGTGCTGTATGAAGTCTTACATTGTTCTCTTAGCGTCTACCATCATGGGCCAGATAAAGATCAGAATAATATTGTGTTAATTGTAGTACCTTTCGGTAAATAATCTATAAAAATGATCTCCCAGCAATCCCAAAATTTCATAATACTTACTACATTAGTACCTGCAGTTTCATCGGTTGGAAAAATAATACATTCTTTTCTAACGGATGAAACTGCACGTACTTTAAGCGAAAGCCCTTCATGGCTTTTGCGTCATTTTTGGAATTAATATAGTTCAAAGTCTCAGGTCTCAGAATTTAATTATAACAGGCTAAAAACTCTTGAAGTTGTTACCATGTGTCCACATCTGTGGAGTTTCAAATCCGACAACCAAATACATACGCAGAACTGTGAAAGAATTTGTATTTAATTATTTTGCTTTTTTGTTTATACCGATGTTTCACTTCTAAATAATAGAGCAATTTCTTTCTTGCTCATATGTTTAATAAAAAATCGTAATACGTCACTATATATTCTATTTTTTTATTTATTTCTGCTCTACACCTTCTTTTATTACTGATATAATATAATTCCAAATACAAAAATTCATTTACGTGTTTCATTTTGTTATCAATCCTATATTGATTTACACCTCTCTTCTAAATATTACCATTATTTTGATCTTCAATAAATTATTTGCATGCTGTAGTAAATACATTATAGAGGATGTACTTTTCCATCTTCCAATATATTTTATAATGCTTTCTCATTCGATACAAATATTCGTCTATGAATACACACTTTGTTATAGGTACAATTTACCTATCCGATACAAGGGTAGCCGTTTACATTTCGGGAATAGCAAACAAAAAAAATGTTTATTATCAAAAATAGTTTTATTGCTTTTCAAAATATTCTCCTTGACAATTAATGCACTTTTGCATTCGTTTAAACCAATCCGAAAAGCATTCCCGCCACTTTGAAGACGGTATCTCCAAAATATGAGTTTTGAATGCCACAACTGCCTCTTCCGGCATAGAAAACCGTTGACCACGAAGTTTATTCTTCAGTGCTACATCAGGGCTGTACGGCGGATGACTCATCAGTTCAATGTTTTGTCTGTACAAATATTCAATTGTTTGAACCAACGTGTAATAGCTCCCAGTGTCATGGTGGACAATGATCTATCGTTTACGATTTGTTGTCCTTATTTCGTCAAAAACTTTTGGCAAACAAATAGTTGTGTACCATTCTGAATTGACAGTTCTGCCACACTCTAAAGGCATGGTTGCAACGTGATCGGTTTTTCCAGAAAAACAGGCGAACATTTGTTTTAATGTGTTTCGAGCGCGAACAACTTTTGTTGGTTTTGGCCCATCTTGGAATACCCACAGTCGACTGCTGTTTACTATAGGGCTCATACGTATAGACCCAAGATTCATCACCTGTGACGACTTTACAAATGTTCCTTTAAGCACCGCCATTGTATTTTTTGTGCATTTTTTGCACCAATCGAACCAAGTTTTTTTTGAGCGGTTGTCAAATTATGTGGTACTCAACGTGAACTTAGCTTCTTAATGGCTAAATTTTCATACAGGATCTTATGCACGCTGGTATTACTAATACCTAGAGATGCCTCGATCTCACGATATGTCATATGACGGTCTTGCGTTATCAATTCAGACACTGCATTAATGTTTTCCGACATAACATTTGTGGGACAACCTTCACGAAATTCATCGTCTAAAGAACGCCGTCCAAGTTTGAATTCACTATACCAACGATATACTGTAGCTTTCGATGGTGCTTCATCACCGTATAAAGAATTCAGCTCGTCGATGCATTCTTGTTGAAATAATCCACGCCAAAAGTTATGAAACATAATTGTACGAAAACGTTCGCGAGTTAATTCCATTTTTTCGTTGACAAAAAATTTTCAAGTTACTGTCAACAATAGAAATAGCGACCGCATAATAAAACTGTCAATGTAAATATATTGTCACAAAATGACAAACTTCATGATACAATCATCAGATCGGAGGCAACACTAACAGTGTTGTCAGTTCCCGAAATATAAACGGCTACCCTCGTATTCCTTACCATTCAAGGTGTATATATTTTAATTATATAATCGTATATGTTTTATTCTAACATAATTATTTTAGTACGAACTTTTGGTAAAAGATATAATTTTCTCAATTCCCCCTTCATTCAGATTATCACGAATAATTTTTATTGGAATACAGTGAACAACTTTCTCCAAATCTATAAATTTCATGTGAGTTTCTTTGTCTTAGTTCTTGTATTATAATACAGGTTTCAGACCTGATCAAGAAGATATAGTTTTGTTTCAGAGGTAGATAAGTATTTATTTTTCTACATAGACTCGTTCCGACGTTACGCATTCAGTCCAGTAATGCTTAAGTTTCTCTGTCCTCCGTACAGTAGAATTGTTGTTCGCTGTTTGAGTCAAATCCCATTTTAGCATATTTTCAAATTTAGAAACAAGAGATTACCTAAGGCTAAATCGAGCGACTGAGGTGCATGCAGAAGTAATTCGCAACATACATCTAATATTTTTCTTAAGAAATTAATGAACAATGAGCACAAACCCGTGTTCGTTTGTTTTTGACTTAAAGGTCTAACCTATCTAGAAATACTTCTTTAACATGTAGCCGTAACCATTAATTGCAACTGGACTGTCGACCTCGTTCTCAAAGGAATATAATCCAATAACAACACCTCCACCCCAAAACTCACACCGAAAAGTTACTTTTTGGAGGGCACTTTTTTTTAACAAATTCACCTAGAATTTTCAACAGCCCAAACACGAGAGTTATTGGTGTTTACATATCCGTTGAAATGGAAGTGCGCTTCATCATTTAAAAGGGTTTTTTTTTCGAAAAATTACTGTCCACTTCTTGATTTTGTAATAACCAATTAGCAAATGCAAGCCTGTGTGCATGATTTAGCTGCTAAATTTTCTGAGTTATCTGGATATTATATACTGTGAACAGCGTCAAGTCGAGGTCAGCTACGCTTTCAGCCTCTGCTGCAACATTTTTGATAGACTATCCCGAGCAACTACAAATCGGTGTTCTTTTATTGACAACTGAACCAATATCCACGAATTTGACGATCAATCCCTCAACCGTCGAAAGATTTGATACGTTTTCTCTTCTAAAAGTTATACTTAATAAACTAATAACTTTCTCCATTTTAACAATTAAAATATATTATTCATATGATTAAGTCTACTTCTCGTTTACGGCAGTATTACAATATACTTGAATAAAACAAAGTTCCATAAAAATCAAATGTTGAGCTCTTATTAGGCCAACTTTTATAAATTATTATTAATACTAGTCACAAATGAAATTATTCACCGCCTACTCTATATTATTATATACCACCACACCCAATAACGTTTGAGTATCGCCGACATCGAAGCTTGCCCAAGCGTCCATCTCTTAGCTTCCATATAACGACAATATTTGTCTATTAAATCGTTCATTCCGATTCTATAGAATCTAGATACGCTGAGATTTACATATATCTACTGATAAACTAGAAAATTTTCTACCTAGCAATAAGCAAACGACCTATGATTTTCTTGATAGTTTTATTTTTCAACCTAATCTCCCTTAACTTCAACACACTTACACCACCTGCGCTGCAATGACATGCTTCCATGAAGAAAATATTCCTGTTGATCCTCAAAATAGGCATCAATCGTTTGCAAAATAACGTACGGCGATGTGTTTCTTTCAAATTTTAAATAAAAAATCAAATGGAGTCAAATCAAGTTACACTTGCGAAGGATATGTTGGACTTTGGTTATACTATAAACTCATGCATTGTTATGAAGAAGGAGGACTTTTTATAATGCAAATCTAAACATTTTTGGTCAACAACAGTGCATAATTTTGTTAATATATTACCATAGTAAACTGTTGCTAGCTGCTGTAGCACCCTTTAGTATTTTTTGAATACGTACTCCTACTTGATCCTAGAAGACAGTGGGTCATCTTCAATGGACTCACAACTGTTTGAACAAATATTTCACTTTAAAATAGTTTTAGGAGAATTCTGTTCCTTTGTTTAAAATTTGACGATACCATGATGTTCTAATTTTACAGAACTCTTCTTTGGTGCGAAACTCTTTATAAAGCATATAATAATAAACAAATTAAGGTAATGTTTCACACACAAGTAGGGAAATGTTGTCATTATTGAACGCTACTAGGCAATGCACAATTAGTTGTTTCTATCATGGTTAATTATACATTTTCTAGTCCTAAGTATGATTCCTAATACGCATAATGTAATAGTAACGTCACTTGTTGCACCCAAAATCATTATATTTTACATTTTCCAAAGGAGACCGTTTAAAAAAAAAAACTTCAAGTCGAAGCGAGCATTATTAGTATAGAAATGATTCGGTATCTTAATTAATATTCATGTAAAAAAAACTATATATGTATATATATACAATTATATACTTACACTATAATTTTACGCTTCGATAAGAAAAAATATAATTAGTCAAGACGTAATATTACTAATTATACATATTACAAATATAAACACATCGATAGATTATATCTTACACCTAATAAATAATACGTCTTCAATAAATATCTGGGAAACAAATATGTTAAATGAAGCGGTAAAATTGAGTCTTCGTTCAGTTTCAGGGCCACGTAACTGTATTGTATTTATTGTTCTGTGTATGCAAATATGTTTGTATAGAAATTAATAGAAATAGCAGCTTTAGATAACCTTCACTTATCCTAACGGGTTCGTTTGTATGTTTTTATTGCGGTTTCGAAGTAATTACCCCCTAAAGTAATTGTACTATTCGCAATTTAACTATTAACGTAACACATCATTTTTATCGCATTTTGTTTTATATAGTATTAAAGACGACTGGTAAAATACGTAAAATACTATTATAACGAATTCAAAATGGTAATGATCTTTAAAAAAATGAAAATAAGACCGCAAGCGGCGATTGTTGATTTACAATTCTTCTTGTTCAAATGTCATACCTTATTTGGATTCTGACAACTCCTATGTAACTTCCTTAGATCGCTGTCGAACTGGTACAGCATTTAATTATTCTTTAGCCGTTGCTTATCCGTTAAGATGGTAGAGAACATTATATCGCCAACGCAGTTGTTCACTGCTTTGTCATCGAGATAAATATAAGATCGATCCAGAAAGAAATTCAGCGAATGCCAATGAAGCTGTAAAAAGTAAATTTAGTATGTTATTGGCTTTCAATTTTAATTTAACGTGGGTATAAGCAGTAACAGTATAAATGCATTAAAATATTCTGATGCCTTGACGCCGCTCAATACACCTACAAATAGTGATGCATATCCCTAAGCATTTTTGTTTATTACTTGGATACGAATTAAAGAATAGAAATATTAGAAGAAACCTAACATTAACCCAATAACTGATCTACAAAACACATAATCAGAAGCATACCTAGAATTAATAATGGTGTATTTTATCGTCCACCTAAACGTAATATACGAGGGGGCATCGTAAAGTTTTGATTATGACTACGAAATATCCACGTATCTTCATCAAATTTATTCTCCATATTAATTGATCCTTATGTTCATAATGTTGTAAATTACAGCAATTAATGTTAATTTGTTAGGTTTCAGGAAACCGTAGATTGAAGTAACCTCCAGTGTGAAGAAGATATAGTCTGACAGTGTGATTAAGTTACTTCATTTGAAAGGTTACAGTACCCGGCAAATCCACGATAAAATGACAGCTGTTTGGATAGCCCGTCATATGACACTATTGTGAGGTGGAAAATGAATTTTCAAAATGGCTATTTATTCCTCACAGATAATCCTAGAAGTGGAAGAACATCATTCGCAGACGATGCTGCCTATTAGACTCCTATTAGACAAAGAGTAGCCATCCAGACGCTTATGAATGAGACAGATATTAGTTGCGACAGGTGTTGAAAATTATTCACGAAGAATTGCACATGTCTAAGCTGTCATCACGCCCAAACATACCGCGATCTGTCAAGGGAGATGTCGTATTGAAAATAAAGGCATTGCTAGGAGTATCGTTGGAATAACTGTTGAGTGAATTAAAAAATAAAATTTACGTTTTTCTTTTGTTAGACCACGTAGCTATAAGTTTCTTGCTATTTAAAAGACAACTAAATCTCATCATATGTTACATAGCGAAAAAACAGCTCTGTGTAAAATACGTATGCCCGAAGCTGTAATTATAGGTTTTCTCTTAAAGTAAGTATTACAGTGTACCGTGTTCACACTCGCGCTATATGTTACATACTTAAATTGTACTGTATAAATAAGGTATTATTGATATTTATTACTACAATATATCGTATATACGTATACGTTTTAGTCGTTGGTGTATTATTAAAAGAAAAGGGACTCTAAATTAAAGACACATTAAAAATTACATTGAATTCTTAAGGAGAAACCGTTGTAAGATACGAGTGGCAGTCGGAAGAATTCGAAAATCCGGCAGCTCCGATTGGTTTGATGAGCGCCATATGGCCATTGGTATAATCAACATATCAACAACAACAAGAAGTTTGCCAATCATATTTAAAATGGAGTTAACACGTGAAAAGGTTCGCGTTATAATTTATTATGATTTTCATTTTGGTTTAACTCGAAATCAGTGCATGAAACGTTTAATTTCTGTATTTGGATTGATGTATCATCAATGACAAACAGCATATCGCTGAACTCAAAAGTCTGTTTGGTCACACTTCGCTTCTAGCTGAACCAAAATGGGGTCGCCCTGCAAACAAAATTACGGAAAATATTGACGCTGTACGTGGAATGTTTGAAGAGTATTGTCACACACACATTATGAAATTCAGACATCCTTATACATTTCTCAGACCTCGAAGCATTCTATTTTGCACGTAATGCTGAGGAAATTCAATCACAGGTCTATAATTCATTACGGGTGAGTAAACGTGGATATATTCTTACGAACTGAGAACAAACAATCGACAGTTTGGATGTTCTAAAATGAATTTTTGCCAACAAAAGTTACAAAAGTGATCACAATGAACTCCTAAAAATATGGTTGCATATTTTGCTGCAGTCAAATTTCGTCATGTTGCTTTGATTTGTCTAAAGAATTATTGTACAGTAAATGTAGAATGATATACAACATTGCTTGTCAAATGTTATTAGTGAGTGAAAAAAACAACGCTAAACGTCCAATCATTCTATATGATAATATTACACTTTGCACCACTCACGCAACAGTCGATTATTTGCGAAGAAAAGACAATCAAAGTTATTATGTGTCTCAAAATCAAAAATAAAATGCATGACCAGTGTTCTTCCTACCTTGAGGAAGTCATTAATATTTTCAAGTTACGCATATTGCTCAACTACAGAATGGAATGAATGTTCCAGTGATTGGTTTAAACGTATGGAAGAGGGCATACGTAATAATGTAATGGTGAATATTTCGAAAAACAATAAAGGCATTTATTTGCGTATGAATGTTTTCTTCATAGTATTCCTGAAACTTTTCGACTGATCCTAGTATAACAATCTCAAATTTTTAATTCGTGCAGATATACCATATTCAATGAAATAGTGCAAAGCCATAGGAACTGGGACTAGATAGTCTAAAGATGTAACTAATAGTACGTAATAAATGGGAAATGTCTGTGGAATCAAATAATATACAAATGGTACTAGGAAAGTTTTGCAATATGACCGCAATAATGAATCATAGGAAGCTGCTTGTTGCTGCGTGTTGAAATATGTTCATACATGCATAGTTGCCGTCGCCCCACGCGCCTCAGTTATTTTTTAGCAGTGAGAGTGTAAAGTTCTTGTAATGGCATCGTGGTCACGAAATGAGATAAGAACAGTTTTGCGTTATAATTTCGTGCATGGTTTAAACATAGACCAGTGTTTCGAAGAAATGACTCTTGCACTAGGTGATGTTTCTCCACATCGCACAACGATATTCAGGTGGTATAGAGAATTCCAAAGGGGAAATTTAACTGTAGAGGATGCTGAGAGCCTGGGAAGGCCACGAACGTCAGTTACCGGAGGAAAACGTAACTGCTATAACAAAAAATGCTTGGCGAGGATAGACGAGTGACCTACCAACAGATAGAGGGTACTTCAGGCCTAAATGCACCAGCAGTTCGTTCGATTCTGCATGATCATTTGCACGTGAAGAAACTTTGTTTTTTCTAGGTGCCGCATCGACTGACTGAAGAGCAGATGACACGACATGTGACGTGGTGCCGGGAGATGCTAAAAAAGTTTAATAAGGGACAATCTCGGTATGTGAATAACATCGTGACAGGTGACGAGACTTGGCTGTACTATTACGATGTGCCAACCAAAGCTCAAAACAAAGCTTGGGTCTTTGATGTTGAGGACACACCCGTAGTTGTCAGAAAATCAGTGAAGAAACAAATGATGCTGTATTTTTCAAATCGAGTGGAATTGTGGAACGTGTCATTTTGGACACACAGAAGACAGTCACAGCTAAGTGGTATACTGAACAGTGCCTGCCTAAAGTCATTGGATCTATGAAGAACCTGCGGCCAAAAGCAAGAACGGACACCTGGTTCCATCCATCCGTCACGATAAAGCTCCAGCTCACCGCGCCAAAGCCTGCACCGAATATTTGACCACGACAGGATTATAATTTCTCGAGCACCCTCCCTTTAGTCCAGATCTTGCTTCCTGCGACTTTGCACTGTTCCCGCATGTGAAAATGAAGCTAAAACGGAGGCAGTTTTCCAGTGATGAGGATCTCCTGCGGGCTTGGGACAACGAGTGTGGTTTACTCCCTAGTAAAATTTGGCAGAACTGGTTTAAAGATTGGTTTCGGAGAATGGAGAGATACATTGAGTGTAGAGGAAATTACTTTGAAAACATTAAATAAACAAAGCAAAACTCTCCTAGTACCCTATGTATATGCTACCACGTCGATCTAGAATATTGTAAATATGTAAAATTAAAACATCAACGAATATAGGAATATTGATATTGAGATAAGAATATAACACTTTACGATAAATTCTAGAATACAGAACTTTGTTGTTTTCTTTTCGACATTTACTAAGTTATTCGTTCCACAAAAGAATATAATTCATTTCAGTTTGTTACTATCTCTAAAAAAATATATTGTATACGTACTTAGTGGAAATTTTAATGTTGCGGATATCAAATTTATAGATATGTAAACTTATGCAAGTGTATAACACAAATAAGCACATAATTAAATAACTTCGTTGTATGTAGAGATTGTTAATGTACATTTCATCAACATCCACTACACCAAAATACATTAATTTTCTAATCAGACAATCAATTATTACGCAGTACGTGACACTGCAGACTGAACTACTACGTTCACCGGCAAACCTGAAACGTAACGTGCATCAAATAAACTGCATTTTTAATTCTTATCGCAACACATTTCTACGTGATATTGTGTGAATATGTAATTATTCTCTGGAAAAATATCTATATCATGCTATATTTCTGTTCGTAAATGTCACAGGAAAATTAATTAAAAATAATTACCATTTGCAAATGCACCAGGTGCTTTAAGAGGTACCGTATTATAGATATGAATGCAATAATGAAGCAATATTATACTTTAATAATAAATCTACTGTTGATAAATGCTTAAGTTAATTAGTCGATTTTTATTGTATGTAACCCAACTAGATTTTCAAAGTTTCGAGACGCTTTGACGCTTAAGTTTCTTATTGAAAAGATCTTGACTTTAATAGTTAAGAATGCTGAACATGGATACTTAGCTCAAAAATGTTCTCTCTCGTAATGGTTCACTCGAGATTCTAAACCACGTTTCGAAATCGCTCGCTTTATTAAACAATCTACTGTAATAATACAATATAATTGTAGTGTGTATACTATTTGTGAATTTCCTGCACAAATTTCGTTCACCAAACCATCTCAACTGACACTTTTCCACTCTTTCTGCTTCAGATTTCGCTACTAATTTTTTGTCAACAACACGTTTTGCATTCTAACCTATCTTGCTATTCTAAATGTTCCACGTAGATATTGAATTCCCATGCTCTGTATTTTACTTGATTATTCTCTTGTCGTACCCAACTCTCGTATGCAAAATGTAAGAATTGGAATGTACCCTGATTTGAGGACATTCACTTTTACTCTTTTTGATACTTCTTACCTGTAAAGCTATTTCTTATAGCATGACACATATAAGAAGCACTTTCAATTCTAACCATTATTTTAAGTTCCTCGTCACTTATATTCAAGTGTACTCCCAAATATTTTTCTTTGTTAGTTTGTTTTAGTCTTTTTCCATCTGCCTTGACATTTATTATTGTATTTGTCGATATTCACTTTTAGATTCCTTCCAAAATACAAAATTTCCCTAGGGATTGTAAAATCACCAGGTCATCTGCAAAAGCACGCTGGCTAATCCAAATTGATTCTAAGTTACTATGATCGTCAATGGCCACGTTAAATAGAAGCAGACTCAGAACACTTCCCTGTCCCAGGACTTCAATAATTCTAAATTAATCATTTACAGGTTATCTCTTCTCATGGAACTTCGATTGTTCTGATATAAGCTGCCGTTTTTTTCTTCTTATTAATTTTTTCTGCTCAAGAGTTTCATAATTATCTTTCTGGGAAAGGATATTACTACACGATCTACAAGTAACAAGCATCGAATGTCAATATACTGCATAAATTTGTTAACTAAATTTTCAGAGTTATTATGAATTCCATCAACCGCTGTGTTACATGATTTTACGCCTAATGAAATAACTATGAGTGCAATTAAATTAAAGTTTTTAGATAGTAGCCGAATTAAAACTTACTTTGGAGAACATTGCATTAAAACTACTGTTATTTTCAGATTTCCCAATCACAACAGAACTAGAAAAACAATCTTTCTATGAAAACAATTATGATTAGGGGAGAAATACGCAAAGATTAACTGAGGTTAGTTTACAAAATACGCTTATATCTTAGATATGCGTTGTTGACTATCCCAAAAAGGTGATTTTTTGCAAAATTCAAGGTTGTCCCAGATTCATTAATGTTTATAAAAGGTTCTCCAATAGCCCGCTATTTTAACAGTTGTCATGACTTAATCTGTAACTACTTGACAGACGACAAGTAAAAACTACGCCATTAATAAAAATGGAACGATATATGCTTCAACAATGTATTGAAATTATTAAAATTCACTACAAAAATAGTGAAAATTTCGCGGTTACAGTTCGCAAAACTAAAGCATTTTTGGGTCATCGCGAAGCAGCTTCTCGACCAGCAATTGTGAAACTGGTGGAAAATTTTTCGAAAATGAGGTTGAAGCAACTTTTACGGTGAATGGATTGCGCTATCTAAGGATGATTAATGATTTTTTATGGCCGGAATTGGAAGATATTGATGTGGATAACGTTTGTTTTCTACAAGAAGGCGCTATGTCCCACGCAAGTAACGATACCACCATGTGATTTCTCGAAGAGGCGATCACAATTGACCACCGAGATCTTGTGATTTAACAGCTTCAGACTTTCTTCTTTGAGGCTACGTGCAAGATAAGGTCACAATCGATTCAAGACCTCAAATGTGTGAAGTTATCGAAGACATACAGCAACAAATGTGCGAATTGGTGATGGAAAATTTCATGAAAAGAGTATGGTCCTGCAAACGTAGCCATTGCGGTCATTTGTCTGATATTGTATTCTATTATTAATGGCATACCCTCCTCTTTACAATGAAAGAAACATCCAATGATTTCGCTTAAAAATACTTGTTTTCTTTACACATCAAAATGAAACCTCTTATTGCAAGACCCGTTATAAGGTGTTCTAATCAAACAATATCACACAAAATTATTCATTTTTTTCGTGTTTGCTGCCAAAATTGAATTATACGATATGTCTGTTTAAAAAATTCAATTTTGTCTACTGACAGATGATAATAAATACCATATTGGAATTTTAATACATTTTTAGCAGATTTTCACTTCGCCATCGTATTACTACCTTCTATAGTTCTAAAATTGATATGCGTTAATTACACAAATATTGGATCAAGTTAAATCATATAGTGAAAGAATTAATAACATCGTAAATATTAATAAACAAAGATATTGTTTATTGTTGTTTGATACACACATATTTACACGCAATATTCTATAAAACGAAAATTTCAAATTATCCTCTACAATAATCTAATAAACAAATGTATTGCAAAAACTAAACGCTCTCAAATGTGAAGAAAAATAAAAAAGACCCTAGTTAAACCGAAACGTTGCATAAAAAACAAATACAATAATTAACTAAAACAAATTTAATTTAATTTTCTTTAGATTTACCAATCCCACATACATAAGTGTTTAGGTAAATTTCTAATCTACAGATCTGAAAAATAGTGTTCAATTTTGCAATTCGAAATGCCACGATCATTTTTACGCGTGTTTCACAAGAAAATTCCGCAAAGAGTAACTGAAACCTGTCCGTAAGTTCGTAGATAATCAGATAAGAGATCTAATAGTGCGGAAAGTCATTATCAATTACACAATAAACTGCTTGACTTGATATCACGTCAATCTTAATCTGTTCAGACACAAATCGAAAACGACAAAACCACCTAAGAAGGTGTATTGTACTCTTGCATTGTATATACATATATATAGGAAGCGAAAGAAAGTTTTTAAGTTAAGGATTGTTAGTAACACAATTAATGTCAACAAAATGTAAATTCTCTACTTCGTTGATTAACGGTCCGTGGAACTCCCTCAAATCTTAACGGTGAACGATATTATAATTAATATTTTCACATGTGTTCTTGTAATTATATTCGATGTCCCTGTACGTGAATTCACGCTTTGTTTGTTTTTAATTAGTGCGATACGTCCATAATGTAATCACTAGTCTACAATCAGGTAGAACGTGAATTTTTCTTAGTTGAAACCAACGTCGTGCCGAACAAGTCATTGAGATTGACAATCTTGACACTTAACATGTTTCACCAATTATTTCTTTTGCAATATTTACGTTAAAATTTATTAAGTCGCACAATACGTGGGTCATTATTTTTTTCTGATTTATTTAGAATTCATAATGTTTGAAGAAAATTGGAATTTAATTGCGATAATCTCACTTTACTTGTCTACGAAGCAAATTTTAATTTACTTTTTGCTTTTAACGTACAGACATTTCAATTAACACATTTTTTTATATTTTTAATGTTTAAGTACATACAACTAATATACATCGTCATCGAAAAAGCTATTAAATTCACAGAAAATATCAATTAATAATAATAATAATATCTTTTAATTAAGTTAGCGATTTACATGAATGAAACGTCAGCAACAAAACATATATTGTCTAAGTTTACTATTACGAAAGTGCAGTTTACAATTTGTTACATTTTATTTGTCTAACTGATAAATTATTATCCATATTAACATCACTATAATGAAAGGACTGTATAATATTAATTACCTGGTGTAAAATACGTTCCTTTGTAGTTAATATTTTGTTCCTTTTGTTAATCTTAGTTCTATTCAACGTTTTCCACTTCATCGAATCCACCGAAAACTTACTAAATGCTTGAAACCCTTTATTTCTCTGCAGCAGCATGGTTTTACTGCTGGTAGATCCACTGTTTCCAACTTAGTGGAAATAACACAATTTATTAGCGAGTCAATGGACAATAGACAGCAAGTGGATGTCGTTTATACTGATTTTGCTAAGGCTTTCGACACAATTAACCACTCAGTATTAGTTTCTAAATTATCCAGCTTTGGATTTTGCCATAATGTAATTAATTTGATCTCTTCATATCTACATAACAGAAGTTGCTATGTTTCATATAATGGATTTTCGTCAGATGTATATACTGCTTCTTCTGGAGTTCCACAGGGATCCACTTTGGGACCCTTATTGTTTAATATTTTCATTAACGATCTGTTCAAATCACTTACATGTAATTCCTTGGCATATGCTGACGATTTAAAAATTTTTTCTAGGATAACATCCTATGACGATTGCCGGATACTGCAGCATAATCTTAATACAATTAGTGATTGGTGTGTGCAGAATGATATTATTATTAATGTTGATAAGTGTGCTGTGGTAACTTTTACTAAAAGCAATAATCCCCTTATTAGTCAGTACACCATTGATCACACTGTCATTCTGAGGAAGTCGAGAATTGTGGATCTTGGGGTCCTGTTTGACTCCAGATTGGAATTTACAGATCACGTCACTACTATGTGTGCTTCGGCGTCACGTGCTTTGAGTTTCCTTGTGCGTTCCTGCAGACATTTTAATAACATTACGGCTCTCAAGGTTTTATACTATGCTTTTGTCCGGACTAAGCTTGAGTATGCCTCGGTGGTATGGTATCCGTGCTATATTTATCAAAGTTTGTTTCTGGAGAGAACCCAGAAAAGATTTTTAAAGTACTTATCTTACCGGCTTGATGGTACATACCCACCGAGGGGAGTTGATTATGAGGCGTTATTGGTTAGACACAGCTTCCAATCTTTGTCTTGTCGTAGGGATGCTACCAGTGCGAAGTTTCTTGTTAACTTAATTAATAATGATGTGGATGCCCCTTCTGTACTGTCTCAGGTTAGTCTATTGGTTCCTTCTCATTCCGAGGGCCAGGACTAATGTTCTATTGAAAGCTCCGCTTACCCATACGTGCAGGAATGCGAATAGGCTATTCCCAGATCCTTTTCATAGGTAATACTTACGGTGGTTTAAGAGTGTGGTACAACTTTGGTTTCATATAAGTTTTTTTTTTTGCCTATAAATATATTCTTAAGTTTTTAGTTTTCATTTATTATTAATATTGTATATTTTAATTTTTATATATATTTAAGTTAGTTTCATTTAATACTTGCACACTATACATATTGTTTGATTTGTCCTTTAAATGGCCTGTCTGTTGGACAATAAAGATATTATTATTATTATTATTATTATTATTATTATCGAGTTTTCGTAATACTTCAGTTACTGCGTTATCCTGATACCTATTGATCCCAGTATGGTTACCAGTATTTGATTATGCTTTCTTTTACTACAAATGGGTGATTCATTATGATGTACTTTTTTCAGTAGCGATTTTTTGACAGATAAAGTGTAAGTCGTCTCAAACATTTACGTTATTTTAATTAAGTATTATGTGACATTTTAGTATGGAAAGACTCGGTCCGACACAGCGTCTACTAATTGTACAGCTGTATTAGAAAATCAGAGTTCCACGAGAAATGTGTTTCGTGCGTTTAGAGAATGTACAATTCGTTATTCCATCGAAAAATTTCAAATACAATTTTCATTATTGGATAATACGCGACTAAATAGACCACATTCATCACGTAGTGAAGAAAATATAGCGATGGTAGCCAAGAGTGTACGCGATGACCGTAAAGAATCGATTCGACGTAGATCTCAACAGCCTGGCTTGTCGTATGTCACAACTTGGCGTATTTTACGCAAGGATATTAGTTTAAAAGCAAGCAAAATTCAACTCGTTCAAGAATTGAAAGCGGCCGACCTTTTAAATCATCACCATTTCAGACTTTGAGCTGTTGAAAAGCTTGAAGAAGATCCGTGTTTTCGACCAAAAGTTTTGTTCAGCGATGAAATCCATTTCTGGCTTAATGGCTACGTCAATAAGCACAATTGCCATATTTGGAGTGAATGGCAACCCAAAGAGGCTCAAGAGCTACCACTACATCCAGACAAAAGCACGGTTTGGTGTAGTTTATGGGCAAGTGGAATCATCGGTTAATATTTCTTCAAAAATGAAGACGACCGCAACGTATCTGTGAATAGCGCCCGTTATCGTGCCAGGCTAACGGACTATTTACTGCCTGAAATTGAAGGCCTTGATCTTGACAACATTTGCTTCCAATTTATTTTATTGTGAAAACAATTTAGTCAACATTTAATTTCACGTAATATATCACACCTTTTTCTTTTGAGGCTAAGTAAAGTTCAAAATCTACACAAGTAGATAAGCCAGCTACGATTGAGCAATTGGAAGCCAACATTACTCGTGTTATTCGCCAAATACTACTTGAAATGCTTCAATGCGTCATCGAAAATTGAAACTCAGAGTGGACCATATTAGGCGCAGTTGCGGCCAACAAGACCTTTTTTAAACTGTCGTATCTTGAACCGTCTCCGTTGAACACATTGTTATCCACTATAAAGATGCTCTTATAACTGTCCAATTCGCGGTAAGAGTTTGTGTTTTTAATTAAATGTAAGCAATCCACGATTATACTACAATTATTTTCTAACACATGTCGGGCTACATTCAATTTTTTTCATCCTGTTATATCTAATATATGTTTTTCATAACTGTTCCTATCGAACGTTTAGCTTGACAAACATATTTCATATTACAGTTTCAGCAGTTTATATTTCATATGTATCAGATTTCCGAATTACGTCAACTTTTTCTTTCGTGCTTCGTAAAACAAATTAATAGTTTCCAAGAACTTGAAATCTGAGTTTTTAAAAACTTTATGATGTCATGCAATTCTTCACCACTTGGAAAAAGTAAATGTACAACTTGTCATCATTCTTCATTTGTAATTTCTAAAATTCATTAGGAATGTCGTTTGTCGTTTAAAAGAACTTTATGAGATGAAAATAACCGTTCTACCTTGCACCTCAGCCAATTTAAATTTAGAAATAATATTCGGTTACAATTCTAAATTATAATTTATATTAAAATTTTCCTTGATGATATCACTTATTTTAACCAATGTTTTAAACTCATGATTTTTATTTAAAATAGATTCAAATTTTTCCCTAATTTTATTGTTGATTTATGACTTAGTTAGTTGAGTAATGAATTTTATTTTTTAATGAATTAATAATATTTATACTTTTATTTAAAGTAATTTCCATTGTTTCAAGTCGTGTTACTTATTCACACGTAATTTGTTCAGTTATGGGAAATAGAAAAGTATCACTAAACAAATATTCGGTTCTAACCGTTTCGGCAATCTTCTTTAAACCATGTGCTAAACATGTACAATGTATTAACTTTGGAAATAAAAACTTTTAAATGTTCGGCTACTTTAACTATATATGCGTCACTGACCATTAATAAAATATGTTGTGGAAATAAAACTGAGCTAATGAATCATTGGAAAATCTAGTAATGGTTCGTTTTTTCTAATGCGTTCACTGAAACTAATTCCTTGATAGGATACATTTTGTTCAAATGTTACAACTATAAAATTTTCCATATATCTTCCCTTAACATTAGTAGTTTCATCGATTGATAATTATACAAGTTTTTGCCTATTCTACAACTAATGTAATTGATCATAACGATCATAACTATCATCTACATAATTTTTGCATACAATTAAGGAGCTAGAAACAGTTTGATGTTTACAATATATCTCTATCGGTAAACAATGGGTTATGTAATTTATAAATAAATTTGTGAAGTTTGGCTCATTTTGTATAATTTTTCAGTGGATTTATGTGTGACATTGTGTTTAATAGCCGCTGATAATGACAATTCAATTGTCGAAATACATATCCAGAATAATAATGTCGTAAGGGTTGTTTTACCTTTTTGAATAATGCTTGTGATATACAAATTTTATGTATTATTCTAGTGGTACTGTTTATGAATGTATCTACCTACTATTTCACCACAAAAGGATCACGCCTCAACAACGTTTACAAATTATTCAGATGTTTTATAGAAAGACGTACATTAACTTCTAAGTCAAATAATAATTGAACGTTTTTGCCAAAAATTCGAGTTAACATATTCACTTCATGGGGTAAAAACTTAAAATGGACATAAAATATGATCAAGGCTTACCTAAATTGTGATGGCGCAAAACACATAAGTTCCTTTAAAGATATGTCGTCTGATAAAATTTATGCAACTAAATTTCCTTATTTACAAGTATTAAAATGAGAAAAATTTTGGTTCAATGCTTTTAACGAAAGCCATCTTCATACTTTTATTAATTTTTCGCATTAAAATGCCTTAATTAATATATGCAGGATTCTATGATATGAAATATCATTATTATAAAAACTATTTAAGCAATAATAATGAATATTTATGTATGTTAATTTTGGGATAAGAAGTGGTATACGTAATTCTAAAGTACCTACTAAATACATACTTGAAATTAATTTATAATAGCAAATAATCAAAAGCAGTATTCAATATAAACATAATTAAACAAGTATTGAGCAACACCCGCCATTTAATGATTGTCTTAGAAGTTTATGTATCTTGTAAACGTTTACTACAGCATTTTTGTCGGCATTGTGAATTAAACACAATATGTTTACATACCGAGAGCTTGTATAGCGTACACAATAGGTGATTTAAGTGCCACTATTAAAACCGTTACGGCAGCTCTTTATAAAGTTAACTTAGATGGAGATTGTTGATAAATTAATTAAATCGTGGGAAAGTCAAGTTCTTCATAATGAGTATAATTAATATTAAAATAATATTTAAAAAGATATACGAGAAATACTTGATAGATTTTAACAAAATACTAATAATTAACTGTGTTCTCCGTTAGTAAAATTTATATAATATATCAATTAACAACAAACTGCCAAAATTTAAGGATATGAGATCGTCTAATCTACAAACGAAAAATTAATTACTAAAACGGAATTATAAACGCACTTTTAAAATTTATTTAAATATTTCTTATGTAAAAAAAACGGGAGAAAGGACATCACCCGTTAATATGCATAACCACATTCAGTCATGCTCTTTTATGCAGTTCAATCAAATGGATAGTTTTGAAACTACTAATGAATTAGAAGCTGTATAGAGAGCATCTTTAAAAAAAAACAATGTAACGAGCAACTACTTTTTGGCTATTCCAACATATAAGCTTTTGTCACGTAACCCGCTTCCTTCCGCGAGTGAACCTGATGTATTTCAACCCTTACCTGCTGTCCACCGAAACACCGCCAGCTTAAGGGTTAAAAAACAATAACTGCACAACTTGTAATTATGAAAAATATTACTTGAGCACCGAAAATTCTTGCTATGGTAGGAATATTAAATTAAGCCTAAACAAACTACTATTGTTATCTCTGCTAATGCGACGGTAGAGCAAAAAAGTTTCATTATATGGTTAAGTATTAGCTATGTAAGTAATGACATAGTCCTAGTGAGAAGAATTAAAACACTAACCATTTACTTTTAAAAAAAACAGAATCTTGTCAAAGTTACAGATTGAATTAGATTTGATGGAAAGTATAGCAAAACCTATGTCTATATAACCGAAGAAAAGGCTTATATATCAGGTGTACCGGAAAGCCATTACCATTACATAGCCATATATGTTATATTTCTATGAAAATATTGAGTTTTATGCCTGAAAAATTGCATTTGCAGCACGCATCACTTTCCTTATTTAATAAAAAAAAAGCCGCTGAAAGTCATCGTTTGCTGGTAGACTCTTACGGTGAGCATACTCCGACCATAGAAACATGTGAAGTGTGGTTTCCACAATTCGAAAGTGATAATTTCGATATGCAAGGCAAACAACGTTCTGGTAAACCGACAAAGTTTGAAGATGCGAGACTGTAAAAGTTACTGAATAAAGACCCAAGCCGAACTCAAAAACAATTGGCGGAAGGGTTTAATGTTGCACGAGAAACGATTAGCGACCGATTACGAGCAATGGGAAAAATCTAAAGGATAAGTAAATGGGTGCCACATCAATTGAATGACAGGCTAATGGAAAATCGAAAAATCGTCTGTGAAATGCTGCTTCAAAGGTATGATCGGAAGTCATTTCTGCACCGAATAGTGACGAGTGATGAAAAATTGATTTATTTCGAAAACCCTAAGAGCAAAAAGTCATGGTTATCACCCAACGAGGTTGGTCCATCGACTTCAAAGCCAAATCGTTTTGGTCGCAAAATAATGCTCTGTATTTGGTGGGACCAGAATGGCTCTATGTATTACGAACTGGTGGAACCTGGTGAAGCAGTTAATACTGATCGCTGCTGACAACAAATTATCAATTTGAATCATGCATTTATAGAAAAACCGGTCAAGGAAGCATTGGAAGCAACTCCAACTCGTGCCCTATTTGACTATAATCTTTTCGAATCAATGGGACACGCGCTTATAGAACAGCACTTCGCCAAGAAGTTAGAAAATGACTCGATAAATGATTTTGCTCAAAGGACAAACAGTTTTTTGTGGGATGGCATCCATAAATTGCCTGAAAGATGAGTAAGGTGTGTAGAATCAAATGGCCAGTACTTTGCATAAGTGCACTTTCCATTTTCTTGAAAATTATGTAGTTTTTTTTTATGAAACAATCGGTAATGACTTTCCGGTACAGCTGGCACATCAAATATGAAAGATTTTGTACCAACATTGTATTACATGATCTCAAGGCACTTTATTTATAAATCATTGTATTTTTCTATAATTTAAACATATATTTTTACTTTACTTTTTCTTATTACATACATGTCTTAACCTTATTAATAGTGCAATAATTAATTGAAATAAATATATATTAATTTACGTGTTTACGTGGACTTAAACTAATTACCACCTTATTTCTAGGTAAATGTACGTGACATTTCTAAATAATTATATAAGTATAAATAAGTTTTATCTGTTCTTGTCTTGATTACTTTATCTACAATATTATTTCTTAACTATATATATATATATATATATATATATATATATGTATATATATGTAAACTATTTACTTTATGATTATTAGTATTCAGGTATCACTAAAGACATACCATTCTAAGTAAGGAAAAACAAAAACCTAAAACTTGTTGCACAGTGTTGTTCATACTTTTCATATAAAATATATATTACTGCATATCATCAACATAGGTACATGCAAATACATTTTCATACAGACTGGTATAATTTAAAGCATCTTCGCATTACTTAATCGTGTAACATGCTTTTCTATTGGTTCAAAGGTGATTTATATGCGATTTGAGCGGTTTGAACAAAAGCGCACCTGTTATGTTCAAATGGCATTGCTACTCGACTTCGAAAACTGAACGCGAACCAGTAGCGACTGTAAGTCACTGCCTATCCGTGATCATGGGACACATTAACAGTGTCAACTTATTGTATGTTGCATTAGCACTCAATCGCCTCTTATAACCACCAAACGTACTACATGCGCTTAAGAGAAAGTCGATATATTGCAACGGGGAGCTTACCGTTCTACATAATGAACAACGATTTCGATTCCCTCTATTCCTGATTTTCTAACAATGATAGTTGAAATTACCGTTCGATATTCTCAGCAATATATTTTGATACCGCAATAATGCATATATATTTATAGTGCCGTCTCTGTTACGTAACCACTGACATAAAACCCGATCCGATATTATCTCAAAAACGCCTTTTATTACAATTATAAAACACGTCGGCAGAATTAAACATGAACTTCGAAGAATTCGCTGTAAATACTCGTTTCGGTACAGCCCTTTAATGCCTTATGAAAATACTTTCCGCCACGATTATATCTTCGGGGAATAAAATCGTTCGTCTCCGTCAGAAATAACTTATTGTCTAGTAAATATATATGTAAATAACCTCACGAGCAGCATCTGCAGTCGCTTGAAAATTTATAGAATATAAGTGGAAGAAGCCCAAAAAGGTATACAGCAAGAATTTAAATTACATAAATTACATTTAGTTACATAATTATCGATGTCAATTTTCGACTGCATTAATTAGTTGTGTCAATTATACGGCGTGTTTCAAAAAGAATATACGTATTACATAGTATCATTTTGTCCAAACTATCGATCGCTGCGCCTCGCCTCGGCTATTGGAGAAACGAATACATAGTCTAGCTTATTCAATAGCCGCTAGACGTCAGTTGTCTTCTGTTTTTCTTGATAACCGTCATACGTTTAAAATGGCTGAGTTTGCGAAGTGCATTTCCGTACAGTGCAAAGACACTTCAGGTTGAGCTACCAAATTGATCCTCCGAATGGGTGGAACATCAGCAGATGATATCGACAGTTTGTAGATACAGGATGTGTATATAAAAGAAAGAGTCCAGGACGCCCTCGTGTTTCCAAAGAAAATGTTGCACTAATTCAAACTGCTTTCCAACGTAATTCTTCAAAATCACTCGTCGTGCCAGTCAGGAATTACAACTGCCTACAACAACAATTTGGCGTGTTTTGAGACGTCTGTTGGTTATGAAGCCAAACAAGCTACAGTTGTTACAAGATCTGCGTCCCGATGACAAACGGAAACGTGTGGTATTTTGTAACGAGATTCATGATACTATTGACAATGATAACACTTTCGCACAACGCATCGTGTTCAGTGATGAAGCGACTTTCAATGTTAGTAGTCTGGTATACAAACACATCACATGCAATCATTGAACATGTACGAGATTCGACTAAAATCAATGTGTTTTATGCGATATTCCGATCATCTGTTTACAGCCCATTCTTCTTTGATGGAAACACTGTTAACGGTCAGCAGTATGTCGGTATGTTACAAAACTGGTTGTTTCCGAGGCTGCACGAAGACAACTTCAGTTTTGAACAAGATGGGGCACCCCTCACTGGAGTCGCCAAGTGCGTGAATATCTGAATGAAACTCTACCGAACCGTTGGATTGGTCGTCAAGCAGCTGGTGACTTAGCATGTCTCAGCTGGGCTCCACGGCCGCCGGATTTGACACCCTGTGACTTCTTCCTGTAGGGTTTCGTTAAAGACAACTTTTATGTTGCACCACTCCTACAGAATCTGGAAGAGTTGAAGAACTGGATCCGTACTACCATAATATCACTGACGAAGGACATGCTTGCCAGAGTATGGGAGGAATTTGAGTATCAATGTGATTTTGTTCGTGTCGCTGATGGAGGACATATTGAACATCTGTAATCTGAACTTGAGAGATTCGTAAATATGTGTGTAAAGTTTCATATTCGTATGTCTTAAAGTTTAACAAAAACATGCATTTGAAAAACGTATATTCTTGTTGAAACACTCTGTATATGAAAATGATTTGGCGAAAGGTGACTCGATTTTTAGCATGACTTTTCACAAAAACTTAGCGTTGTATTCTAATTATGACATCTTCTCTTATGGCGATGGGTGAAATTTGACTTAACTTTTGATATATGATTTCTTCTTCTTCTTCGTGAAATGATTTTCCAGAGCAGCAGAACAGAGTTCTTTCCTCATTCATCATCTATGCTTTAGTAGATTTCAGTCTTTGTAGGATTATTAGGTTTTCTTGCCTGATTGTGTTTTTTTTTGTGTCCTGATGGAATTATTGTGGCTCTTACATGTTGTCGGATGATATCGACACAATTATTGGAATTTTATGTTCAGCAATTTTTTGAAAATACCATGGACGCGATGATTCATGTTATTGTGAACAAAACAACGTGCAACGTGAAGTTTCCTTAGATTAGTTCAGGTCAATCTCGGCCTTATTGCTATTTTGAATTATAATGTTGTGAGCTTTAGGAGAACTGAGAATTAACGGGCACAGATACACTAGTATTTGATTTGAAAGTTATTGCTATGTGAACAAAATGTTTAAATAGAAAATACAAAAATGCACAAAGTCGCAATTCGTTGTTCAACACAACCCGAATTGAGATCGCATTTACCCATCTCGAGAATCCATAAAAGGTGTTTTTCATCTAAATTCAGAATAACCCCATTTAGTTCAATTTATCCCAGTTTTTTTTTCGATCAAAATTTTCATTATGTTAACTAACAAACAGTAGAACAAGTTAACTACTAAATTAAAATGATATTGCTCTAGAACTGATTAAGCGACAGAAAACTAACAAGCATCAAGTTTCGATCGAATATGTATATTCGTAAACTAATTTATTATGAATTCACGCACTACTTTAGACTGCCATTTCACATTTAAATTACAATAATAAAATACCTCCGGAAACAACTATGAGTACGATTATATTAAAATTCTTACACACTAACCTAATTAAAACATACTTTAGAGCAGGTATGGGCAACCTTTGACATGTTATGGGCCAAACTTTAATGTGCAAATACGTTCGTGGGTCGCGTTTAAAAGTAATGTTTTCAAGTAGTGTTCATAATTTTTAGCGATAGATATCAGACATGAAAAATACGATAATGTCTCGCGGGCCGGATCAAATCTTACGGTGGGCCGGATCCGGCCAGCGGGCCGGTTGTTGCCCACATATGCTTTAGAGGTTAGATAACAACATTAATTTTGTATTAGCAATGTTTTCGCATTAAAATCATTGTTATTTTCAGACTTTCAAACACAAGTGGCATAGAATTACAAAAAATATGCCTACATCTTGAACATGCGTTGCCTTTGCGCTAAAATTTTGTTCACTTTAGAATTCTTAGATATTAACAACCGACAAAACATGATTTACATAGAAATTCAGAATTTACTTCAATTTAGTCTTATTTTTAACAGTACTAAACACATCTGAAGTTTTAGCTAACATGCAACAAAGTTTGGCTAGTAATCTTCCTTCAACAACCAGAATTTAACCAAATTAAAGATGAAGTTTAGTCAAAGCCATAAACAACTTTAACAACTTTAGATATGATCAATAAAATTAATGTCATTACTTTAAATTACCGAAAAATTGAGATGAAGAAATTATCTAGCATCGTAAGCATATTGTCTGAACGCGTACATCATAATTACACATAGAACTGAGATCCAAAAATAAAGGTCAAGCCATAATTTGAAGCTGTTCTCCATGAACTGCGTTAAGTCTTTACAAAGATTTGTTATGGTTAATACTGTTTTTGAATCTGAATGGCAATTTCAACAATTAACGCACCATAGTAACCTTTTTCAAAGTAAACCAAAATATTACCAGCCGTAGGTAAATTTTTGAAATTCGAATCCCGAACCGTTATTTGATCCTCTATCAGATAAATTGGAAAAAGCAATTTATAAAAAACTATTTGGAAATGCCTATAAAACTTCTCGTTCATCTCAACAACAACAACGCAGATCTAGCCAGAAGTGACATTTTCTTGCTCGAAAGAAATTTCGATCGAATGAGGAACTTATTGAAATAACAGAATCGTATTTTGGGAAGTTTGCGAAAGATAAATACAAAAATAGTATAATAGCACATACTCCCAAGCGTGTTCAAGTTAAAGAAAGGTGCACTCTTAGGCGGATGATAGACATGTGAGTACCAAAAAACTGATGCATTTCATGTTATTTGTTATTTCATTTAAAAATAAAACAAATAAGGATTGTTGTGTTTTTAATTTTATGTATTGTAATGTGGAAGCACAAGTTATATGAGTAGGTCGATGATGTCGATAATTATAATGAGTGCGTATATGAATATTAATTTGATTTAGTTTTACATTCAAAGACAAATTTCTTTGAATTATGATTTACTGAATTTTCGATAAGTGAGGCCAGCAGCGCGAATTAAGTCTAAATCTTTTTAGTTCAGTTATTAGATCCAATTTTTAAATTCAAATTTGTAAATAATAAAGATTCGAATATTTAAATTTTGTTAAAGATTACGTAACTTTCTTTGCTTTATTATTTTAGTATTTCATTTCTTGTTCTCTGTTTCAGATGCTTTAATAGTTATAAATTTGTTTTCAGAAATTAAGTTATTTAATCTTGTTAAATTTAAGTAATCATAATTTATATTATGTAATTAATCGTTTTATTTATTTGAATGCTGTGCGTAACTAAAGTACGGAAATTCGATCGACGGTTCACTAGGCATGCGTTGAGAACGCGGAAGCGATTTCGTCGGTGATATGTGAGTATGTAGACGATGTGCGTCTTCGTCCGGAAGTGTTGACTTGTATTACGAAGATTTGTACATTGTATAGAAATATGTCGCTACGTGGATCGAAAAAACGACCATTATCTGACACAATAAATTTTTATTTACGAATTTCATAAACGAGCAAAATTCTTAGTTTGCGATAGACTGATTATGTGCTGAACGAAATATAACAACTTAAACCACCAGGATAGTGGCCAGCACAAAAAAATAACTGGCATACAATCGAATCTACCATATCGTCCATTATAACGAATCATTTTACTCCCTCTGAAATAAGTACGTAAACTGTAAATTATCGAGGTAGTAAACGTTACGAAATTTTGTACCATCTACTGGCAAACATATTGAAAATAGAATTAAATCGGAATTGGGGAATAAAAAAACTATGGCTATGTTTGTACAAAACAGTAAATAGCAAAAAAATTCTATTGTTAATGTCATATGGTAGTTCGTACAATGGTACTTCTTAAACCGTCACACATTGGAAAAATTCTGACCAACTCTGACATTTATCACTAAAGGCGCGCGCCACAACTCTGCGCTCTCTTAAATACGACTGTGGTAACTTCATACATGTTATATGTAAGATCCACGCTTTACATCTTGTGGCAGAAACTATTCGACGCTGTTATCCAGAGGTAAATAGTTTGATAGCTCACACAAAAACAATATTCCTCAGATATCCTAAATATTCGAGAATTCCACAGGCAAGATCCCGATTCCTTGAACCTCAAGAGTCAATTCTTACACACTGGGTGAAATGGTCAAAGACAGCATTTTATTATTTTCTGCATTTCCAAAAAATGTCCGTAGTTTTATAAGTTAATCCTAAAGAAGAAACTGTCACCAAGGAAAGTCGAAAGAAAGTCCAAGATGCTGAAATTGAAACAGATTTTCAAATAATTTATAACAATTACAAAGGAGTAGTTGAAGCAATTGATAAACTACACAATCCTTTGTTGTCATTAGTGAAAATACACCAATATGCTATCAGCCATGATAAAAAAAATTAGTGTTATAACCAAACTAGATAGTATGCTAAAGAAAGATGCAGATTTTACCGCATTAAAACAAATATGTGGCGATAGCGTGTGCAAAATTTGGTATTAACAAACATTACTTTAATTTCAAATATTACATCATTAGATGTCGAACAGCCGTTCCTTTAATATAAGGACATTTTTTCCTCACAGCGGACTCGATTTACTGAAATAACTGTGGAAACATGTCTGATGTTTTAAATATTTAACCTACCCAATCCTGTTTGTGATTATACTAAAAACGCTTCTCAAAGGACGTTTTACGTTTCATAAATTATTTAATTTACCTACTATCAAGCGCACGCCTGTAGCCTCACTCTATGAATAACTTATACTAGGTCCAGCTGATTCAAAAGAATCCCAGCTCAGTCCTTAAAAAGTTTACGAAAGAATTCATAGAGAGTCTCAAATTCAAAAATATTATGCTGTACGAGATTGCGCTATTAACGTAGATTTTATTCTCAAAATTTATAGATTTCATCTTCAATAAGTATGAGGGTAGATAAAAATTCGAAGAACATGTGACAACAATATGAGTAAATAATATTTATAATGTAATTATTAAAGGACAAGAATACAACCGACATATCAGTTAGTTTTTACGTGAATAAATATACTTACACACAAGTACCCATCAAGTATGTACGAGGTAGCTTTAATCACATGAATAGATTTATTGAGTGTGAACAGATGGTGCACGCGAGCTTTCTTTATTTATAAACGGACCGTGCGGTTTCGATCACGTGGGTTTCTATTAATATCACCACAAACATGCACATGTCTGTATGGTTTATTTAATTATTCCATTAATTTTATATTTGATTGACAGTCTTTATCCACACTTTTATCAGATTTGCGGTTCTTTTCAACTTTTGAATGCGTGTGAGTGTTTTGTACACGGCGCAGTTTGTATTCCCTGGAATTATTATCATCATCATCGGAATATGCAACAACCGAACAAATAGGTACTTTGCAATTATGCATCAACCTATTATATTAGTACACAATAAGCTGTGGTTCTATACACATACACTTGTCACCTACGATGAGTACGCATCTCGAATCTTATTCTATTTTATTTTTCTTTTAAGGAAAACTACACAGCTAATAAATTTATATTAGTAGATAGTACTTATAAGGATACTTCATTATTCTTATGTGAACATATCAACATTTGTGATAACTTCCTACGATAGTATTTAAACACAGATACTTGCACTGCAATGTAATGATATATACATAATAAGAGATGTTTTCATGATTGATTTGAAAAATAAATAATGCATTAAAGTATTGCTTTTATTTCCTTATAACTGAACACAGAACATGACGTTGATATATTACAAATCCTCTCTCTACTCTCAACACATAAGTTTATTATATATTGGGTCTGGGAAAAAGTTCGTGGCGTTTTTTCAGTAAAATTCAACTGGTCCCCGCATGGCGCGTGGACGAATTCATTTAAACCGAATATGCTCCATTATTATCGACAATGTTTCGCCATTTTTTTGGTAGATCCATGATCCCATCGGTGAAAAACTTCTGTGGTTTCTGGTCGAAAAACTGAATCAAGTAGTTTTCACAGGCTTCTTTTGAAACCAACTTAATTCCATTGAGAGAGTTCTGCAGAGATCGAAACAGATGATAGTCAGAGGGTGCTATATCCGGACTGTAAGGTGGGTGCATCAAAACTTCCCAACCAAACTCTCTCAATTTTTGACGGGTCATCAAAGAAGTGTGTGGTCGGGCGTTGTCATGATGGAAGACAACACCTTTCCTATTAATCAATTCGGGCCGTTTTCTTTCAATCGCCTGGCGTAATCTCTCTAGTTGTGCACAGTAGAGTTGAGAATCAATCGTCTGACCAGTTGGAAGTAGCTCGTAGTGGACGATTCCCCTCCAGTCCCACCATACACACAGCATCACTTTTTTTGGCGTCAATGTTGGCTTAGCGAACGCTTGTGACGGCTCACCATCCTTTATCCACGATCTTTTACGCTTCCGATTATCGTACGTAATCCATTTTTCATCTCCGGTTATTAAACGTTTCAGAAACGGCTCGATTTCATTCCGTTTCAGCAGCGCATCGCAGATGTTAATTCGGTCAATCATGTTTTTCACGCTCAACTCATGAGGAACCCATACGTCAAGCTTTTTTTTGTAACCAGCTTTGTGTAAATGGTTCAAAACAGTTTTGTGGTCAATGCCTAGCTCCATGCCAATATCGACACTGCTGATATGCTTATCTTGTTGGACTTTTTCAAGAATTTCATCAGATTTTTCAGTGATTGGACGACCGCAGCGTGACTCATCTTTCACATTGAAATTTCCAGAACGAAAGCGAGCGAACCATTTCCGCGCAACAGATTTCGATAAAGTACCTTCACCGTACACAGCATAAATTTTATCACAAGCCTGCGCAGCGTTCTTCCCCTTATCATAATGATATTGCAGAATATAGCGAAATTTCTCATTATTCTTCTCCATTTTCAAGTGCGAATAACTTTCCAACCACTGCACCGATTACAATGTTTCTACGCTCAAACTAACGTTCGGAAGGTCATCTAAAAAACGAGCCGTCGGTGGTGTCGCTGTGACTTGTTGTTCTTTAGTTATCGGCAACCAATGCCATCTATCGGGAAAAACGCCACGAACTTTTTCCCAGACCCAATATTTAGAATTAGTTCTCTACGACGAAGTCTTGATATATACGAGGATAGTTTGACAAGTAGTGAGAATGACACATAGGTGGCGCTCTAATTGGTAAAACAAATGCACTGTAATTTAGGTTACCTACTTATATGTCTACATTCTGATATTTGGATAAATCGGTTGATTAGTTTACTTTTGACAGCTGATTGAAAAAGAAGCAACACGTCGTTTTGTTAAAATGGAAAAAGCAGAGTATCGTGCGGTGATTAAATACTTCATAATTAAGAGTATGAAAGCTACCGAAATAAAAGATGAGTTACGAGAAACATTAGATGAATCTGCTCCATCATACGCCACAATAAGTAGATGGGTAAATGAATTTAAACTTGGTAGAACAAGCTGTGTTGATGAAGCGCGCTCTGGAGCACCCAAAATCGTGACTTCTAAGGAAATGATTATAAAAATCCATAATATTATTACGCAAGATCGACGACTCAAAGTGAGAGAGATAGCAGACATGATAAACATTTCAACAGAACGCGTACACCACATTTTAACGAAAGAATTGGGCCCTTCCAAGCTTTCGGCAAGAAGGGTGCCACGATTGCTTACGTCCGATCAAAAGTTCACTCGTTTGGGCATTTCCAATGAGTGTTTGGACCTTTATAAGCGGAATCCGGTTGATATTTGTAGGCGATTTGTTACTTGCGATAAAACTTGGATACACTACAGTACACCCGAAACTAAACAACAGTCGAAGCAATGGTTAGAACGTGGTTCTGCACCTCTAAAGAAAGCGAAAACCACTTTATCGGCAAACAAGGTGATGGCATCCACTTTTTGGGATTCAAAGGGCATTTTGCTCATTGATTACCTTCAGAAAGTGCCACAATAAACGGACAATATTATGCAGAACTTCTACAAAAATTAAATGTTGAGATTCGTGCTAAACGACCAGGAATGGCAAAGAAAAAGATTCTGTTTCACCAAGACAACGCTCCCTCGCATACCAGCACAATTGCGATGTCCAAAATCCACGAGTTGCATTTCCAATTAGTACCGCATGCGCCTTATTCGCCCCTTCCGACTTCCACCTTTTTCCAAAATTGAAAACGACACTAGGTGGAAAGAAATTTTCGTCTAACGACGAGCTTATAATCTTCGTAAATGAGTATTTTGCAAGCCTTCCGGAATCGCATTTTAGAGACGGCATAAGGGCATTGGAGCACTGTTGGGATAAATGTATTGCTCTTTTAGGAGAATATATTGAAAAATAAAAATTATTTTGTATTTAAAAAATTCGTTTTTCTTTTCCATTCTGACTACTAGTTAACCTAGAAAGTTTCTAGTAGACAAAGCTGAATATAAAGGGTCTTCCATTTCTATATGTAAAAAAAACGAGTATTTTTAAGCGAAATCATCGGATGTTTATTTAATTGGTATGCTATTTATAATGGAAAACAATATCAGCTAAATGGTCGCCACTGCTACGCTTGCAGGACCATATTCTTTTCATGAAATTTTCCATCACCAATTCGCACATTTGCCATGTCCTCGATAACTTCACGAATTTCGTCTTTGTGGTCTTGAATCGATTGTGGGCCATTGGCATACATCTTACCTTTCACGTAGCTTCAAAGAAAAAAGTCTAAAGGTGTTAAATCACAGGAGCTCGATGGCCAATTGTAACCGTCTCTTCGAGAAATCACACGATCGGGAAACTTTTCACGCAAAAGAGCGATGATATCGTTACTTGTGTAGGACGTAGCGCCGTCTTGTTGAAAATAAATGTCGTCGACGTCAATATCTTCCAATTCCGGCCATATAAAATCATTAATCATCGTTCGATAGCGCAAGCCATTTAATGTAACAGTTGCTCCAGCCTTATTTTCGAAAAAGTTAGGTCCAATGACCCCACCAGACCAAAAACTACAACAAACAGTCACACGTTGAGGATGGAGAGGCTTTTCAACAATAATTCTTGGGTTTTTCGAGCCCCAAATGCGACAATTCTGCTTGTTAACGTGCTTCCAAGGTGAAAATGGGCCTCAGTACTCAAGATTAATTTTCGATGAAATTCCGGATCAGTTTGATGCATTTCAAAGACCCAATCAGCAAAAACACGACTTTGTCGATGGTCGGCAGACGTGAGTACTTGTATTAACTGAACTTTAAAAGTCTTAAGCCCTAAGTCTTTATGCAAAATACGGTGTAATGTCGTTTGTGGAATGCCCGATTCCAAAAATCGAGGAGAAATGGAAAAACCTAGATTATCCTCAATACTATAGGCTACAACAGCAATATTCTCACTTGTTCTTGAGCGACGTGCGCGAGTTCGATTCTTCACATCACTAACTTGTCCCAACAGCTCAAACCAGTTTCCCAATTGCTGGTCGAGAAGGTGCTTCATGGCGACCCAAAGATGCTTTAGTTTTGCGAATTGTGATCGCGAAATTTTACCATTTTTGTAGTGAATTTTAATGCGCTGTTGAAGGGTATATCGTTCCAATTTTATTAATGGCGTAGTTTTTGCTTGTCATCTGTCAAGTAGTTACAGTTTGAGTCATGACAACTGTTAAAATGGCGGGCTATTGAAAATGAAATGTCTTATTGGATCACCAAGTCTAGTGGCTATGATTACAACTCTGGTATTTTGAAAATAAGTTATCAATGTATAATATCCATAAGTTTAACGATGATACAAGAGTGAATTTTTGAAAACAGCGTGTTTATAAAACAGCTGATTTTCGAAAAAATTGAATATTAATTAAAGTTCTAGATATTTATTTTGTAAAGGATTTTCGGGAAAAGAAATTTTTGCTAATGTGGCCTCTCACTTAAAACCTTAGATGGTCAGTCTTTTTCATACGCCATTATTAAAAACTGAGTTGCGAAATGTAAGACAGAAAGATTAGATGTCAAAAATCAACACCGCTCTGAAAGAACAATATCTGTGAGCACTCCGGAAAACATTGATTCTGCCTATGATATTAACTTAGAAGATCGACTAATTGGGCGCGTATTTCCAATGAACGTGTATTTCGCATTGTTGATAGAAAAACGCCACTGAAAACTTGTCAAAGATGCTCTCTTTTTGCAATATAATGTTACTACCCGCAAGTCGTTGATTACACTGCAGAAAGTTAATTAAGTTAGTTTTGAATTTACTGATCGCTCACTCTATTCTAAGGATTTAGCACTGTCAAACCAATAGTTATCCTCAAAACTCAAAAATTTTTTTAAGGCTAAAAATTTTCGATAGATGGTATGGTGGAACCATATGTGCCGTTGAAGAATGAGTTTTGTTTATTGTGATTATATGCTAGGACATATCTAAAATATAATAAGTTAATATAAGTAAAATATCTATTACATTCAACCAACTAAACAATAATAAATAATATAAATAAATAGATGTTAAAATTTATAATACATAATATGGAGTCAACATTTAAAATTGAAGAACTATTCTGTATAATAAAAGGCATTTAACATCAGACAGTACTTCAGTCATCTTTTCAAGTATGTCACCGCCATTGTTCGGATGAATTTGTGTAGCTAGTTGTGCATTTTTACACACAAGTAATTGGCGTTCGTCTTCGCTCATCACTCAAACTTGTTTATTGTATTACTAGACTGCGTCTTTGTCTGGGCTCGTGCAATTTGGAATAAGTAGAGAAGTTTATTGCAAATCATATCAAAGAATTTTTTAAAGGGCTTAGAATTACTTCAAGAGTATTCCCCTAAACATCTAAAAGGAGATTATGTTGAATTAACAAAATTCTGTTTTGAAATATTGTGGCTTTTTATATTGTGGACAAAAAATTTATCAATTCAATATTTTATTCTTTTTAATAATTATTAGCCTTACAAAATAATTCCTTCATAAATACTTACCGGTGCTTTCGTGCTCTGAAACCCAGAACACGAGGGTTCTAGAACCAATGAAAAACCCGTCAATGGTTTCCAACTATGGACGAAGCCTTTCTGTGGCATTGCAAAAACAAATATCAAAATTGTTATGGTAAAATGGACTGAAAACAGATCTCGGGACAGGTGGAAAATCTCCACATGTTAAAGAAAGGTAAAATAATGTATTGAAAAACGGTCGTCCAAATTCGAAAGGACCTGAGTTGAGACAGAAAGTCTGTTAGGATGATTGTGGATCTATTAACAAGGCACTTGGCAAAAGAAACCGCATGTAAATTCTGACAAGTAAAAAGGAAACAGTAATCCATGCCAATGTAAAAGTTTAATAAGAACGCGGTTACTACAAATGAAAGACAAATGGCGTTCCCAAGATCGTTGCAAGTGGAAAGTCTTTAAACTATCTAGACTAAGAGTAGAGCGGCATCACTATGTATTCATTATCAAAATGTTTGAAGCTTCCGTATCGAAACTAATAGAGTTTCTCTTCAGCTGGTGTTATTTTTGCGGATATTATTCTATTAACTGAAGCATGGCTTGACGAGGAAATAAGTAATGTAGAAGTATTGAACTCAGCTTATAACGTTTCCAGCTCAGATAAAAAATTTGCTTTAATCAATAGTTCTATTGGCGGAGGTGTACTCTCCGCTTTTATTGAAGATTTGCCTACGACAGTAGTCAATATTGCATTCCTTTCCAGATAGTTGCCAGTTATTGATTTTACGTTATGTACTGTTGGACTCAGCCAACTATGAAACGTCCTTGGATGGATTAGATCTTCTTCTGTTAAACAGATTATGTATCGTTATAGGCGAGGAAAAGAATTTTTCATCAAATAGTTTCTTCTTTCCGCTCGGACTTTATGTCGATCATGCTTTCGATACTTTCTATAGTGTTTTCTATTCAATTTTTGATTGGCATGTTCCTGTTGTGAAGGCATCGGGCTGCAATTGTACAGCTTTGTTCACACTAAATATCAAACACCTTACTCGGATCATGAAAAATTATTTTAAAAGATGGAAGCTGGTACATTATTATGATGAATTTAGAAATTTACGACAATTATTTAAGCAGGAGACACAATTGCCTTATAATATATACAAAGACGTGAGGAACATGACATCAATTATCCAAAAGTAAAAAAAAGTTCTTGAATAGGAAGCGTACTACATCATGAATTCCTAGACAAATGTTTAACGGAGAAACAAAATTCAGTGACCTTCATGATATAGTTAATAGTTTCGCAAGAGAATTTTCCAAATTGTTTCGTCCTAACTTTAGTGCGACGCCTCTTCTATTTAGCAAGTATTCTTCTTTTGATATTGATTATATTACACAAGTTGATGTGATGTCCAGTGCCGAAATACTTAAAAATGATATGACCTGTGATAATGACGAAGTATCCAGTTTTATAGTGCATTATAATATCTTAGCATTTGTGTATCCTTTCATGCTCTTATTTAACTTAGTCATTACAAAATCAACCTTTCAAATCGTCTGAGAGATCAAAAAATAATATCTGCTTTCGAAAAGGGGTATCGATTACATATAGAAAACTACAGACCTATAAATATTCTGCCAAATTTTGCGAAGATTTTGAAACGTATATTATATATTCAAGTATACAGACATGTACATCAATACTTATCTCTTCGTCAGCACGGTTCTATGTCAAGAGATCAATTACTTACAAATCTAGTTACTATTATGTCTATCATCTGCAATAGATGCTAGGAAACAAGTCCATGCCATTTACACTGACTTCATAAAGGCGTTCGATACTGTAGACAATAGACCGCTTCTGGCTAAGTTGGAAGGTATTGAGTTCTGCCATTACTTTTAAGATTAAAGGCCTCGTATATACCATACGAACTGGGTACCTTTTCTACGACGTATATTCTTCGATATTTTTTATGTCTCTTGGCCATTTACTGATTAACATCTATATAAACGATTTAATGGAGAAACTTAATTATCAGTGTCTTAGGTATGCTGATAACTTGAAAATATATAACGTAATAGACACTTCACAAAATTGAAAATTCACTTACCAATAATAGCAGAATGATACAAGCCAAATAAAGTTCAATTGAATACGCAAAAGTGCCCTGTTGTTACTTACAGTAAATATGCTAATCCCATTTTGTTTGATTGTGCTGCCGAGTCTCTAGGAGATATAAGGTTAGCGCCTTAAGAGTACTTTTGACTCTAAATTTGTCCTTTTCTGTTTTGATTATATATTTATGTTTTCCTCTAAATGGCTATACTGTTGCTCAATAAAGATTATTACTAAATATTATTATCATTATTAAAGTAGTCTTGACTTTATCACTCCATAGTTTGACTTTCTCAGACTATAATTACAAATATATTAGAAATCATTCAAATTGTGCTAGAGTGTTTGGATATATTCTGTATTAAAATATAAAAGGTAGCATTAAACCGAATCAGTTAATCGACATAGTTCTTCTTACGGGCAGATTCACTAATTATCTACTTAGTAAACAAGTCGGATTCAATCTTTTCACTAAGATATAAGTGATTTTCAAAATTTAGATATTTATCTGAAAATAAGCACACAAACTACAAATTGCTAACTTTCCACCACAACGCCATTATGATTAATATTAAGTTAATGATCTGATCTTGATTGACGCCTGTGTTAACAGACAATATTTCTCTTATTTATGTTAAAACTACCAAGCCAACGAAAATTTTCTGAGAACACCATTATTCTTCTCTTAATCTTGGAAGTGATTGAACCTGCTACTACAACTGAAGTATCATTTGCATAAATTTACTATATCATTAATAAATAAAATAAACAAAATGAGACCAAAATATATCCTTATGGAACGCCGACTGCAACGGGTAGAAGAAAGGACCTTTTAAAACGTTTTTGCCAAATTATTTCTATTATATTTCACCCGATCGGATAATTTTTAAATAAATAAAGAAACAATATCTTAATCTTTAAAAAATATGAAAGCAATTTCCGTTTCCGCTGTCCTGCAAGCATTATTTGAAACAATACCACTTCTTAAAATAAAAGATAAATCGACGAGTAAACTATTTATAACTCCGTACTATCTGGATTTTATAGACTAAAATATGGTACATATACGTATACTTTAACTGAGACCAATTACACGACGGTAAACTGAAAAGTCTATAGAATGAAAATCAAGAAAATAACTTTGCGTTTATTTCTAAGCTTAATTTCCTGCAATCTAAATACATTTGGACCAACTATGATCCAAAGTCTCAATGGCTTGATAAAATTCAAAACTCTGAACAGCTTGAACGTCTATTATACGCATCTGACTGACAAAATGTTTTTCTAAGTGAGTAAAAACGTGGTAATCCAACGGTGCTAAATTCGGCGAATAAGGCGAGTGTGGAAACATTAGAAGCTGTTTCGTTAATTTCTATCATCACAATTGAGTGGAGCCGTGTATTGTCTTTGTCAAAAATGCTTTTTTTCTTGGCTAGTTACGTAGTTCGAGAAAACAACAATTATCAGACGCGGAAATAAGTTTATTAAAGACCTACCGGAATTAATTTACGTTGGATCAAAAATCAAATATGTAGTTTGCGATATATCTGTAATGTACAAGGGTGGTCTCAGAAGTATCCGACCCAACAAAGAAAACATAAAAAATTTGGAAAAAAATATATTTATTTTTCAACATAATCTACTTTCAGCTCTATGCACTTTTACCAGCGATGTTCAATAAGTTCGATACCCTTTTTATAATAAGAACTGTCTCGGTCCTCAAAATAGCCATTAACTGCCGACATCACTTCCTCATCGTTGGAAAATCTTTTTCCACTGAGCCATTTTTGCAAGTTTGGGAACAGAAAATAATCCGAGGGAACTAAATCTGGCGAATAGGGTGCATGAGGTAGCAATATAAACTTTAATTCATTAATTTTGGCCATTGCAATAACGAATTTGTGAGCTGGTGCATTATCTTAATGAAACAACACTTTCTTCTTAGCCAAATGCGGCCGTTTTTGCATGATTTCTTCGCTTAAACGTTGCAATAAGTTCGCATAATACTCGCCGGTGAGAGTTTTTCCTTTTCCATGATAGTCAGTAAAAATTATTCCACTCGCATCCCAAAAAAACGATGCCATGACCTTACTTGCAGATGAAACAGTCTTCGCCTTCTTTGGAGCCGGTTCTCTCTTTTGAGTCCATTGTTTTGATTATTCTTTTGTCTCAGGTGTGAAGTGATGGATCCATGTTTCATTCATAGTTATGAATCAGCGCAAAAGTTCTACTTTGTTGCTGTGAAATTTCGGTAAACAGTCAATTGAAACACCTTCACGACACTGTTTTGCTCGAGCGTGAACAAACGCGGTACCCATCTTCCACACAGCTTTCTCATGTCCAAATTTTCAAATAATATGCGATGTACCGCACTTTTTGAAATGCCTACTATGTCTGCTAGCTCGCGCACTTTCAGTCGACGATCATCCAGTATCACATTGTGGATTTTCTTCACCATTTCTGGAGTCATCACCTCATTTAGTCGACCGCTGCGATGCTCGTCTGCGATACGGCCTCGTTTGAACTCTGCTACCCAATATTTCACTATTGTAAACGAAGGAGCAAACTCACCCGGAGTAGAATCCAGTTCAGCTTTTAATCGGTTGGGCTGAAGCCTTTCAAATAAAAGCATTGTATTACGTAACGATGACCAATTTTTTCCGTTTTTACAAATTGAGTGAAAACGTTCACTATTTATGGCTGCCAAGCAAATACTAAACAACGTGGCGTCTTCAAATTTGAAACATATGCTTATAGATTGTATACTTTCTAATACAGTGATATTTTTCGAGCAACTACCGCCATCTCTAGGTCAAGCCCGGTAATGGACGAAAAGTGACTGTAAACTGTAAACGTCACATGACTAGAGTGAAGCACAATTATAGAAAAGCTGGCGTTGAATCAATTTTTATTCAATTCTTGTGTAACACTTATTTTATGTAATCTAACCAGAAAAAAGAAAAAGTAAAAAAAATTCTGTTGATAATGTATGATACGTTCAATGGAACCACATCAGGCGTCGTTTTCAATCTTACTAGCTTGCATAAGAGTACGACAATGTACTGCCGAAGTAATATCAAAGGTGGTGTTAAACACATTGGAAAAATTTGAACTGTCCAGAAACCAACTCTTAATGTTTATGACTGATGTTCATAAATCTATGCTTTACATCTTGTGACAGAAACTATTCGTAGATATTATCTAGAGATAGATACATTAATTACAAGTACAAAGGCAATATTTTGCAAGTCCCTCAAACGTACTCGAGAATTCCACAGACTGTGTCCACTTACCTAGAACTTACCTTGAACCACCACAGCTGATTGTTACACATCAAGAAACATTGTTACAAGCTACGTTCTACTATCATAAATACTTTGAAAATATAAATAAAGTGGTTTTAAAATCCGATACGAAAGAAGCTGCAGCTCTCAAAAAAAGTCAGACAAAATTTCAAAATTATCAGGTTAAAACAGATTTACAAACAATTCACAAGATTACTTTGGACTAGTGACGAAAATAGAAAAATTAGAAAATCTTTCGTTACCATTAACGAAATCAGTACAAATAGTGAACACTGTTCACGCACAGCTATGTGCCGCAGTGGATGCTAAAAATTTTGTGTTTCAGAAAAGTTTTAAAGTACTTTAAACCAAGATTCGGATTTGAATATATTAAGTGTCTACAGATTTGTTAATTAGTTCCAAAAATTACTTCAATTATGTAAATATTATATCGTTTGATGTAGAATTATCGCTTTTTGCGTATAAGAACACTACACATTCGGTTTACTGAAGCAACCGTAGAAACATAACTTATACTTCAAATATTTAATAGATCCCATCCAGTTTGTGACTTCGCTGAAGACCCTCGAGACGGTGTTCTACTGCACTTTATAAATTGCTACTTACTATATTGTTTTTTATATACCTACTATGAAGCGCAATTCAATTTCACTTTATGATCTATACTTATTAAGTTAAAATATTCACCTAATTTATCCTTTTATAATGTGTATACAATTAATTTAATATAACGATCGTTTAAATCCCCAAAACTGGTTTAATAAAAAAAATAGGCGTTTTGATAGATTACTATTTATGACTGATGATCCATTCTTTACATCTTATGACTAAACTTTTCGTAGATATTATCCACGGGGTAGATGCATTAATTACAAGTTAATAGATTACCATTTATGGACTTTACACAGCCATTTCAATACGAATACATATCAACGAAGCAATATGGCATTTTCTAAATCATTATGTTATTATAACATTTTTAAGTATTTCTGTATGTAATTAGAATTACAAATGCATATCGATATCATACCTCAGTCGGTTTTACATACTCAGGCGCACCTAAATTGTAAAATCAAAGAAAAAAATACCCAGCACTAATTACATATGTTGGGTGTGTTAAAAATTAACCCGTAAGTATGCATATCCTATACGTAGATAAATATCATATTCACAACTACTGCTTTTAGTTCTGCTAGCGTGAGATTTACTAGTTCAGCGATTGAATTTTTAAAATATTAGCTTTCATTTCCGGTGGCAAACCACCAATCCCGTCTACAAACGCTTTTCTCCTCAACCAATTGAATTTAATTTCCCTCCACCGTAATAAAACGTGTGTCAATCATGAGCTGCGGGGGCGTAGAAGTGCACATAACGAATGTATTCAGCAGGAGGCGCAAGCGTCGACGACACGTGACATTTTACGCCGATGATAAAATATTTGAAAATAACTATGTACGGAGGTTACACGATATGTGTTTAAGTGGGTAAGTAAATCTTGGAGAGTGGCGTAAGGTATTAAAAGTTTCTACATCAACACTTGAAATGTACATACATACTGTACTTAATTAACGTTAAGATAAGATTATGAAAACATACTTATTACAAACACATAAATGTTAAAAATCAAAATATTTTTAATGTCTGCATACGCGCAAAGTAAGCGCTTTATTGTTCTTTTATTATATATAAATATAGTTTTCAGTTCCGTTCATCTAAATTACTATAATTTAGCCAAGTCGTTGTATAAACGACAGTTTTTAAATATCTTCAATAAATTACGTATATTTAAAGAAAAGCAGTCAAAATAAGTAATAGTATTTATTAGGCAAATATTTAAGATAACGTCAATTGAAAGTGCAAAATTGCATTAAATACATACATTATGAAATAACTACTTGTACAATGAGATAGGAAAGTGATTTAATCATTCTAAACGTTAGATTTTTATTCGACGCGAAGCTAAGATAAAAGATATTTCGTGAATGGAGAAGAACACATTCCTTGCGTTTTACATAAGATTTTATAAAATTCGGTACGTCATAAAAATTTTAATTAAATATTTTATGTATTATACATACAGTAGCGTGCATAAGTAAGCCACCATAGAAAATTGATCATTTTCAAAAAATAACTAAAAGAAACATTCTTCTACATTGTATTTTTTTAATATTAATAATACAAAATAATTATATATAACTGAAAAATGTTAATAATAAAATATTATAATTAATTATAATAAAAGTTGAAATCGAAAATATAATTATTTCCAATTAATTGTGTTCCTGCTAGTATAGCGTGTTGCTGTAGATTCTCTAAATAGCTCGCTAACGTAGACACAACTTCAAATTGTATTGTTGACTGTATACATGGTATGGGTTTATACGCTTCTTCAACCCTTCTGGGAGCATACCATATTGTTTCCTTTGGATCCGAATCTTTTAAATTTGGATTCATCTGTCAAAAATACGCGGCGCCACTCATCCAATGTCCAATAGAAAATAATTTGAACATATTACTACCGTTTCTGTTTATTATACTCTCGCAGTAACGACCTATTTAATTAGATGGCGCTGAACGAAACTCCTGTCGCTATACGAAGATCTTCTATTAATTCTTTAGATGATTTCATCCTATTTCGCAAAAATGCCAATCGCATATATTGATCATGACCTTCTTTTAATCTTCTTGTCCTTTCTGTCCTTTTTTTTATAACCAATCCGACTGTTCCGTGTTTTTTTAATAATTTTAAAAATCGAAGGTTTGAAATATTCTAATGTTTGTTGCTGACTTAAATCCTGTTGATAAAAACAGTATCCAGTGACGATTTTCCTCAGATATTTTAAGCATTTCACAACCTTTTCGAGAAATTAACCTAATCAAGATACGAATGATAGAGTAAATTATAGTAGTTTTGAGGTTTATAATGGGCTATCTGATCATGTGGGCCAAGTTAATATTAATCCTAGATTCGGAACATAACTCCGATTTTAATAAATCTATTAATATACAAGGGTAGCCGTTTATATTTCGAGAGCTGGCAACACTATTGGTGTTGCCTCCGACCTGATGGTTAAATCTTGAAATTTGGCATTTTTGACAATTTTATTAGCCGGTGCTTATTTCTATTGTTGACAGTAACTTGAAAATTTTATGTCAGCGAAAAAATGGAATTAACTCGCCAACATTTTCATGCAATTACTTTTCATAACTTTCGGCGTTTATTATTTCAACAAGAATGCATCGACGAGCTGAATTTTTGGTGATGGAGCACCATCGAAAACTACAGTATATCGTTGGTATAGTGAATTCAAACTTGGACGGCGTTCTTTGGACGATGGATTTCGTGAAGGTCGTCCAACAAATGTTATTGTATCGGACAACATTAATGCAGTGTCTGAATTGATAATGCAAGACCGTTATGTGACATACCGTGAGACCGAGGCATCTCTAAGTATTAGTAACACCAGCGTGCATAAGATCCTGCATGAACATTTAGCCATTAAGGAGCTATGTTCACGTTGGGTACCACATGATTTGACAACCGCTCAAAAAAGACTCGCGTCGATTGGTACCAAGAAATGCACAAAAAATACAATGGCGGTGCTTCAAATAACATTTATAAAGTCGTCACAGTTGATGAACTGGTCGCGTTGCAACCGTGCCTTTAGAGTGTTGTAGGACGGTCAATTCCAAGTGGTACACAACTATTTGTTTGCCAAATATGGAAAACAAACCGAAAACGACAGATCATTCTCCACTATGACAATGCGAACTCTAATAGGTCGGCTCAAACAATTGAATATTTGACCGAGCAAAACACTGAATTGATGAGCCATCCGCAGTACAGCCCTGATCTAACACCCTGCGATTTCTTTTTGTTCCCACACGTGAAGAATAAGCTTCATGGTCAACGGTTTTCTACGCCGAAAGAGACAGTTGGGGCATTCAAAACATATTTTGGAGATACCGCCTTTACAATGGCAGCAATACTTTTCGGATTGCTTTAAACGAATCCAAAAATGCATTGATTTTCAAGGGGAATATTTTAAAAAGCAATAAAACTATTTTCGATAATAAAAACTTGTACTTGTTTGCTATTCCCGAAATATAAACGGCTGCCCTCGTATAAACATTTAAAGTTTATAAATGTTTATATATATTAGGTGCGCAACTAAGTTCTCACTGTTTTTCAAGAGATGGCTCCAGTAATAAGTTCTGGTCGATTGTGATATAACCAAAACGTCATGAACCAAGCTTAGATATATGGTAAACAAACCGCTTTGACACATTAGTGATTTTGTTTTTGCGTCATATACTTTTGGTTGTGTGAAAATGTCTGATTTTGTGCCCAATAATCGTCATTTGCGGGAAATGTTGCTTTTCTTCTTTCATTCCAAGAAAACGGCGGCTAAAGCGCATCGAGAACTCCAAAGAGTTTACGGAGATGCTGCTCTAAGTGCAACAACGTGCCGTGGTTGGTTCCGTCGCTTCAAAGGCGGTGATTTCAATGTTGACGACCGTTCGCGTGAAGGAAGATCAAAAACCTTCGAAGACGCTGATTTGAAGGCACTGCTCGATGAGGATTCGTGCCAAACGCAAAAAGAGCATGCTTCAGTATTAGGTAATATTGTTGAGAGAACAAAACCTAACTCAAGTAAATGCTTTTAATCGATCCTCTATTGTCTTCCAGACGTTGTGTCACATCAGTGGATACTTTTACAGAAGACTCTAAAATCCAATAAAAATAAAAACTAAAACATATCTTGTAAACAGTAGAGATAAAAAGCTTCACCATAATCGAAATATAACGACACTAGTGAATTGCAATTATTTCACCGTAAAGTCATTTTGATGTACTGACTAAACATATTAATTTGAGACTTTCTAAGACACAAAACTTCTTTTAAGAAATAGTCACTCAATTTTATTCCAGTACAATAAAACGTTCTTAGTATTCAACAGAATAATATCCATTCAAAGAATTGGCATTTCACAAATTTACGGAATTTGTGTGAGAGTAATTTAAAGTATTGTTAATGCTTAAAAAAGTGAAGTAAAATACAATATCCTTAAAATTATTACACACATAAATTCTACTAGAAGCATTACAATTGCGTAAACATAATATAACGATGGAAATTTCTTACGTTTCAAAACTTGTTGTTTTATGATCAATATTTTATTGAAGATATCCTTGATGTTACTAATATTTATGTAACAGTTGAAATAAATATATTTGTGCAATAGAAAAGATTAGCATACGCAATAAAATATTTATGAATCGTGACCGTTCCAACAAAGAACACTGTACGTTGAGGATTTTCTTATGTTTTACAACATTCTGGTTTTCGTAAAATATACGACACACGGTACGCATGTACTCTCAATTAGGATATGCAGACAGCTTCCCACGTTCGAATAAATTCTCCTGATTATTTCGTTCGCACAAAAGTTAATGGGTTTTGGTATGTACTGTTTATGCTCTACATTTAAATTGCTTTGCCTACAACTTATGAACATATGCAAATTTAAGGATTCACCGTGTAAATTGAAATTACGATCAGATTTATTGTCAACATAAGAAACCATGAGATTTCAAGCTCAAACAACAAACATTTTGGTAGTGTTCTTCCGAATTTCTGAATTAGTCTGTATAAAAATCTAGATTTCGTTGTTCATATACGTATAAAGAGTGTTTCAAATTTCGGGATTTTCTTAAAGAATAAATAAAACATATAATTTGCACTTACTTTCAAAAACTTTTTATTGGTAATTGAAGCATCAGTTATAACATTTATATGAGCCAAATGACCGCCTCATACAACTTCACAGACGCCCACTCTTTTGTTAAAATTTGCAATGACATTTTGACATAGTTGTGGCTCTATCTCACCAATGACCTGCATAATTTCATCTTTCAAAGCAGGAATTGATTGTGGTTTGTTTTTATAAACCTGACTTTTCACATAACCCCAAAGAAAATAGTCTAACGGTGTCAAATCACATGATCTTGGTGGCCAATTAACATCACCGTTTCTTGAGATTACACATCCAGGAAATGTTTCTCTCAATAAATCAATTGATTCGTGTGTAAAGTGAGGTGTAGCGCCATCCTGTTGAAACCACATATCCTCTAGATCAATACAATCCAATTACAACACCTGACTGTAATGCACACCAAACAGTAACTCGTTTAGGATGCATGGGTTTCTCATGAATAATTCGTGGATTTTCCTCACCCCAGATACATCAGTTTTGTTTATTAACAGGTTCAAAATGTGCCTCATCGGAAAACATTATTTTTTGAGAAAAATCAGCTGGTCGTGCATTGATGAAATTGACAAATGAACGACGTGTTAAATGATCTAATGGCTTCAATTATTGTGTTATTTGAACCTTACATGCCTTCAGAGCTAAATCCTAATCTAAAATACGCTATGTTGTTGATCCACTGAGTCCATGTTGTTGTGAACGTCGTCTAATGGACATTTCAGGATCTTCAGCAACACTTTCACGAACTAAAGTAATATTTTCTTGTGAACGACCACTACGACTGTATTTTTCACTTTTTGATCTTCCACGGAACCGGTCTCTTGAAATTTTTTAATAATTCGACCAATAGTGCTTTCAGATGGACGATTATGTAAACCACAAAATTCACGTAATTTTCTAAAAACTGTTTTCACAGAACGTTGATTTTTATAAAATAATTCAACAATTTGAACGCGTTGTTGTATTGTGTACGAAGCCATTTTTATAAATGTCATACATCACACCTTTTAAATGCCCACATACCCAGACAAATTCAGTGCGCCATCTATATGTATATGGATACATAAAGCTCTCTCTCTCTCTATATATATATATATATATATATATATATATATATATATATTAGGTGAGCAACTAAGATGGCTCCAGTAGTAGGTGCTGGTCGATTGTGACATAACCAAAACCTCATGAGCCAAGCTTAGACATATGATAAACAAACCGCTTTGACACATTTGTGATTTTATTTTTGCGTCATATACTTTTGGTTGTGTGAAAATGTCTGATTTTGTGCTAAATAATCGTCATTTGCGGGAAGTGTTGCTTTTCTTCTTTCATTCGAAGAAAACGGCGGCTGAAGCGCATCGAGAACTCCAAAAGTTTACGGAGATGCTGCTCTAAGTGAAACAACATGCCGTGATTGATTCCGTCGCTTCAAAGACGGTGATTTCGATGTTGACGACCATTCGCGTGAAGGAAGACCAAAAAACCTTCGAAGACACTGAATTGGAGGCATTGCTCGATAAGGATCGGTGCCAAACGCAAAAAGAGCTTGCTTCAGCATTAGGAGTTACCTGCCAAGCCATTTTCCAGCGATTGCATGCGTTGGGAATGATTCAAAAACAAAGAACTTGGGTTCCTTATGATTTGAAGCCAAGAGACGTCAAGCGTCGTTTTCTCGCCTGTGAACAACTGCTTCAGCGGCAAAAAAGGAAGGTTTTTCTCCATCGCATTGTTACGGGTGATGAAAAGTGGATTCATTACAGCAACCCAAAGAGAACAAAATCTTGGGGACTTCACGGTCATGCTTCTACGTCGTCGGTTCGGCCGAATATTCAGGCTGCAAAGGTTTTGCTGTGTATTTGGTGGGACCAGGGCGGTGTTATTTATTATGAGCTGTTGAAACCGAACGAAACCATCACTGGGGAACGGTATCGAACTCGTTGATGCGATTGAGCCTAGCACTGCGCGAAAAGCGGCAATAATACGAGCAGAGGCACGAAAAAGTGATTCTACAGCATGACAATGCTCGGCCTCATGTTGCCAAACCCGTTAAAACTTACTTAGAAACGATCAAATGGGAGGTCCTACCCCACCCGCCATATGCCCCAGATATTGCGCCGTCCGATTATTACTTGTTCCGTTCGATGGCACATGGTCTGGCTAATCAGCAGTTCTGCTCATTCAAAGACATCTCAAAATGGCTTGATTCGTGGATAGCCTCAAAAGACGAACACTTCTACCGTGACGGTATTCGACCTCTGCCAGAAATATGGGAAAAAGTTGTCGCTAACGATGGGCAATATATATATATATATATATATATATATACATATATATATATATATATATATTTCTGTATATATATATATATACAGAAATTTACGGACAATCATCAGGCAGAGCGACACTATAATTAATTCTGAGTCAACAATCTTAATACAGAAATGTTGTATTCTTATTAGTTAGACCATATGAATTCCTTAAAACTACTGTAATGGTATAAAACCGTCAACAAATCAACAGAAATATTAGGACGAAATACGGGTTTTATCTAAGTCTAATAAAAATAACAATAATAATGATAATTAATGTGAATGCTGAAATTGGTAGCCCTTGATTTGAAGACAATGCTATAGTCTTTTTTGAAGTTGAATTTTGGGCGCGTACAACATATTTGGGGTAATTAATTGTATTGTGGCGTTAATTCTATTTATTACTTTATGTTCATTGGCTGGCTTTTCCTTCAAAAAACGCCAAACAAAGAACCCAAAAGATTTCATATCTGGTAAACTTGCCCTGGTGTTAGTCCATTTCGCCCAACCCACCTGCATGGAAAACGTTCGTTCAACTACGCTCTCAGAATTTTTGCATTGCATGAGCTGGTGCACCATCGTGCATTTAATATATATTGGCGGTGACATTTAGTGGAACATTATCCAATACTTCGGTCAACACATTCGCATTTAATCTATTCCTACAATTTAAGTTGCCTAGCCGAACATTCACAGAATACTTTCTTTGCGACTGTTGAAAACATAATCTCTTGTGAACAGATATCCGTACTCCATAAAATAAGTAATAAAATATTTGAATCTTCTTGAATTTTATTTAAAATTGTGTTACAAAACTTTATCCTCTGCAAAGTGTTATTTTCGTATAATGGTTGTACTTTTGTAACATGAAGCGGTCTTAAAAGGGTTACTGTAGGCACTGAAAGAACTGTTTTCTTACTTGGATTGTCATTTCCTCGGCTATTTGTATAGTGCTGTAAGTAGGATTCTTATGAACAATATCCAAAATTCCTTCTTCAACTTGCATCGAATGATGATGTCTTGATCTATCTGCCTCATATTGACCGAGAACAAATGTACCTGTTTCACGAAGGCTCCGATGCAATACTCGAAATGTATTAGTAGATTTGTGCTGCCTGTGCGGATATCGTATATTCGTCTTTTGCAAAGTACGCATTTCCATTGCAAAACCTAAATACCATACACATTTCAGCGTATTCATTGAAAGAGTACATTACAAATTACTTGGGATATCACAAAAACGAGGTAGGTTATGGAAGCAAAAATAATGAATGTTGACAAACGTCAAAATTTAACAAATAATTATCTTTAAATTTCACACATTATTCCGAGCCAAGGTTGCCATATCTACTTTAAAATAAAGAGGCAATTACAGAGATATGTAATAAGGCAAAATATTGGCATAAACCGATTAATTACACGAACGTAGTGTAATTTTCCCCAGAAAATTTTAAAAAATTCGAAATATTTTTTGTAGCACATTTTCAATATTGTCCCTTAACAACTGACAATATAACATATCAGTATTAGAATTATCGACTCAGAATTAATTCTAGAATCGTCCTACCTGACGATAATCCGTGAATTTCTGACTACCGTGTGTATATATATACACAGTCTGTCGCAGAGAAAGCCGAACTTTTTTAAAATAGTAATTCTTAGTGGCGCCATCTATTTAGAAAAATATGCTTCGGTAAGGTACATCTTTCACCAATGTTATGTCAATATATCATGACATTTGTATCATTAGAAGCAGAGAAATTGCGCATAAAGTAACAGTGTGTATTTAGCATTGGTTGAAAAATGAATTTTGAACAAAGAACAAATATCAAGTTCGATTTTAGACTCGGTAAATCGTTCAGTGAAACAGTTCATTTGATGAAGCAAGCGTATGGTAATGCATGTTTATCACGTACGAGTGTATATGAGTAGTATAAACGCTTTAAGGAAGGTCGTGCGATCATAACTGACGACAAACATCCTGGTGCAAAAGAATCTGTGGTTATGGAAAGTGCGCGAATTTATTAGAAATGAGACGAAATCCCCATTGCGTTACGTGGGAATAGAAATATTCCCAAAGATTCGATTCATCGAATTTTGACACAGCATTTGGGTCTAAGAAAGATTTGTGCAAAGTTTGTACCACACAAGCTAACTGATAATCAAGAATTGCTCCGAATTCGATATTGTAAAGTCTTGATTAAAGACTCAAAAAAGAACGAAAACTTCAGATATTATATTGGAACTGTCGATGAGACGTGGTGTTTTCAATTAGATCCAGAGACTAATCGTCAAAGCTCTGAATAAAAGCATCCAAGCGAAGAAAGACTGAAAAAAAGCCATTTGGAGAAGTCAAAAGTGAAGACAATACAATGTTGATTTGTTTTTATGATTCGAAAGGCATAGTGCTCGAAGTGTACCAACCAGTCAAAAGGTCAATGCTGTATATGTATTACCTCGTTGTTATGAAGCGCCTTTCTGTGGGTATTCATCATGTGCGCCCTCAATATCGTGAAAATGGTAGCTGGCATTTGTTACGTGATAATGCACCATCTCATCACTCAACGCTTATCGCTGATTTTCTAACTATAAATAGCATTTAAACTATCAATTTATAAATCAATATATAAATTATCTGTATTAACTTATTATGCATTAGATATGTCTGAATATGTAATCACAAGAAAGATTACAATAAACGAACAATAACTGTCTGTAAGTTCAAGCATTCTGAAATGTCTATTCCTATTTAAAAAACAATAGGCAACTAAGTCTTCTCGTAAATAACAGAATTACTTACTTACGATATAGATACATACATATAGTACATCTTTCCACGCTTAAGCATATACACATTTGTGGATATTTTTCTTGCTTCTACAACGACGTACAGTACACACTACAAATTATAATTCAATTTGTAAAATCACATATACAAATTTATTGTCCATATCTGCACATTTTCTCAAATAATAAATTATAATTTACAAATTTTTTATTCATATTTTTCGTAGACTAATAAATTTACTTTATCAGAACAGAAGCAATATTCAGAGAATTGTATTTCTTTCGTAATTTACGATAACCGTAAATAAACAACTTTAGCGACTCAATTATTTAAAGTTATCGATTCATGCAATCGAACCTGGATTTTTGTTGAAACAATTATCCGAATTTATTGGGTATTTATTCGAGTTCCATATACCGGGCAATATGCGCGATACGTTAAGAAAAAATCACAATTTGTAGTTGGATAATTAATTACGTTTTGTCGTTAAGAAATTGGACCGAAAAACAAACACTACGAGCATTTATCGATTGAACGTACCGTACCAGTTTTTAAAAACATAATTTACAAGTAGGTTTAATTACATCACATAACATATGGTTGTTGGTACTGATAACAGATTCTGAAAATCAAAAGTGTCGTATATTCAATAACAAATTAAAATAGGAAAAAGAATATTTTAACGACATATTTTGAATCAATAATCAGTTTATATAACTTACTGGGTGATCAATGATATCGAACAAGCCTCCTGACTCATAGTAGCATAGAGTCTCACTGGGGAGGCTGGATAGGTGCTATTACGTGGGTAACCGTTTATATTTCGGGAATAGCAAACAAAAAAAAATTTTTTTTTATTATCGAAAATACTTTTATTGCTTTTCAAAATATTCTCCACGAAAATCAATGCACTTTTGCATTCCTTTAAACTAATTCGAAAAGCAGTTTTGAAAGATTTGAATGCCTCAACTGCCTCTTTCGGCGTAGAAAACCGTTGACCACGAATTCTATTCTTCACGTGTGGGAACAAAAAGAAATCACATGGTGTTAGATCAGGGTTGTACAGTAGATGGCTCATCAATTCAATGTTTTGCCCCGCCAGATATTCGATTGTTTGAACCGACCTGCGAGAGCTCGCATTGTCATGGTTTTTTTTTGAGCGGTTGTCCAATTATGTGGTACCCAACGTGAACACAGCTTCTTAACGGCTAAATATTCATCTTATGCACGCTGGTGTTACTAATATCGTACCTAGAGATGCCTCGATCTCACAGTATGTCACATGACGGTCTTGCATTATTACTTCAGACACTGCTTTATTTTTTCCGACACAGCGATATTTATGGGATGACTTTCACGAAATTCATCGTTCAAAGTACGCGGTCCAAGTTTGAATTCACTATACCAACGATATACTGTAGTTTTCGGTGGTGCTTCATCACCATATAAAGAATTCAGCTCGTCGATGCATTCTTGTTGAGATAATCCACGCCGAAAGTTATGAAAAATAATTGAACGAAAATTTTCGCTAGTTCATTCCATTTTTTCGCTGACATAAAAATTTCGACTTATTGTCAACAATAGAAATAGCGACCGGATAATAAAACTGTCAAAGTAAATATATTGTCAAAAATGACAAACTTCACGATGCAATCATCGGATCGGAGGCAACACTCACAGTGTTGCCAGTTCCCGAAATATAAACGGCTACCCTCGTACAAATAAAATAAATATTTGTAATTAGATATCTTTTTATTTCTTACATGTTGTATCCTAACGCAAAAATACGCGTTCCATTGTACATTCGTTCGAACACCTACGACGTGTGAAAATATGTTTGCATATTTGAAAAATCAGCCCTCTACAACTAATAAAAATATAATTTTAAAATGTCCTTTTTATCACTTTCATACTCTTGGTTTTCACATAAACACTGTTGGCTAACGAGACAGCTTGCTATTTTCTATTTCGAAGACGACTTCTAAAACAATTGAGTAATTTTCGAAAATTTGCTCCATTTATGTTTGGATTTCGATACCTGTAAACAATTCCGAGCTTAATGAAATTTCTTGAGCTTCTTATAACATGGCATTGGGTGTGATGTTAGAGAATTTTTAAGATAATGCATTTAGGAGTTTTATTAAAAGCTTGTTTGGTTTTCCCAAATTTAACCATATTTGAATCGCCGTCCGTAACCAACATTTCAACTTGAATTGGAGATATACGAAATTTCCCAAAAATATGCTTATACAATATAATTTCTTTTCTCACTGATATATTAAATTTAAGATTTAAAAGCATTCTAATGCCACCTTTGCATCGACTGACATTTTATGAAAGATCATTTTCACATCAAATTATTAAAGTTTATAATGTCGGGCCTAGTGAATTTAAATTTTTGTCTGTGAAACGTTTCAGATTCTCATTTAAAAAGAAATTTTTATCTAGATAACAATGTGTGCTCTTCGAGTAATAACCGTTTAAATTATTAGTTCATTTGGTTTTTTCTACACAATCTGTCGCGGAGGAAACCGAACTTTTTTAAAATAAAAACAGAAGCTTACTATTTTTGAAAAATTCATTTATTTTATTCAAAGTAGTCGCCTTCGGCTTCAATACAACGTTTTGCGCGGTCAGTTAACATGTCGAATTTTTAAGTTCATCTTTAGAGATGTCCTTCAAGACCGCTGTCGACGCCTTTTTAATGCCATCGACGACGGCATAACGCTGTCCATTCATCGGCAAATGTAGTTTGGAGAATAGATGAAAATCACAGTGGGCCAAATCTGGTGAATACGGTGCATGTTTGATGGTTAAAAGGCCATTTGTAGTTAAAAAATCAGCGATAAGCATCGAGCAATGCGAGTGCAATATCATGTAACAAACGTCAGCTACAATTTTCACGATATTGAGGACGCACACGACGAATACGCACCAAAATATACAGCACTGACTGTTTGACTGGCTGATATAAACTCTTTGTGCGCTATGTCTTTCGAATCATAAAAACAGATCAAGACTTTTTTCGGTTTGTCTTCGCTTGGATGCTTCCATTCAGAGTTTTGACGTTTGGTCTCTAAATCATATTGAAAACACCACGTCTCATCGCCAATAATACAATATCATACAATATGTTAACTTACGAAGTTTTCGTTCTTTTTTGAGTATTTAATCAAGTCTGTACAATATTGAATTCGGAGCAATTCTTGATCATCAGTTAGCTTGCGTGGTACAAAACTTGCACAAATCTTTGTCAGTCCCAAATGTTGTGTCAAAATGCGATGAATTGAATCGTTGGAAATATTTCCATTCCCACGTATCGCAATGAGAATTTCGTCTCATTTCTGATAAATTCACACATAAGTTCGATGTTACTTTCCGTAACCACAGATTTTTTTTGCACCACAACGTTTGTTGTCATTTATGTCCGTACGACCATCTTTAAATTGTTTATACCACTCACATACTCATACGTGATAAACGCGCATCACCATACACTTGTTTCAGCAAATTGAACGTTTCATTAAACGATTTACCGAGTTAAGAACAGAACTTGATATTTGCTCTTTGTTCAAAATTAATTTTTCGACCAATGCCAAATACACACTGTTACTTTATGCGCAATTTCTCCGCTTCTAATGATACAAATGCCATGATATTTTAACATAAGATTGGTGAAAGATCTACTTTACCAATGCAATTTTTTAATAGATGGGACTACTAAGAATTACTATTTTAAAAAAATTCGATTTTCTCTGCCTAAGTAAATAAATGTACATATTATTTACTTATTACTATTAAACTTGTTTCTCTGATCCAGTATGTATAGAATACTAATTTAGGTTACTTTTAGGCATGCAATTCTTTTAATTTGATAATTAATTTCCTAATGTATTGGAAGTACAATTGTTTAACAAGTTGATGTACTATATGTACATCCTGTGATATCTAAAATTTTTATAGATTTTTTGTGTAATTATAATAAGTGTATTTTTATATTTTCCTTTTTTTAGAAATAAACTATTATTAGTGTTATTTTGTAGTTTGAAATATGTATTCCGCTTTATCTTTTGCAATATTTTACTGAACAAAAGAAGAGGCACCGAAGTTTTATCGCTTTCTAAAGAACGTACCAATACATTCACAAGATCACTACAGGATCTGTAGTGTCATCAACCGATAGCTATGTAGTTTCATTTTCTCCTTCTCTATAACGTCCGTAATGGTGTTCCTGACTCGCGATAATATATATTGTAATTGTCTTCTGGTTGCTAACTTCCAATGTGTTGAGGAATGTTGCACGCAGGTAATATAATAATAAAATGAAATATAAATTTATAATATGGTATTTCGCAATTTGCAATCAACACGTGATATTGCTCTTAGTGCGTCGTTTTCAATCCATGTTATACGACAAATACTAATGCTGCAAATAATACATTTAATTGTAATATCTGTGATATGTTGTAAAATGACCGTTGAATACAATTTAGCGAAGTAGCGGAAGCTCTGCACGTCTCGTATGAATTAGTGATTTTGATTTTCATTTTGCATAATAAATTGTGTAAGAAAAAAATATTTCCATATTTTTTAATTGTAGACAGCAAACGCGAACCAGAACGCATTTCATCTCTTAATTTACTAAAGTTAAGACATCCCATAGACTTTTGACATAAAATAGTAATGATTAACAAAACCCGGATACACCATAATACAAAATACAATAAATTAATAAATTAAATAATGAACTATCACATGTGCTCCGAGGAAGGCAAAGACCGTACGCACGGTCGAAAAGGTTAAGATTACTGTCATTTGGGACTGTGGCAGGAATCTTATTAATTATCTTAAAAAGACCCCACATAAAGAAGAAACGAGTGTTTTTCAGGACAATGCATGTGTTTACACTTCAAATATTTGAACGGCAAAAATTATGGATCAAATTTCACATACAGAGTTTAACCAAATTTGGACTCCTCAGACATTTTTCTTTTTGCCAACCTGAAAACTTGGCCAGATGAGAAGTGATTTGAGTCGAATAAGATGTTAATCATTGAAACTAACGCATATTTCGAGCAGTTTAATAAAATTTTCTTTCCTAAGGGAATGTAAAGACGAATATTAGTTGATTAAATAAGCTATAAGTAGAATACTAAAAATAAAACAATTTTTTTCTGAACAGTTTATATTTTCTTATTCACTATCACGAACTTCAAGCTACGTTGATGCCACCAAACTTTATAAAATCATATTTCCTAATTGTAATATAGGAAATACGCAGATATATTTATTTCTACCATTACTTACTGACCTAACCTTGTATTTTCAAATACATATACAAAATCATTATGACAAAATCACGGATGTACACACAAAAATATCGATGATATAAATTGCCTATTAGCATATGGATAACATAATCTAATATATTTAATCACTGCACTAAAACACGTAAAAACCAAAATGAGAATAATTAAATACATTAACACCCACTGCCTCTACTAAATAAAAGATACCTTATTTTACAATCGCATGGACAATGTCGAGAGCAATTTTTTATAAGGAAAATTCATAAACTATAATAAATTTAACAGCTCTATGGTTAATAATAATTTTATTATGTAAATTCTCTTGTTATTAGCAACAATATTATCATTTACAAACCGTTAAGTGGAATTCTTTTGACACATTACTGCTTTTTTTCATTTTCAACATCAAATTATAACTTAAATGAATGTAATTTATATTAATTAAATGTATATTGGAATTGTATTTATTCGCCATGCACTTCCTTTAATATTTATGAACAAATTTTGTTTCTGACATGATGTATAAATTTATACTAATACAAAGGATACTAGGAAAGTTTTGCAATATGCTTGTTGCTGCATGTTGAGACATGTACATACATGCATAGTAGCCGCCACACCATGTTGATGGGTTCAGTTATTCATTAGCAGTGAGAGTGTAAAGTGCGATGCCATCGTGGTCACGAAATGAGATAAGGGCAGTTTTGCGTTATGCTTTCGTGCTTGGTTTAAACATAGACCAGTGCTTCGAAGAAATGACTATTGCACTAGATGATGTTTGTCCACATCGCGCAATGATATTCAGGTGGAATAGAGATCTCCAAAGTAAAAGTAAACTGTGGAGGATGCTGAGAGGCCGGGAAGTCCACGAACGTCAATTACGGAGGAAAACGTGACTACTGTGAGGAAAATGCTTGGCAAGGACAGGCGAGTGACCTATCAACAGATAGAGGGTACTTCAGGCCTAAATGCACCAGCAATTCGTTCTGCATGATCGTTTATACGTGAAGAAACTTTGTTCTCTGTAGGTGCCGCATCAACTGACTGAAGAGCAGATGACACGACGTGTGACTTGGTGCCGCGAGATGCTAAAAAAGCTTAATAAGGGACAATCTCGGTATGTGAACGACATCGTAACAGGCGACGAGACTTAGCTGTACTATTACGATGTACCGACCAAAGCTCAAAACAAAGTTTGGCTCTTTGATGATGAGGACAGACCCGTAGTTGTCAGAAAATACCGATCTGTAAAGAAGAAAATGATAGCTGTATTTTTCAAATCGAGTAGAATTGTGGAATGCGTCGTTTTGGACACACAGAAGACAGTCACAGCTAAGTGGTATACTGAACAGTGCCTGCCTAGTCATTGAATCTACAAAGAACCTACGGCCAAACTCAAGAATGGACACCTGGTTCCTCCATCTCAATAATACTCCAGCTCACCGTGCCAAAGCCTGCGCCGAATATTTGATCACGACAGTATTGAAACTTCTCGAGCACCCTCCCTACAGTCCAGCTCTTGCTTTTTGCGACTTAGCACTGTTCCCGCATGTGAAAATGAAGCTAAAATCGAGGCGGTTTTCCAATGATAACGACCTTCTGCAGGCTTGGGAAAACGAGTGCGCTTTACTCCCTAGTGAAACTTGGCAGAATTCGTTTAAAGATTGGTTTCGGAGGATGGAGAGGTGTATTGAGTGTAAAGGGAATTACTTGAAAAAATTAAATAAACAGAGCTGTATTGCGAAACTTTCCTAGTACCCTTTGTACATCGTATATAAATCACATTTTTTATTCAATTGCAAGAAGTCATTGAAAGGAAAAAATGTAAAAGAGATGGAGAAAGAATAAGGCGACTTAACAATATTAAATAATACTTAAAACTATTGATTTAGTACAAGTAATTACTGTGAAAACAAAAACGGCCAAAGAAGAAAAGTCAGGAAAACATTAAAGGAAAAAAAATAAAATATAACAAAACGATATTACAACGAATAGAAGAGAACTAAAAAGTACAACCAGGTTGGAGATTAATGTCGAAAAATAACAGGCTATAAACGAGACTACCCTATATAAAAACAAATGTGAAATAATCATTGCTGAATAAGTCGTGGGAATTTGAAAAATATTTCCAGGGGCTCCTAAATGGAAAAGAAGTAACGAAGAAGAGAAGAATAACGGAATGTATACAAAGCAACAACATAGAGAAGTGTCGCTATTGGGTACGGTGAAATAGAAGAAATAACTAGAAAATTGAAAGATAGCTTAGGAAGTGATAATTTTACAACCGAAATGTTTAAATATGAAGGCCAAGTCGCAGTTACACATATGCAAAAATTTTTGTACAAAATATGGAAGGAAAAAAATTACCTATGAATTGGGAGGAGCAATAATCTGTCCCATACAAAAAAAAAATTGATAGAAGTGAATATCATAACTATAACGTAATTAATCTGGTACGTATACTTCCGCGGTCGTGGTCCATACTATCTGCTTCTAGGCTTCCGGGCTGGAACCGCGTCACTGGTATAACTGCCGACGTTTCGTACCCACCCGTATGAGACATCTTGAGGGCTCAACTACTGCTACTGTCTGTCGCACTAAAACTGATCATTTTCTTCGATTTGATGAATCTTCCCAAAGTTCCTTTGTTTATGCATTCATTAATAGTTAAGTTTTCAATTCAAATCTATACATTCTGTAAAATTAAACATTTTAAACTTTATATTAGATTTAGTTTAACTAAGTTTTTCATATTTTTAATTAATGGTAAAATTTTGCAATAAAAAATTAGCACTGAAAAAAAGTCCTTCGAGCCGGATTTGAACCAGCGACCTATGGATATCTACAACTGACACAACTACAGTCCACCGCTCTACCAACTGAGCTATCGAAGGTTAGTAACCGCATAAACTGAAAGTATTGACAACTAAAAATTTACCTTCAACCTCGAATAAATATAACCATTCCATTTCTTCGAGTAAGTGAACGTTAAAAGGAAACAATCAATTATTATTAATATAACACCCTGTTTACTACATATTTTTCAGAGATTCACTCTTCTTCAGGCAAGCTTGTGTTATTAATAAACAATTCCTTCGAATCGTTCGTTTGAAGAAATCGTTAATATTCGAATGTTTCCTTTTAACATTCATTTATTCGGCAAATCGTCGAGATAGCAAGCGTTTGTCTATACACGCTCTGGACACTTTGTTGCTGACCAGCGAGATAGTCGTGTTCTTGCTTTTGCATTCAATACATTCGTGTGTTGTACGAGAGATGGAGGCAATTTTTTTTCAACACTCCTACGCTGTTGACTTTTAAAGCCTTATGTATCTATGTAGGCAGATGAACCTGGTTCAACCTTACCTTCCTGGGTATTTTTTCAAAAAGAAATTCTTACCCTACCGTTATAGAAACTCTATCACGTGATCATTCTTTCCTACTTTTCTGTTTTAATTATTTACTCTGCACTTTTCCCATACTGTTTCCAAGATTAGCAAAAGAAATAGCTCGCTCGACCAAAATCGAGTTTTACAGGGTATGGTCAAATGTACTCTACAACCACGCAACTCTCGTTACATTACCTTACTTACACCTGAATTCAGATTTAGCTCGGGTTCCTCAGCACCACTAAATAATAATTGCAGTCTTCTTATTATGTTAAATAATTTTGTAGTCTAGTAATACTTATATATAAGGTCTAGTAAAAAGAAATCCATTATTTTTCCAATAGATGGCTTTAGTAATCTGTATCTCGCGTTGTATAAGTGCGATCGCGTTCCGCTAGATGACGTTCGAAAGATAAGATTTCGTACTAAACGAACTTCTCAGACAGTTTTGTGATTACTTGACTTAATATAGTTTGAGCGCGCGTCAAAGATGGACACCAGCAAAGTTAAAATACGCCATATTTTACAGTTTTTCTTCGATAAAGGCGAAAACGCAAGCCAGGCGGCTGAAAATGTGAATAGTGTTTATGGTCCTGATACTGTAACAGTCAATCATGCGCAATTTTGGTTTCGTCGATTCCGTTCCGGTAATCTTGATGTCAAAGATGCACCACGCTCTGGAAGTCCAATTGTCGAAAATATCGATAAAATAATGGAAATCGTCGAGTCCGACCGTCATGTAAGCACTGTTTCGATTGCCCAGGAGCTAAGCATTGCACAAAAAACCGTTTGGAACCATTTAAATAAGGTTGGATACAAAAAGAAGCTTGATGTATGGGTGCCACACGAGTTAACGCAAAAGAACCTCATGGACCGAATTTCCATCTGCGAATCGCTGCTGAATCGCAACAAAATCGATCCGTTTCTGAAGCGGATGGTTACTGGTGATGAAAAGTGGATCACTTACGACAACGTCAAGCGAAAACGGTCGTAGTCGAATCGTAGTAAGCCGGCGCAAACGGTGGCCAAGCCAGGCTTGACGGTCAGGAAGGTTTTGCTGTGTGTTTAGTGGGATTGGCAAGGAATTATCTACTATGAGCTGCTTCCCTACGGCCAAACTCTTAATTCGGACCTGTACTGTCAACAATTGGACCGTCTGAAGGAAGCAATCGCCCAGAAGCGGCCAGCTCTGGCCAATAGGAGAGGAATTGTGTTTCATCAGAACAACGCCAGGCCACACACATCGATAGTGACTCGCCAGAAGCTCCGGGAGTTTGGTTGGGAGGTTCTTATGCATCCACCTTATAGTCCGGACCTAGCACCAAGTGATTACTACCTGTTCCTGTCTATGGCGAATGATTTTGCTGGTGAAAAATTCGCCTCAAGAGAAGCTTGTTAAAATCGACTGTCCCAGTTTTTTGCCAATAGGGACGAGGGTTTCTATGAGAGAGGCATTATGAAATTACCTTCAAAATGGCAACAAGTTATCGAACAAAACGGTGCATATTTGACCTAAGTCGGATCATTCTAACTATGCTAAATAAAACCTTCAATTTAATGCAAAAGTAATGGATTTCTTTTTACTAGACCTTATATATATGCATATACAATATTCATAATTAATAACAGAATCAGATAATGCAAATAGTCTACTCTACCTTTATCTCCGCGATTGTTCTGATTTATTGCTTCTTCACAAAAATATGAATGCTAAACAAATGAGTAAGTTGACTTTTGTACGTAAATATAGCTCCACGGTTATATTTACTACACCATTTCATTCTAGTACTAAGAATCCATTAAATAGAGGAAAATAAAACTTTAAATGTATATATTATCTTCATTTTTTTCTTATTCTCAATTTCATACAATTTCATAAATAAAATGAATTCCAAAAAGATATAAAAAGTGTATTTCCATTTAAGACAACGAAGTGGGTTTCTACCACTAACTTTATCGGAAATATTTTCATTAAATAGATAAATATACAGCACTGCAAATGTTGCTATTTAAGCTCATTAAACTTTTAAAACGTCTTTTAACAACACATTCCTCATACGTATGCGATGCAAGTATGTATACGTACTTAATAAATCTTTCGCGTGATAAAAGATTAAAAGCATCTAATTTCGCACTTCAAAAATGTTTACTACATGTTCTTTTCGACATACAATATAAATAAAAACTAAAAAATAAAGCCTTACTTATTGTTTATTGTAAACATACGAGGATAAAGTTAAAAATAATTTAAATTAAATTAAACTTTACGGTTTGAAAATGAGTTTATTCCTCCCTGCTACCTCGATACATTTAAACCAGGGATGATCCAAAGTCTCTATGCCTTAATAAAATCCAGAATTCTCATATTCGTTAAAGTAAACATCTACAGCAGCTTTATTATCATCATCTATTGAAAATTTGCAAGATATTGTAAGAAGAATCATTGTACCGCCATTGTTAGTATGGTTGTTTTGTTTCGGGCCTACGATGATGAACTCAAATCTTATCTTAAAAATTGACACATGTTAAAAATTGACCTTGTTTCATCGAAAACATTCATGATAAACTTACATTCATACCAATTTTTGATCAATACTGAGCAGGCGTGGCAACAAACTCGCGAACAACTTTTTCATAACTAACTCTCCATTCGAAATGCACTTTCTTTAGAGTCACCTCAAATATTTTCAAACGAGGATCTTTTGACACCATAGCATACATTTTATCAACAATTTCCAAAATAGTGACAAATTTGGGCCGTCCATTAGGTGCTGCAATTTTAGTAGTTGTACAATCACATATGAACTGAGGAACCCACTTAGCAACAGTAGAAAATTAAGAAGAGTTCTTCGGGCCGTCCTTCATCTTATTATAAATATTTGATACTGACAAGCCTTCCAAGTCAACACTATACATCTCACTAAAATCTTTGAGATGCTCTTAATTAAACAGGACTTACACCGAAGCTAATAAACGTAGCGATCTGAAATTCGATATTTGACGTCTAAAACTGCGCAATCCTTCCGTCGCTACACGGATTTTTCAGCCCACCCTCGTATATTGATTTCGTTTGAATGTTATTGGTAATTTTGTACAGAGTCACTGAATGTTTGGATAAAGCATTAAGAAATTTTCCTTATTTATGTCCACATTGTATGTAAAATGTTCCGCCGTAAATTACAAAAACTACAAAACGGCGCGTTTCGATGATCGTGATGAAATCGGGAAAGGAATCCTGCATATCGGCTATTCTGTCTTACGTGTACCGTAATATTTCATTATGCCCCGTCCATAAATCTTAGCACTGTCTGCAGATTTTTTGCGACTAATGTCTTATTTACATCACACTTCACACATGCTATTTTAAATTACAAATTCACTCGCTCCACGACTGCATTTAGTTTTATAATTGGCTTAGAAAATGTTCGGTAGCATAAATTACTGCCAGATTATCCAAAAGTGACCAAGTACATGAGATTATTCCGTTAGAATAATTTCTAACATTTCAATATGTTGGATATAAATTTTCGTATACGTGCAAACAAGATAGGACAAAAAAGAGTAGAAAACACCTGCAGATTAGAATATTTTATGCCATTACTGTCACTCTATATTTCATAAAATTGCACTGAAAAGTCAACTAATTTTTACGAGGTTATTAATTTTTGAATTTTATACATACTTCAAGCAATAAGGAGTCTGAAAACAAATTTAAACCAAAGTATATTTTATATTCAGAATGTTATCACACTACGGTCTTCAAAGAACTTTAACAAAAACTTAAACTAGAGTTAAAAAAACATTAATTAACTAGCAAAAAGCAATTAATTACATTTTCAATTCTAACCGTCACTTTTTGTTAGTGGAAGGCGTTTCTTGGGATTTTGGAATTTATGGCGCAGCCCTTTTAAAGAAGATATTGATAATAGAAATTATGTTTTCCATCTTACATATGGTAAGATCGCCTAAGAGTACGCACGTCTATTATTTTCAGTATTAATTTTTCAGAGGTAATTTTTAATGTTAGATACCTGAAGATTCAAGCCGAAATATTCATATATTTACAGGAAGTGGCAAAAAACTTTTGTTTAAAGTGAAAACTTATTTTATTTTTAACAGATAATGTTCGTTCGCACTTATAAATTATATTTCAATTAATTGTGGAAAATTATGACCGACAAATAGCCGCCGACGGTGTTCATGTAAATTTGGGCTCCTTTGAATACATTTTACATGACTGTCCACAGCATTTCTGGTATCACTTTATCAATTTTGGCTCGAATGTTATTCTTTAACTCCTCCTAGTTACGGGGCTAGTTCGCATACACCAACGACTTCAAATATCCCCAAAAGAAGAATCCGGGTTAGTCGAATCGGGAGATCTGGCTGGCCAAGCCAAATCTTCAAAATATGCATTGTGTCGCGTACAGTAGGACAACTAGCCCATCCTGTTGAAACTACATGTCTTCTAAATGCTGATCTTCAACTTCCAGTAAGAAAAGTTCAGTCAGCATGGCTCTATACCGTTAGCTTCTTCGAAAAAATAAGGTCCAATCACGTTTTCCGACGTAAGTGCACGCCACACGGTAACTCTGAGAGGGTATAATGGTTCTTCATGAATTACGTGTTAATTTTTCGTCCCCCAGAACCAAGAGTTTTGCACGATTGGGATATTTTCGCCGAAATTCACATTACGTTAGCACTACTGACGAATTATTGCGCGCAAAAATTGTCACAATTATCGCACGTTCTTGAGGCGTATATCGATTCATTGTTATTCAGCATAAATTTCGCAAGTCTCTATTTCACGAATGTCAAAACCAAACTGACATATGTACGATGCCATTTGCATAAATGGCAGCACTTTTCAATAGGGTGATACTTGCCCCACATGTTATTACGAAAGAGAGCAGCCATCATTCTTATAACTCAAGTATTTCAGAAACCGCTTTTGCATCCATTTCAGAAATAAATGTTGATATAGATAATAAGAATACCATATAATAGCCCCATAATCCTGTTTACCTCTCATGAAAGTGAAATAAAAATGACTTCAAAACTTTTTCATGAAATATGTTGATAGAAAAAACGGCGTTAAGATTTTGAAGGAAAAAGCCTAATGAGAATGCAAGCAGTATATCTATATTATATATATATTGTATCTTGGCTTTGTACGATTCAAACAGTGTCCATACTAAATCACAATAATTTTCTGTTTTATGAATCTCCAAAAGTTCTTAGTAACTTCTGCAAATGAATTCCAGATTGTTTTTCTATATCATTTAATAACTCTTTAAATTTATCATCCTGTATTAATTTCCTCATTTGTAGGCCTACAGAAATACCTTCTTTTAGTTTTGCCTCACTTATTTTATAACATTTTTTTTCAAATAAATAAAAGCAGCACTATTTTTGCCTATTGCCTTCACGAAGTTTTTTATAAGTGCTAGTTTAATGTGTAATACAGCTAAATAGAGGTTTTCTGGATTGACAAGTGGAGTGCTTTTAACATTTTTGTTCCCTGGGATAAATAATTTTAGCCAGTCTTTTCTTGTATAGTGATTTATCGGTTCCTACTATTCCATTCTCATAGAAACAAGAAAATCTGAATCTCTTCAATAAATTGTTTTATTTCACCGTATATCGTAATTCCTTCATTTCAGTAGTATGGGCTAATGCAATTGATGGAAATCTATGTCCATTATAAATATAGCTTCTAGACTAACTTTTAAGATATCGTCAAACAAGGGTTGCCTTGTTGTTTCCTGAACGTGAGCCGGAGCTTCCAATATCATTATCATTAGGAGCTTCTTGAGACTTATGTAATGAAATACTACCTTCGAAAGAAACAGATCTTAATGCAGAGAGATAGTTTGGGTATTTTGCTGGATATTTAATAATCCCCGTTGTTTGCTAAGCAAATAGCTTTTTGGTTCCCTCCAAACCATAGGTGTAGGAAGAGAACCATTCACTCATCCAGTAAGCAATGTTAGTGTCCTAACTTACTATCTCGGTCACCCACTTTACAACTAAAATAAAGTTCAAAAGAGTTTTTAATAAAGAATAATTCGTCTCTGAGACTTGAAACACACGTAACAGATACATTGGCGTAATGTATAAACTTCCTTGGCCTTATGCTGCGTGATTTCGAACACATAGAAATGCTACAAAACTATGTCGATGCTCACTCTGAAAGCTCTCTACTTACAGAATAATTATGTCATAATGCATAGCATATGTTCGTTACATGTTAGTGGATAAGCCATATGTAATGACGTTATTATTTGTATAAACTTTATTTGTGTTATGTTTACGTTACCATTAACGTAGTAGAACCTTTATGTTTACCAGTGTTGTGCGTTCACGAATTCTGAGGAGAAGCTCGTCTTACGAGTACATGGTATTATTACTATTATTATTTTAAGCATGTATTTTCATTACAAAAATCACGAAAATATGGACCATTCAAAATAGTACATGTATTGTTTGTGCCACCAGTTAGTACACTTGAAGCATTGTATCCATTTATCTTCGTTTTGAGTTGTTTGAGATCTACCCTTCCATACATTTTCAATAAATTAAAAATTTTAATCTTTGTGTCGATTTATTAATATCATGGGATTCTGTTCGCCCTTCGGCATTCCTCTGACTTTCCAAAATGTCGTTAAAATTGATGTTTGGATCGCAAGTCTAAGAAGGCAGATTATTGGACCAATTTTCCAAAATAATACAAAAAACGCAAGATCGTTATAAAAAAATCATATTACAACCACCAGACTTCAAAATTTGGATGAATTAGGTACTGCCATTGCAGAAGCAATAAATAATACTTCTGTAGAAATATTTTTGATAACATGAAGCGACATATCTGCCTTGAACAAAATGGTAGTCACTTAGAACATTTATCGTAATGTGCAGTGAGTTGTATTTTAAATAAATTTTAACATATTTTTCTCTTATTCACTCAAGAAAAGTTTGCTATTAGCAAATATGTACATTTTCTTAAATTAAAATCTAACGATACTATCTGCTTCTGGGCTTCCGGGCTGGAACCGCGTCACATCTTCAGGGCTCAACTACTGCTACTGTCTGTCGCACTGAAACTTTCATGACGTCATGAACACAGTTTCAGTGCGACAAATCATTAATGTTGGACATTAAACATTTGAGTTCGCAGTAGGGTACAGCCACATCGAGAAAGCTAGATAGGCGCAATTATAAATAACATAAATAAAACGATATATAAATTTATTTAGTTAACAATCCACCTTTGTGAGGCACCTTCGCGTCACTGACATGATACAAGCTATCGGTAATGCCTACACAAGTTAGGCCCTCTGTTCAACGTTAACGATAGTACTTTATTGGTATTATTAAATATCACAAACGTTCTTATTGAATATTGATCTATTAGGGGTATTAATGCATGTTCAAATGCACTGTAAACAAGACGAATTAATTAAAAGGAATCATTCAAATGTTAAGAACACCCTGTCTGCTACATATGTTTCCGAGAATTCACTCATCGTCCGGTACTCTTGTGTTATTAACGAACGATTCCTTCGTAGAGTTTATCGTATCTTTTCGATACAGAAAAATAATGAATAAACATTGCCTCCTTCTTTCATCCAATACAAAAATGTATTGAACGACAAAGCGAGAACGCATCTATCTCGCATGTCGGCAACAAAGTTCCCAGAGCGTATACAGACAAACGCTTGTCACCAGGGCGATTTGCCAAATAAATGAATCATTCAAATGTTAATAACACCCTGTCTACTACATATGTTTCCGAGAATTCACTCATCGTCAGGTAGACTTGTATTAAAATGCACGAATGAGCAAGTCAAAATTGGAGACATTGCTGATCGCCTTTTTTAAAATTAAGTTTTAATCAAGCTGAGAGAAAAAGTAAAGAAGAAAAGATCGGATTTGTGGAAGAACGACCAGTCGATTTTGCACCAGGACAACGCACCAGCTCACAATGCCCTGTCTGTGAAGCAATTTTTTGCGGACAAACGTATTACTGTGTTTGATCATCCTCCGTATTCACCACATCTCGTACCATGTAACTTCTACCTGTTCCCAAAAGTGAAAAATGCATTAAAGAGACACATTTTCAGTCTGTTGAACATATAAAAGCAAAAGCAGCAGAGTTATTGAACAGGCTGACAACTGATGAACTACAGCATTGTTTTGAACAATGGAAGACACGTATACAGCGGTGTATAGATAGAGGAGGAGTGTATGTTGAAGAAGATAAAAGTTAAGTATAAATTTATTTGCAATAAATAACATTTCTCACACCAGTCGCGTTATTTAATTGCCACACCTCGTACAAATCTAGTGGTGACTACTATTACTACTCGTCATCTTACTGACTACGTTAGTTTCATAGCTTCATGATTTTGATTTTCAACGACTTTGTCTAGACGTGAGTTAGTTATTACCAAATTCTTTTGTAAAAGTTGTCAATAATACAACTGACGAGATTAAAATCGATCTAATGACACCTTTCTGGTTCCTAAGACGAGAACCAATGTCTTATGTGAAGCTCCTCCGTCGCATGTGAGTAGAAATGCTAATGCTTTATTTAGTAATCAATTATCCAACAGCTTTAGTGCTAATAATTAGTTCATTTGCAGACCTAATGTTTATTGTTTTTCTATATATGATGCCTTTGTAATTATTGCACTGTATTTTTAATTTTTGCTTGTTTTGTAATTGGTTATGGATAAACAAACATTATTTTTATTATTATTTTCTTTTTATCGTGACCTATTTGCAAAAGTTTATTTATCAATTTAAGTTGATATTAATTTTATCTTTATGATTTATTTTAAATAATTGTTATGCCTTCAAGTTAACGTACCTAAGTATAATCGTGCCTTTAATATTTAAATTAACGATTATTTATTGCGACTTTTCATTTGGCAGACGGCTTCATTAAACTCGAGAAAAAAGAACATCTAGTTTAATTACTATGCAAATATTTCTAATATACGCCACATGGGTCACGAACTTAACAATAATATAAATCACTGCCGTACAGGTTTGGTTATATATCAACGACTAAAATATTTCAAAGTGAGTTTCGACGTAGTTTGATACTTCGATTAGTGAAGCTATTTAACAATTCCCATTGTACAATTAACAGTAAAATCTCTAAAACCTATAAATCACCTGGCGCAATCATCTGTAATGTTATTTGGCAAATTGCAATTTTCTCGCACGATTGATTCCTTTAATAAGTGCCACAAGTATTTTGGACATGAATCAAAACTAGGAAGTTAAACAATACATATGCTTTATTACTATAATTAAGTCGCTATTAATCAATTTTTATGATCTCCAATTTGCTTTAATTGTTTTTTTTTCTCCTGTAGTTCTGAGGAATCAAGTTTATCTGTAATAATTGGCTTCCAAAAAATTTCGGAATAGTTGGCAATTTCTGTGTAATTTATTATCATATAAAATTACATGACAACTAAATACAGCTACACAAAAAAAGAACGAGTTATTCCTTCGCTTATGAAAATACAAATATCCGTCACTAATCAATCGGAACTATAATAAAGACTGTTCGAAGCATTTTGAACATTTTAAAAAATTTTTAATATAAAAACATTTGTTCACCATACATTACTACAGACTTTGTAAAAAATTGAATTGGATTAACATGCACCCATTTGTAATGCAAATGAAAATTTTTAGATAAAAAGTTAAAACATGATAATTTTAAAATTAAAATACTTAATGTTTCACTTGTTATGTGCATACGAGGGTAGTTTGACAAGTAGTGAAAATGGAAAAGAAAAACGAATTTTCTAAATACAAAATAATTTTTATTTTTCAATATATTCTCCTAAAAGAGCAATACATTTATTACAACGGTGCTCCAATGCCCTTATGCCATCTCTAAAATGCGATTCCGGAAGGCTTGCAAAATACTCATTTACGAAGATGATAAGCTCGTCGTTAGACGAAAATTTCTTTCCACCTAGTGCCGTTTTCAATTTGGGAAAAAGGTGGAAGTCGGAAGAGGCTAGATTCGGCGAATAAGGCGCATGCGGTACTAATTGGAAATGCAACCCGTGGATTTTGGACATCGCAACTGTGTTGGTATGCGAGGGAGCGTTATCTTGGTGAAGCAGAATCTTTTTCTTTGCCATTCCTGTCCGTTTAGCACGAATCTCAACAATTAATTTTTGTAGAAGTTCTGCATAATATTGTCCGTTTATTGTGGCACTTTTCTGAAGGTAATCAATGAGCAAAATGCCCTTTGAATCCCAAAAAATTGATGCCATCACCCTGTTTGCCGATAAAGTGGTTTTCGCTTTCTTTGGAGGTGCAGAACCACGTTCTAACCATTGTTTCGACTGTTGTTTAGTTTCGGGTGTACTGTAGTGTATCCAAGTTTCATCGCAAGTAACAAATCGCCTACAAAAATCAACCGGATTCCGCCTATAAAGGTCCAAACACTCATTGGAAATGCGCAAACAAGTGAACTTTTGATCAGTCGTAAGCAATCGCGGTACTCATCTTGCCGGAAGCTTGAAAAGGCCCAATTCTATCGTTAAAACGTGGTGTACGCGTTCTGTTGAAATGTTTACCATGTCTGCTACCTCTCTCACTTTGAGTCGTCGATCTTGCGTAATAATATTATGGATTTTTATAATCATTTCCTTAGAAATCACGATTTTGGGTGCTCCAGAGCGCGCTTCATCAACACAACTTGTTCTACCACGTTTAAATTCATTTACCCATCTACTTATTGTGACGGATGATTGAGCAGATTCACCTAATGTTTCCCGTAACTCATCTTTTATTTCGGTAGCTTTCATACCCTTAATTACGAAGTATTTAATCACCGCACGTTACTCTGCTTTTTCCATTTTAACAAAACGACGTGTTGCTTCTTTTTCAATCAGCTGTCAAAAATAAACTAATCAACCAATTTATCTAAATATCGGAATGTAAACATATAAATAGGCAACCTAAATTGCAGTGCATTTGTTTTACCAATTAGAGCACCACCTATGTGTTATTCTCACTACTTGTCAAACTATCCTCGTAATATTATATGTTTTATTTAGCAATTGTATTTATTTATTTTATTATCCGTAGTAACGTAAATTGCCACTCACATACTGATCGGCAGCAACTTTTGTTGTGTACATATTGTACGTCACAGCACCGAAATAGGCATGCTGTAGGATAATTCGCATGGAACTTCCCCTATAGGTGAAAAGTTGATAGTATCGAACATTCACACACAATTGGAGGTGTTGAACGTGAAGCGAGAAATTTGAACTCGTTTTCATTTCTTTCGTATTTGAACTATTACATTTATACTTATAGAATTGATGCATGCCCTTGTATCTCCACATACAGAACAGTTGACTATTCAAATAAAATTCCATAACAATTTACAAAGTAGTAGTAAAAGGATGATAAAATTATAATTGCTACACAAAATCTCATACAATATGCACAATATCGTTCTAAAAAAAAAATAATACACGCAGAAGCTAATTCGAGTCAAGAACAAAACTGGAAAAAATCCGTCGAAACCTAAAACTCTGTTCAATGCTGAAAAGCCAAAATAAGACAAAGGAGGTCAAGTATATCCTACAAGAGCATTAAAATGCAAAATGAACAGGTAAATTAGAATTTTTAGATGCAAATCCAAAACTCTGAAATATAATCAAAACCTTGCGACACAATTACCAATTTCAGATTCTTTCCATAAATGGACTCCATGAGCTTCTTTATACGGACGAAGAAATAACTTTCGCAAATAATCTAGAGAATACATTCACTCCAGTATAGAAAACACAGACGATGATCACATTGACAGACCTTTTTAACATAGTAAAAATTGCATTTCTTTCAACAATTCTATCAGCCATCCCAGAGGAACTATAGCCCATTATTTCACAACTGAAATGCAGAATACCATGTAGTAACAGCATTAGGGATACTGCTCTGTAGTGCCTCTCCAAAAAAAGCAAAAAATGTCTATTCTATATCCAATGTCATTCTGAAACAAGGATACTGCCTGAATATGTAAAAATGCTAGAATGAACAGGACAAGGAAGTAAACTGAAAATGCAATATTTCCTCAGTCTTATAGAGCACTAAACTTATTTTTTTCCTTGCCCAAATTTGCGGAAAAAATATACTTCTCGTTGGTTTGAAGAGCAACTGGAAAACCTTAACATAATTCAAAATAAACAATTCTATTCCAGCAACTATCGTCACTCATCAACTTCACAAAGTAGTTAACCGATTACTAATAGTTTCAATACAAAAAATGCAATAACTACTTTATTACTTAATATTGAAAAAGCCTTTGAAAGCTTGCCACAAGGCCTAATTTATAAACTTCATAATGCCGGAATCTCAATCTCACTCATTTCTTCAAAATAAAACATTCTCAGTAAAAATTCAAAACTACATATTCATCCAAACGCCATTTCAGCCCCATTTTAATTGTAGTGCCACGAAGTTCAGCGTTAGCATCCCTTCACTACAAACTACGTATGCATAACATGCCAAAACCGCAAAGCAATATTCATCTAGCCCTTTATGCAAGTGACGCCATATTGTATACAAGATTTCGAACTTCCTGGATACCAGCAGTCCCTGAGGACAAGACGTCGACAATATAGAGATCTTCGGCATGCATGTTACATGGAAGTCCTACTCCACCTTAGTAACAAGTTAACGTGTAAATAATATTCATGAACTTACTTTGCATACAGATCAGACACTGGTGCCGCTGAGCCCGTTAATTTATCGTAACGGTCTCAACCTAAATCTCAGAACGTTACTATTTAAAGTAGCAGTAAGACTACGAGTGACCGATCTATGTCATATATAGGATTATACTATCCAAATGTATCTAAGAACTTGTAGTCTCCAAGTTCTTCAATATAAATTCCTGGGAATCATTGTTTGGGCACTGATTTATCTGCAACAGATTCATGACGACCTTGATTTCCTTTCATTAGAGTATTATATTCTAAAAATATCACAAAAATATTTTCAAAAAATTGAATTGAATTTCATAATCCTTTAACTACTTCAATCTCATCCGACAAAATGCAAAGTCCGCGTAAATAACCTCAACACATTCTTCACCAACTACCTCGTCATATCTAATTATCCAAAATCTTTTATTAAATGATATTTATTCAACAAAACCACAATCAAAGAAAAAACCTAATAATCCTATAAAAACTAAAATAAACTAAAACATGGATAGATGACGAAAAAGAAAAGAACGTTGTTCAGCTCTGGAAAGCCATTTGATGAAGAATACAAAGATTTAGAATCAATACTAAATTCTTCCTAAAGAAGGTGCTAGCAGTGGAGCCTCACTTCTCGTATCCCTATCATCGTATATAAAAACCTAAAGTAACCCCCGTCCTTTTTTTCTTTAATAACTCAAAACATTAGTCATTGAAAATACCCAAATATTACAGATTACGGATGTATATTATTTTGCTATTTATCGATGGCAGGACGTAGTGACGTTCTATTTTCAAAATTGATTTGTTTTGAAATTTTGGAAATTAACCCTTAGTTCAATTATATGTGTATTTATAATAATATGTATTATTTCTTCATTATATACAAGTTTATGTTTATTATCTTTATGTTTTGTGAGCATTTGTCAATTATTTTTACGAAAAAGATCTTATTGATACTAAAAAATTAACAAAAATAAAGAGATATAAACGCGAACCAGTAAACTATGTAAGATAATAAAATAGATAAAACTAATATTCATCGTCATGTATTTCAAACAACATACTTTACCACATACAATCCTAAATATGTACCTGTTTTAACAAAGGTGAAAAATTATGCCTTTCGATTTATTTATGTTAGTATAAGTGCATAACGTATATGTAAACAAGAATTGTATTTAAATTCTGTCGTCTGTCTGCTGCTCAACATAACATCCAGAAATAACTGAAGTGAATCGAAGAAATCTGAAAAATAGAAATAGCGATCGTCTCCTGGACGCTTCACCTATTGACATCAGTTGGCGCGGAGCCTTCAATCAGAGTCGTGGTACAAGTCGTTTTAACATCAACTACTCTTCAGATGGTAACCAAGGTAATGCGAAACACGGCCGATTCAAACCTAATGGTACAAATAACGATACGCTCATGACGTTTAATTATGTATAATATAATTTTTCAAAATTCTCCGTCAACAATGAAGTGAGTGTCCTGTAATCGAATCGGTCGACGACCCAGAGCGCAATCTAATTGTAGTTCTAACATTACATTGTCTGTACTTCAGTGATACTTATCGATTTATTTGAAGACATTCGAACGCTTACGACTTATTGTCGTATCATTTTGTAAAACGTGATGTGAATCTTTCTTATTCCCCCTTTTATTATTATGTGCTTACTGGAAAGCAATGGAAGTGTATTATTGTATGCAAAAATCTACTGAAAGAATATATATGAACGTGTAACTAGTTGAAGATATCATAAATGGAAACGTTCAAGCATTTACATATTTTTACATTAGACAACGTTAGAATGAATTTTCTTAGAGTCTAAAAGTTTGCAGAGACATAAAACTTGTAGTAATTTAAAAAGTTTTTATAATAATTGGTAAGAGAAAATAATATACACTAGGAGTCCGGAAAATATACACATTTACAGTAACTGAAAGATTTAACACATCAAAATTATTGTAACTAAAGTCTATATTAAATTTACTGATGCGTGTTACAACTAATAAGTATCCAATGACCTTTACTATCAATAATGTATTGACACCGCTTAACCATACTGGCTACTAAATTTTACAGCGCAACTTTGTACTAGCGATCGTCCTATCTTCCGCATATTACGCGATAACTGTTTTAATGTACGGTGTGGATAGCACATATGGAATGAAATTATTTTTGACATTATTTTAGAAGATGAAAAAGATGAAAAGTACTTGGACAGATCAATATTTGAACAGAAATGAACGTCTTTTAAGTAAACATTCGATTGTAGAGTTATTCATATATTTGCATTAATTAATTGGTTAGTTTTGTTAAATGGATCACTCTGTATATTGTCATGTTTTTTTTAATTCCACACGATCATTTCAGTTTAACAATACCTCATAGTTTAATTAATAAAGATAATGTGTTTAAGTGATTTAATGAAAAGCAAAAGTAGGTAGAATGAACTGTTTTGAAACATATAAATATTTTTCTACAGAACTTTTTGTTATTCGTTTTAGAGTAATAAATGTTCAAAATATTCGCCATTGGTTTCTGGACAAAAATCTACTCTGTAATAAAATACCTGGCTAACTACAAAAAAAGACAAAATATTTTCCATTGACGCGAAGGTGATTTTGATGGAGTTGGTTAACTTAATCACTAAAGATTGATATATAACCCCTTTCCACATTAATCTTCGTAATTCAGTGTGCGTCTTGGCTTTCAGCGGTACGGATCGTGTGCGGAATTAGTTTTTTCGTACGGATATTTCTTGCCGTAGTTCTCCAGGTGCGACACTGCTTAATTATCTGCTGATGATGACAACTTAATTGTCGAAATACGTATACAGAATTACAAAAATTAATGTGGAAAGGGGTTATATATATATATATATATATATATATATATATATATATATATATATATAGTGAATAAATTGACGCGAACCCTCTACATTTATAGCTATCTCTTTTCCAAAGTTTTGTTGCGCTGGATCAAAAACATCCTAAATATCTAAAATAATAAGAAGATGTCAGTAAATAAGTACATGCCGATAGTATAAATCGTCTTTTGAAAATTAAGTTTTCCTTAATTAATAATGCAATAAAAACTTATCTAATTGAAATTTTGATGACGATTGGTTGCGGCAGTATGTGTAGAAGTTAAGTCGAAGTTTATATTTACATTCGTGCGCAATTCAAAAATCTTGAATATCTTAAACCATTAAAAAGAGCGCTTGAATTTGTAAAATATATAACATAAATATTTTGTTAAATGTGCAAGATAATCCAATGTTTACTTCATGTCAAATTTCCTGAGAAAATAATGTCTACCATTAAACTGTGAGTGTCTCCATAAGTGAAGAAGCCCTAAAATATTACGTTTACAAAGAAATAACAGAAGACAATGAAATAAATATCAGCAACATTTTTCTAATGATGAATTAACTTACACATTGAATGGAAAATTAATTAAGCAGATGCGAAGGTATTCTCAAAACCGAATTGAATACTTGACACACATACCAGTGTTCTTAAATGATAAACGTTTGGGGAAGTATCGTCGGCAATCATATAATTGGATCCATTTTTATTGAAAAACATTTGACAGCAGAAAAATATTTGAAATTACTCAGAGATGAAATTGTTCCTGCACTGATATACTTATGTTCATATGTCGTAGATTCACCTTCAGTGAATGGAAATATTTGGATTCACAAAGACAGGGCAACACCCCACTTTGCTCTAATTACAAGAAACGAAATCTTTACAAAAAGATGGATTGGGCAAAGAAGTACCATTGAGTGGCTAACTAGATCACCAGGCCCTACAATTTCTTTTTATGAGGTTGTCTCAACAGTAAAGGGTATTTATCAAAACTAGATAACATTGTTCACCTCAAAGACAGAATTTACAAAGGAATTCAAAATATTTCACCTCAAATTTTTGAAAGAAAGTTTGACAAGTGTTTTACTATAGTCTAGATTTTTGTCAAGAAATCAATGGAGTACATTTTGAACATTTAATACACTAAAACAAACAAGGAGCTCTGTAGAAAAATATTTTACGTTTTAAGGCTATTTATTCACTTTATCTACTTTTGCGTTTCCATTAAATCACTTAAAAATATTTATTGTTTAAACCATGCAAATCATTAAAATCAAATGATCTAATAGAATTAAAAAATATAAAAATATACAGCGTGATTCGTTTAGCAAAATTTATCAACGAATTACTGCAAATACATGAACCACTCTATACACTCGAATGTTTAATTAAAATTCCTTAAATTTTGTTTAAAACTACGTTATAAATAATTTTATTCCATAAATGCTATCCACATTGTATAATTACATTTATAATGGGTTTTTGCTTCAGTATTACCTATATATTTCTATTGAATTTACATTAGATGATTTAAATGACGCATCCATTGCCTCACCTTATTCGGGTATGATACTTGTGATCTTTGTCTTCTTGTTATTCATATTATTATCAATCTTCTGTCAATAAATTAATCATCCTTTTCGCGTCTAAATTGTATGCAAATGTACATAGCGAGCCAAAGCCTCACCTATCAAAGCATTCCTAAAACATGCAGTTCAATATGATACATTCAATCATGTGATGTTCTATGCAGGCAACCATACGATGTTTGAAATCTTCGATTGCAACAAACTTTCTTCCTCAGTATCCAGGTATAGAAGCGAGCTTTGCCGAGAAAAAAATATTGAACAACCTAAATTAATTTTCGTCTATGCCGAATTCAAATTCGAATCACTACTATATGTGCTTCGGCGTCACGTGCTTTGGGTTTCCTTGTGCGTTCCTGCAGACATTTTAATAACATTACGGCTCTCAAGGTTTTATACTATGCCTTTGTCCGGACTAAGCTTGAGTATGCCTCGGTGGTATGGTATCCGTGCTATATTTATCAAAGTTTGTTTCTGGAGAGAATCCAGAAAAGATTTTTAAAGTACTTATCTTACCGGCTTGATGGTACATACCCACCGAGGGGAGTTGATTATGAGGCGTTATTGGTTAGACACAGCTTCCAATCTTTGTCTTGTCGTAGGGATGCTACCAGTGCGAAGTTTCTTGTTAACTTAATTAACAATGATGTGGATGCCCCTTCTGTACTGTCTCAGGTTAGTCTATTGGTTCCTTCTCATTCCACTCGGTCTTTTGATTCCTTCGCTCTTCCGAGGGCCAGGACTAATGTTCTATTGAAAGCTCCACTTACCCATATGTGCAGGAATGCGAATAGGCTATTCCCAGATCCTTTTCATAGGTAATACTTTCGGTGGTTTAAGAGTGTGGTACAACTTTGGTTTCATATGTTATTTTTTTTTGCCTATAAATATATTCTTTAGTTTTTAGTTTTCATTTATTATTAATATTGTATATTTTAATTTTTATATATATTTAAGTTAGTTTCATTTAATACTTGCACACTGTACATATTGTTTGATTTGTCCTTTAAATGGCCTGTCTGTTGGACAATAAAGATATTATTATTATTATTATTATTATTTAGTATTTCACAGACAGCAATGGTTTTGTGAGAGTGTTTGAATATGCAACTAAAACCGCAGTCTGAGAGACATCAAACTAACATTAATATTTTTTTACTAATTCGAGTAATCGATATTACATCGAATCTGTTTTTTCTTCCTAACTAAACTAACAACTCCATCTTGTCTTTGTGCAGTACCAAGCTGCTTTGAGTAAAATCCACCGTCTTTATCTTTCGATGTTAGTGTATCATATTCACGCAAATTCATTAGACTTATATCAATAACAAGCAGTAGCACTATGCTGATTATCGGTCCTTTCGCATAGTTATGTTCCTATCCAAATCTCTTGCCATCCAATCAAGTTTTCAGAAAAAGTGTGAAGAGGCGAATAGTCTGGATGCGGAAGCAGCACGTATTATCATCCACAAAAGAAATCTTATTATACCTTGTGTCAGAATAAGAAGGAGTGATCCAAATATTGTGCCAAAATAGTACATATTTTTAAGAAATTTCATTGGTGCTTGAACAGGCAAGTTTAATATGGACAAAGGAATGCCAGATATTCGCCATTTCTTCATAAGCTGTAAACGTTTAATTACATTTATTATTTAATAAAATCTTATTATTTAATATTATTTACTATTATTTAATAAAATCTGTACTTTTAAGTACAAAAATAAAATGAGTGATCACTAAGGTTCTAGCGAACAGTTAGTATCACTATCCAAAAAGCGTGAACGACTGGGACACCTGGCGCATGAATAAAAACAAACAGTTTTGAATATATATAAAATGTTAACGCTGCAAACTTCACCAATGGGGACGACAGCAATTGTAACGAACATCTCTGAAACGCTAAGTAAATTGTGGATATTACTTCTATAACAATATATTATAAGGAATGTATTGTAGGGCTGGCCAAATCAACTGTATATTCAATTATCCAAGGATATAAACAGACAGGTGAAGTCAGGCCTTGTAAAGAACGAGTAGGCAAGCATTCAAGGTTGAATTTGATGGAGCCTGTGGTTGATTGACTTGATCAATAAGGTTGATATATAACCCCTTTCCACAATTAACTATTTGTAAATTCTGTATACGCATTTCGACAACCAAGTTGTCATCATCAGCAGATAATTTCAAAGTGTCGCACCTGGTAAAACACGGCGAAGAAATTGTACGAAAAATACACTCCGTACGCGATCCGCACCGTTGCAAACCAAGATGTGCACTGCAGCATTCAAGGCTTCTAGAAATTGATGAATCTATCAAAAGTACTGTACAGCAGATGGTGCATGGTTCCTTTTTTAAAAACGAACTTCCAACACTTAATAAAGTATTGGGAGAAATAACTAGACATGAGTCTATACCAAAAATGAGTCGAAACTCGTTAATTTTAAGTAAGTGTTAATGAAAATTGTTCACGTTATATTGGGTCTGGGAAAAAGTTCGTGGCGTTTTTTCAGTAAAATTCAACTGGTCCCCGCATGGCGCGTGGACGAATTCATTTAAACCGAATATGCTCCATTATTATCGACAATGTTTCGCCATTTTTTTGGTAGATCCATGATCCCATCGGTGAAAAACTTCTGTGGTTTCTGGTCGAAAAACTGAATCAAGTAGTTTTCACAGGCTTCTTTTGAAACCAACTTAATTCCATTGAGAGAGTTCTGCAGAGATCGAAACAGATGATAGTCAGAGGGTGCTATATCCGGACTGTAAGGTGGGTGCATCAAAACTTCCCAACCAAACTCTCTCAATTTTTGACGGGTCATCAAAGAAGTGTGTGGTCGGGCGTTGTCATGATGGAAGACAACACCTTTCCTATTAATCAATTCGGGCCGTTTTCTTTCAATCGCCTGGCGTAATCTCTCTAGTTGTGCACAGTAGAGTTGAGAATCAATTGTCTGACCAGTTGGAAGTAGCTCGTAGTGGACGATTCCCCTCCAGTCCCACCGTACACACAGCATCACTTTTTTTGGCGTCAATGTTGGCTTAGCGAACGCTTGTGACGGCTCACCATCCTTTATCCACGATCTTTTACGCTTCCGATTATCGTACGTAATCCATTTTTCATCTCCGGTTATTAAACGTTTCAGAAACGGCTCGATTTCATTCCGTTTCAGCAGCGCATCGCAGATGTTAATTCGGTCCATCAGGTTTTTCACGCTCAACTCATGAGGAACCCATACGTCAAGCTTTTTTTTGTAACCAGCTTTGTGTAAATGGTTCAAAACAGTTTTGTGGTCAATGCCTAGCTCCATGCCAATATCGACACTGCTGATATGCTTATCTTGTTGGACTTTTTCAAGAATTTCATCAGATTTTTCAGTGATTGGACGACCGGAGCGTGACTCATCTTTCACATTGAAATTTCCAGAACGAAAGCGAGCGAACCATTTCCGCGCAACAGATTTCGATAAAGTACCTTCACCGTACACAGCATAAATTTTATTACAAGCCTGCGCAGCGTTCTTCCCCTTATCATAATAATATTGTAGAATATAGCGAAATTTCTCATTATTCTTCTCCATTTTCAAGTGCGAATAACTTTCCAACCACTGCACCGATTACAATGTTTCTACGCTCAAACTAACGTTCGGAAGGTCATCTAAAAAACGAGCCCTCGGTGGTGTCGCTGTGACTTGTTGTTCTTTAGTTATCGGCAACCAATGCCATCTATCGGGAAAAACGCCACGAACTTTTTCCCAGACCCAATATAACATATTCATATTTAATTTATATTTCAGACATGTAAAGCATAACAAGAAGAATATGCTAATAGAAAAGGATGAAGTTATCAGGTAGAGAAGGAAATATGTGACAACAATAAAACATTACAGAGACGAAGGTCACCCAATATATTTATAACTAGACATGAGTCTATACCAAAAATGAGTCGAAACTCGTTAATTTTAAGTAAGTGTTAATGAAAATTGTTCATGTTATATAACATATTCATATTTAATTTATATTTCAGACATGTAAAGCATAACAAGAAGAATATGCTAATAGAAAAGGATGAAGTTATCAGGTAGAGAAGGAAATATGTGACAACAATAAAACATTACAGAGACGAACGTCACCCAATATTTTACCTAGACGGAACATGGTTAAATGAGGATCACAGAAAAGAAACGTTTGGATTAGCGCAAGTATAGCAAGTGCACAACAAGCTTTTGTTTAAGGATTATCCACAGGATTAAAAAACTCTAGTGGTAAAGGCCGGCGATTAATAATACTCCACATAGGATCTGAATTCGGATTTGTGGAGGATGGACTGTTGACTTTCGAAGGTAGAAAAACAGCCGATTACCATGATGAAATTAATGATATTATTTTTGAGGAATGGTTTGAACAAGTATTGTCTAGATTGCCAAATAATGCTGTTATCATAATTGACAGTGCATCATATCATTCACGCTGAGTGAAAAGTCTTCCAACTTCTTCATGAAGGAAAGCTGCAATCCAAGACTGGTTACGTTCCAAAAATATTCAAAATATCACATATACAAGAACTTTTGATGGAAGCAATTACAGATGTTACAATAGATAATTGGAAGATTTGCATCAACCATGTGATTAAAGTAGAAAAAAGAATGTGGGACTTAGATGGGTTAATGGATAATATTGTGGAACCATTTATTATTTGTGTTGGAAACAATGACAGTAAAAGTGATTTGTACTCAAACACAAGTGAATCCGATTAATTGTACTGTTAATGTTTTTATATTTATAATCTTTGTTGTATTATTTATGGAGTTTTATAATAAATTTTAGCAGTAGTTTACATTTTACCTTAAATTTCACAAATAAATTTGATATGAATATCAATAATTTATGATTTAGAAATATATATATATTACTTTTCTATTGGATAGAAAATTTCATGAAATATTTATTTTAATAATATTTAATCTTAATTTTAGATGGGTCCTACATATTAATCCAAAAAGTAACGGTTGTACAATCATACTTCAATTAAAATGAATACTTTTTCATTTATTTTTATATAATAAAGAAAAAGATTAATATTGTTAACAAGCAATATTAATTCACAACTATTCATGTTTCATTTTTATGGTAAGTTATATTTTAAGCTATGTGTTCCGCGTTATAGCGGGATATTTGAACTCCTTATTTTGAGACGAGGTATAGATAATTCAATATATTTATATGTGTTATAGAACTTAGTGAAGTAAAAGTATCTACTAGCGTTGAATATAAAGAAACCCGTGCTAATAAACAATTAGAAAGGAACGTCGAATATTGGAATGTCACATACAATTATCAAAACATAAATGAAGAAGCCTCACCTCGCAAAGCTCATTTAGATGTCAACATTTATATTCCAACTGATTTTAAAACATTTGAAAACAAATTGTGTAAAATGTTACGTAAATGTTATATGTGAATATATATTCGAATTTATCGCCGTTTTATTATTCCATTCACTTAATATAATTTTAGTGATGGCTTATATAGTGTCGCTAGTGTACTATTCGCAGATTTAAACCATGTAGTTACTGTTCTATTTTAGGTTGTCTATGATATACACTATAAAATGTTTTTTAGCACATGACGTAGCAGTTCATTTGTCAAAGTGTAACGGAACCTTGACGGAATACTCCGATATTAAAATATATAATTTTTCTAATTGGCTGTCACAAAAATATTATAAACGCAATATTTTAATGGTACAATTTAATTTGTCAAGAGGGATACAAACATCGTAGTGCACCGCCAACCACTACAATAATTCTCAAATTATGATATTACTGAAAAATGGTCAAAACATAGGTTAATCCGAAAACATAACTATATAATAAAAATAAAGAAACGCAACTAAATAAATTTTATTGTTGTCTGACATTATAATATCGAATAAAGTTTAAAATTATAACATAAAGTATGTGTATAGTAATTATTACATACAAATAATCTGCATAAACTTAAAAATAAAGAAACATGACTTAAATTTTATTGTTGTCTGTCATTACAGGCTGTTTCAAAAAGAATATACGTATTTCGAATGCATATATTTATTAAACTTTAAGACATACGAATATGAAACGTTATACACATATTTCCAAACCTCTCAAGTTAAGATTACAGATGTTCAATATGTCCCCCATCAGCGACACGAAAAATATCACATCGATACTCAAATTCCTTCCATACTCGGGCAAGCATGTCCTCCGTCACTGATGTTACGGCAGTACGGATCCAGTTCTTCAACTCTTCCAAGTTCTGTGGTTCTGTGGTGGTACATAAACGTTGTCTTTAACGAGACCCCACAAGAAGAAGTCACAGGGTGCCAAATCCGGTGACTGTGGAGTCCAGCTTAGACATGTTAAGTCGCCAGCTCCTTGACGACCAATCCAACGATTCGGTAGAGTTTCATTATGATATTCACGCACTTGGCGACTCCAGTAAGGGGCTGCTCTGTCTTCGTGCAGCCTCGGACACAAGTAGTTTTGTAACATAGCGAGATGCTGCTGACCATTAACCGTGTTTCCATCAAAGAAGAGTGGGCCGTAAACAGATGATATCGCACAAAACACATTGATTTTAGGCGAATCTCGTACATGTTCAATGGCTGCATATGGGTTCTGTAAACCCCAAATTCGAAGATTGTGTTTACCAGACTATTAACATGGAAAGTCTCATCACTTAACACGATGCGTTGTGCAACAGTGTTATCATTGTCATAGCATCATGAATCTCGTTACAAAATGCCACACGTTTCCGTTTGTCATCAGGACGCAGAGCTTGTAGCAACTGTAACTTGTACGGCTTCATAACCAACCCACGTCTCAAAACGCTCCAAATTGTTGTTGTAGGCAGTTGTATCTCCCGACTGGCACGACGAGTTAATTTTGAAGGATTACGTTGGAAAGCAGTTTGAATTCGTGCAACAATTTCTTCAGAAACACGAGGGCGGCCAGGACTCTTTCCTTTACATACATATCCTGTATCTACAAACTGTCGATACCATCTGCGAATGTTCCACCCATACGGAGGATCAATTTGGTAGCTCAACCTAAAACGTCTTTGCACTGTAATCACGGAATTGCACTTCGCAAACTCGAGAACACAAAATGATTTCTGCTGCGGAGTAACCATTTTAAACATATCACGGTTACCAAGAAAAACAGAGGACAACTGACGTCTAGCGGCTATTAAATAAACTAGACTATGTATTCCTTTCTCCAATAGCCGAGCCGAGGCGCAGCGATCGATAGTTTGGACAAAATAAAACTTTGTAATACGTATATTCTTTTTGAAATACGCTGTATTATGTTGAATGTAGATTAAAATTATATTATTTTATTAACAGAAAGTATAGGTATAGTCATTATTATATACAAATAATCTACTGTCAAATATTTACTATATCATTAATTTAATATAAAAAAGTTATCGCTGATAGAATTCTCACCGCTTAACTCACAGTTTCTCACTTCCTACAGATAAATAATAAATGTTTCAAAAATGTTATTAATTAAACCAACTAATCTACTCATTCTTTCTTTATCTTTTATTATATGTTGAATACATTTCTTGCATTTTACGCTGTTGATATTTTCGATAACATTCATCATTAAATCTTTTATATTTACCATATTTATGATGTTTTTAGATGCTAAATCATTTTTTATTCAAGCCCAGATTGGGTCCAGTTCACAATGATATGATGGCAGTCTTATAACGATTTTGTTATGCTTTTTTACTACTTCGTCTTCTATTATATACATACATATAATTGTCTTGCACTGTCACAATACCGTTTCATTTGCTTGAAAGTAGCATTCATTTTTATGCTGTTTTAACAGAAACTAATCTGAGTTGTGAAAATATCTATATTATTTCCTATGACGAAAACTAACTAAACGAAAGGAAATCAACAGTGGATACAATGTATAAGCAATCAGCTGTTTAACCTGCTATGGTATTGACATAACAATAATATACTACATTATATACATATATTCAAAGTATTGGCCATTTGATTCTACATATAATGCCCATCTTTCAAGCAACATTTGTCCTTTGAGCAAAACCATTCATCGAGCCAATTTTTAACTTCTTCGAAATTGGCGAAGTGCTGCTCTGCAAGCGCTTGTCCCATTGATGCGAAAAGGTGATAGTCAGTCGGGGCAAGGTCTGGAGAGTACGACGGGCGCAATATTATGTCCCATCCAAGTGCTTTCAGCGCTTCCTCAACTGGTTTTGTTGTATGAGACGGCACGTTATCGTGCTGTAAAATCACTTTACCGTCTCTTCGGGCTCATTCTGGACGTTTTTCGATCAATGTACGAGGTTTGTTCAAAAGGAAAGTGAATTTTTAATTTTTTTGAAAAGCGTTTATTTATTCATCAATATCCATTTTGTCCCCTTCAAAGTAATCCCCCTCAGATATAATGCACTCGAAGCACTTCAGAAATGCGCTTTTCGGTATGACCATCAGCTCGTTCTTCGATTCTGACTTTATCTCATCAATTGTGGCAAAACGCTTTCCTTTCATTGGTCTCTTCAGTTTTGGGAATAGGAAAAAGTCGCACGGAGCCAAATCTGAGGAATACGGTAGTTGAGGCATGACTAGGGTGTTGTTTTTGGCCAAAAAATCACGAACAAGCATTGATGTGTGAGCTGGTCCATTATCGTGATGCAGAATCTATGATTTTCTTTTCCACAATTCCGATCGTTTGAGCCGTATTACTTCACGCAAACGTTGCATAACTTCCTTGTTGTATTCCTTATTAACCGTACGACCTGTTGGCAAGAACTCATGATGCACCACACCATTATAACAGAAGAAAATAGTGAGCAAAGCCTTCACATTTGATCGAATTTGGGATGCATTTTCTCAACCTTCTGTAAAGCGCTTGTACCACTTATAAACACTTTTTTATGAGACAAAGTGGACTCGTCGAATGCCACAGTCAACATTTCAAGTGCTTTGGAGCACTTTATTCCTTTTTTAACGCAAAATTTAATACATATTCTTTGATCCATTTTTTTCAAAAGTCAAAAATCGAAGAACACACACAAATGTGACAGCGCGCGAAAATTTAAAATTCACCTTTCCTTTTGAACAAACCTCGTATGGCTCAAATTAATAATTTGTTGTTGGTAGCGATCAGTATTAACTATTTCACCAGGTTTCAACAGTTCGTTATACACCACGCCACTCTGGTCCCAAACAAATTTATTTACCAGCAAGAACTGTCAACAATTTGATTTGCCAGTCAGAACTATCCTATACATAAAGTAAATATTGTAACAAATTGATTTGTAAAAACAAAATTAGTTCTAATAATATAATTAATTAAATCCCACATAGACTCCAACAAGTTATTGACGGAAACAAAACTACAATCAAATATTAACGAGATATTGTTGTTTTTTCTTTTTATTCTGTTCTGATAAATACATTATAAATGTAACTCTTAGCATTTGTCAAGTCAAAACAGTCAAAATATGAATATATTTAAGAGATCTTTTTTTAATTTCATGTGAATATTGAATAAATGTATCAATCGCATGTTTAACCAAAACTATCTCCTTCTTTACGTGAACTGTATTTTTATTGTGACTTTCGCACTGTTAACTTTAAAAAAAAACAGAAGGCAAATTTAATGTGATCCCTATTACAATCTTCTATCAATTACTGTATACGCTTGGTATGGCACAAATAAAATAAATTGTTTATCAGAATACCATGTTGGTATACTAGTAACCTATCTTGTACTCCATGAATGTTTCTGTTCGAGAGATCTTCAACAAGTAAGACTATGTGGCATTTTTTCTACTCCAATCTGCATGCTTTTCATAACTAACTATTGAATTTAAAAATTTTGAAAACAATAATTTTGGCTGCATTAATCTATGTACAGAAACAATAGAAAAAATTACCTAACTTTATCTTCTTCAAATTTTGCGTTTTTGTTCATCTATTCTGGAAGGAATTTTATTACAAGAAAAATTATTCTTTAGAAAATTCACCGATATTGTAATATTAAATAAATATTTCCATATATTTTCTATTCTATATATCTTTAAAGGAGAGAATTACAACAAAACAAAACAAACGCCGAAGACTTAAAGCGGCTAGACACGTAAAAATAAATACTGACCTGAGACAACACAAAATGAGAAAATTCGGAATACGCTGATACGTAGGAAATCTGCTGCGTTTTCAGAACATTTACGTATTATTTCACGAAACTTTACATTCCAAACCAGCTGTCTGGAGATGTACCTTTATTTCTTATTCCCAAACAAAATGCGGTTACATTATGCTAATTTTACCTCTGTATTAGCATATGTTTATATCCTATATATAAACGCGTGCATCGAAGTTTCTCTTGTTTTTTATTTAATGTAAGCGTGATCATTATTCCTTCTGCGTTGCCTTGTAATACGGACGTTACGATGTCTTTTTAAACACTTTTTACTGTAGAAGAAGTTGTTATTACACACTTTATTGCTTGTCATCGAACTTGCGTTTTATGTACATACAATACGTAATATAAATATGATAGTTCAAAAAAGTACTTTATTGCATAATCAAAAAACGTTAACAAATTTATGATAAATGCCTAACTTAGGAGAACAGATACCAAAGTAACATTACAAAACAATTGCTGCTAATGTTCAACTCCTTCCAACTGAATGTATCTGGTAAGATCATAATGCCCTTAAAATATATACGTTGATTAACTGTTTAACCAGTTTCACGTAAAATTTCTCACTTAACTTTCTCACTCATATTTCTTTCTAATAGCGCTTCCTTAAACAAACCAAACAAATAGTAATCGCAGAGATAAATTCGAGCTGTGTAGTGGTGTTTATCATTTAAATTACTTAAGAAATTTTGGGTCTTCTTGGTGTATAAGACTTACAAGGCTGCTATGATGGTGTGTGAGACTCGAAATTAATGAGTTAAAACACTAGTTTTTCATCATTTTTCAACATATTTTTTTTAACTTCGAGACACTTGGACCAACGACCCCGAAGTGCCATTATTGATTTTTGTAATAATCTTTCCCAAAGTCCTCAAAATATTATTCCATTGCTGCATTAAATCTAAACTTTGTTTCAGCAAGAAGAAGTTTGAATTTGGAGAATAAATAGAAGCCGCTTGTGACTAGATCGAGCACAGGAATAAATGAGACAACTTGAAATCTCAAGTGATTTAATTTTCGTGAACAATTTGATTGGTGTGAGAAGACACGTTGCCAAATTACTTGGCTTTCTTCGATAGAGAACTACTAGGTTGTATTCATTATCGGAATTTCAGTTTAGGTTCAGAAACATAGTGTCGATACTAGATTTCATCAACCGTAGTAAATCATTTTAGTACCTGCTAAATAGCTTCAAATTACCACTTTTATTCCCATAATTTCACGTTTTTTAGTCACAATTTAATATGCCCGACACTCATCTGGTTAACAGTTTGAACGTACCTAATTCTACGTATGAAACGTAATAGGATAATAAGTCGATATGCTCACGCTCCTATCACATCACATCACTTTTTCAGTTGATCGGAATAATAATTACTAATTTTATCATGATTTTTTGGTACACCTTGTCCCATATCATCACATTTAATAAATTTAGGCTTCGGAAAGAGCCTTGTCACCAAAAGTTTGCCGCATACTAACCAATATTTTGGTTGTGCTTAGTCTTTTAAAAAATTAATATTGGAATGCATCACGAATTGACAATTTATACGTTTTAAAATTCTCCAAGTAAATTTTATTTGCCATCATAAGAAAATTATCAGAAATAGATTAAAATGCCGTTTTCCCGAAAGATTGTGCTGGTAGCATGTGTCCTTCCTAACCTAACCAAATTCAAGACGGTTTCACATTTTCATTTATTAAAAACTCTTTGTTACTAATATAACGGACCAGAAAATTACCAAATATACGAAATCTATCTGCTCCAAGAACATATATAATAATATATAAAATAATAATAATACCGATAGTGCGCATATGCCCAGCTTTAATAACCACCTTTACATGGACACACAAAACATCATGAAACTTATAGTAAGTACCATTCGTGATGAATAATGGAACAATACAATACCAGTCGCGTATGTGCGCAAATTCAAAGATTTGTGGCTTGAGCAAGTTTCCCGAAGTTAGGCTAAGGAAACCACAATTTATTTCAGATACTTTACACATAGTAAAATTACAATAAAGAAGCACGAAATATATAATAAATTTTTACTAAATTATTTTCAATGGAAATATTCTTCTTTGGAATGGTAACTTAATATTAGTAAATATTATTTGAAGCATGTTCATATTATATCTATTGCAATTTTGTATATCCGCAGGAGTTTATTATAAAATTTAAAGCCTTGGAATAATGAATAAATAAATAAAACGCTATGTTTTAAAAATCGATATGCTTTATATTTCGACATAGACTTTAAATTTCCCAACTGCAAATCTAAAAAAAATATCAAACATATTATCCCAAGAACTTATTTGACACGATGTTATTCTTTTAGCAAAATTTTTCATTGCATTGTCAGATTGTCACATAAAGATACATCTTTCCTAATGAAACGTTTTTGAGTATCTTCCAACACCCAATTCACATGCACAACTATAAATTAATGCACATTTATTTGAATTTAGTAATATATAATAAGCAATAACTTATTATATAATATTCAAAACAAAACATTTGAAAATTCGTTTTTTTTATTTAAAATCTACTTTCTTTTGCTACTGAAATAAACTTCAAACATTATTTTATGGATGTCGGTGACATCTAGCGTTGAATAGAATTAAAGGTTTTAAAAATGTGTTTAAATAACAGAATTCTTTTCGTACGCCCTCTTATAACAAAGAAATAAAGTTTTACGCGCCATTTTATATTCATTTTTAACGGTCAAGTCAAGTACGCATTGAAAAATAGTCTTAATTTTTTATAGTAGAATATTAACGAATTGTGTTACAAATTATATATATTTTATTAAAATACTGTGTAAGTTCAAATTTTAAGTATATTCGATGCAATTCTAGTGTAATTTTTCTTCTGTGAGGACAAATTAAGACGCTTAAATTTCTTCCGGCTGTCAAATTGTGCGGAGGAACTCTATCTTCTTGCCAGTTTCAATCACATTACATGTGGTGTTCGCCGGCTACTCGTTCTTAAAATATCAATAAGCCAAAAGAAATTGCAATATATAGACAAGAATAAGAAGGGCCATGCATCAAGAAACTATGCAACTTATACAAATCCTCGAGAAAACCGTTTCACCAGGTAAATAACATGTTTCATTAAAATGTCATAGGTTGCCATTGGACCTGCCATTATCACACGTTGTATACTTATTATTTTTAAATATTCGTAATAACCTCACATTTGTTGCTTGATCGCAACCTATAATCGTGTTAATGCTAATTTTTTTGGTTTCTAGACAAAAATGAACTAGAACAGGCATCTACCTTCTTAGAGCAAGCAGCTGCATCTAATCTTTCAGAATTTATCAAAACCCTTTCAGATATATTAAGACATGGGGGCAACAGTCCTGTTGCTCGAATGGCAGCTGGTCTGCAACTTAAAAATCAACTCACATCTAAAGATCCAAATGTTAAATTACAATATCAGCAGCGTTGGATGGCTTTTCCTGAAGAAATACGTAGCTATGTTAAGAAAAATGTAAGTAAATTTTCTTGCCGTATTTTGATTTCAAAGTACAATAATAATGGTTTGCCTTAATCAAGTTAATTAAATTACATTTTAAGTTAAATATTTTTAAATAATTATTTCAATATAAAAAACTAATGGACTTTAGTAATTACTTAATCATATTGCTTTTAATCTACTCAATGATATAGAACTTGTGGTATTACATGTTTGAAAAAATAGTTATCATAAGTCATTCTTTCAGTGTACAATATATCATGTAAATGGTATAATTCAACTCTTACATCATAATCTTCATAGGAGCATTAACAGTTTTTTTTTTTGTTTTTAATATAGCGTACCATAAAATTATTTATGTTCTAACCAATATCACTTAATATTCTGTTTTTTTTATCACACTATTATTATATTTTGGTAATTTCTATTCTTTAAAGAAACATTTAGAAGGGAATAAGTATTTGTACCAATACCAACACAATTATCTAATTAATTTGTGTGGCAATATTATAATTATATTTTTTTGCAAAAAAAATCCGTATCTTTAATTAGATAAAAGTAATTCAAAAATAAAAAACAGGAAAGAAACACTTTCGATTCAAGGTTATTAAAATAAGTTATAATATAATATGAAAAAAATTCGCTCATTTTCTTTCATTTGAAATATCAAAAATAAATTTGGTATAAATACACATATTCAAAAAACAATTAATATATATGTATAATCTTAATTTTATTCTGCAAGCACTAGCAGCTTCAAAAATGTATGTTTGTAATACTTTGAGGCACGAATAAATTTAATCAAATTCACTGCTGCTATGTTTACAGTCCATTAATGTAAAGGAAATAGAAAATAGTCTAAATACCAATTCATGTCACTGATAGCATCATATAACCATGAAATAATAGCTGCCATCCATTCAACTTCAAAATTCATACCGCTATAAAGAAATGATAAGCCGTTATTTAAAATATTCATTAAGTATTTTTATATATAAACTATAAACCATGAAAGTTTGCCTGTGAACCAATAACGCTGCATACTACGAATATACTGTATCCGGCATTTGTCTAATTCATCGGTAGTCACGTGTTGAAGAAAGAAAGGGCGCAAACGTTTTCCTAATAGAGTTACGCGCTACGTCTCGTCAAGAAATAGTGAAAAAAATAGAAACAGGCGTATGTAGAGCATGTGTATTATGCGTGTATGTGTTTTGACTTGTGAAGTTTGGCATTTCTACGGTTACAATATTGTTATATTCCTTGTATTTTACCACTGTCATTTGTTATTGTTGTAACAGTTAATTTATCATATTTATTTTATCATCCTTGTAAGTTTACGCTTAGGTAACCTACGTAGGCAGTGTTTACATTTGTTATTTACAGGTTTACAGGTTAGGTATATAGTATAACATCTGACAGCAGTATATAGTATTTAATTTGACATCCTCACTTCCTGTCGACGTCTTTTTTCATACGACAGTAGTCACGTGATCGGAAAACATTCCTGATTGAAACAATAGATAGTTCTATTGTTTTGAGTACTTTTATTTTCGAAAATTGGTTTTGTCATTAAATTGCAGTCGTTGAATTTTTATTTAAATTTTTTCTATTAGCATTTAAATAGTATGACATTCTCATTGTATGCAATCCACAAATTCCTTTAGTCCACTATTAAAAAAATAGCAATGTACAAAACATATGAAACGCTTACTAAGCATAGTATAATTACTGTACTGAATTATCTCACCACTATTCACCATAAGATTTCGTGGAATCCCGTATTTCTCTATTGATCAGGGCCAATATTTTTAGTAGTAGTAGTAATGACATACTTTTTTATAAAACTATGTGTAAATAATGTTTAGTTGCGCTAATAAAAGTTTATCTTGATCATATAATATCTTTTTATATATCCGCATGGTTCGCTTGATTGCTACCAATAACTATCGATTATCGGTTTTTTTCTTGTTTCTACTATGTACTCAATGATAATGGTAACATTATGAACAGAACATTATTTTCTTTGAACCATCCAAACACCTATAGGCCAATGTTTATTCATGGTAATTAAAAGTATTTCCACAAGTATTTCTCCCACATGAAAGAAATCAGGAAATTACCAACTGAATGTGTAAAGACCAGATAATTATTTCTGAATACAAAAAAGGAAAAAGTTTGTGGGATATTAGCAATATTGTACATGAAAGTCGAGCTACTACACAAAATCTTCAAAATGGAAATGGGCTGAAAAATAAATCTAATCCAAAGTAATGTGTATCTCAGAAATTCCAAGATGTTGCTCTTTTCAGAAAACCGTAGGACCTGCGTCGTTATTTTACGAAACGTTGCATTCTGACACCTCAAATATCTAGATACCTTTCGCCAAAATCTAAATTTAGTAGCTTTGGTAATGTACTTACCTATAAGTAACACAGTATACTGTACTATTCAAGGAGTATGGTACTTCATGCAATATATCAGAGCGACGGAAATAAGTTTATTTTCCATGCATTGTCATGATGGAATAGTTTCGAAATGTCTTTGTCCATAGTGTGGTAGATGTTCCTTGCTCTTAGTGTAAGCGAACGGGGAAATCACTATCAACTAAATGTATTAATCTCGTATAGATTGTAAAAACAAATTTATCTGCCTTGCTCTGACATATTATTTCCCAGTAAAAGAACGACATAGATCGAAATAAAAAAAGCACTTTTAGCATATTCAAAATTTAATACTCCTACAGTTACTACTACATAAAGGTTAACGATGTACGCGAAAATATATCTGCCGTGTCCAGTACAGCTTAGTCTGTAAACACGGATTTGGTGTCTATGATCCATAACTAGGCTTGTTATTTGTGCTGACGACACAGGTCAGGGTTCAATATATGAATCACATATGTGCCCATGTGCCTGCATACAACAGAAAAATCTGAACCAGTGAAGCGGATATTTTCGTCAATTATCGATCGTCACGAGCAATGCGTATTCATATCATTGAGCTCTTAGTTAGCATCGGTACTTGGCTTGGCGATGTTATTTGTTATAAGTTTTTTTTATAAATGTATAAAGGAAGTGGAACGTGCGGAAGGGAAAAAAGCGACCATTGGTTGACACGATCAAGAAGTATATCAGTGAATTTCCTGATTTCTTTTATAATTATTATATAATAAACAATTTTATTAAAAATTCTATTGTAAATATAATCCAGTAAAGCTGGAGCCCCTTAAACCGACGTTTGCAATACTATTAACTAGCAAAGGGTTAGAAAAATGTACCAGTGAAGCGGTTACAAGAGTAGTGCTGGGACGCTTCAAAAGTTTGAATTTTGAACCAATAAACTGTTGACGTATATGCCCGATGGTGCTGCGACGATGCATTATGTTATATAGGCCAATCTCTTAAAGAAAACTGTCAAGCTTTTATATGTAACGCGTAAAGTTGATGCCGTATATCTTGTGGCGCAAACTATTCGAGAATGTTTTCCAGATGTGAAAGCATTAATAACAAATACTAAAAAAGTATTTCTCAAATCTCCCAAACGAATTCGAAAATTTTACCGACGATGCCCCCGTATTACCGAATCATCAAAGCCAATCCTTACACGTAGTTGAAGACGACTTTAATATTCTAATTTTCGAGCATTTCCAACAAGTTAAATCTATGATTGTACAATTCAACCCTAACGAAGCTACAGCTATTAAGGAAAGGTACATAAAGAATTCAAGATACTTCCGTTGAAACTAATTTAAAAACTATTTATATCAATTGTAAGGGATTATTAGACACAATAGAAAAATTGCAAAATACTCGTTGTCATTAGTGGAGTGAGTGCTATGTTCTATAAGTGACATAAAAAGTATAAGAGTAACAGCTATAAACTGTTGAAAATTACAAGCCTATTCATACAAAAGCTACATTATTTTCTGAAGATAGTCGCTAAGATTTGTATTCTTTGCTTTGATTTTATTTATTCCTTGTATATAATTATATACAAAAATAATTAAATAGTATTTCGAATTAATTTATAAGAAAACTATCCTGATAATACGGTTTTCTCACAATTCTTCACTATTTTGCAGAGTGAAGTTAATATATACATTTTTTTTAAATATTACCTAACGTTCTCAATGAAACTTAAATTCGGACTGTTTGAAGGCCAACGCAACACTTCGATAATTAAACGTATCTATTCTTTTATAATCTGTGATTTGCACACCGAACAATTGTCTTGTTGAAATAAATAATTATTCCCAGATATTAAATAACGGAGGGTAACGTTGTATGTGAGAGGATATCTATACTGGTAACTATTTAAGTGTTTTCAATTTTCGATATAGCTGTAACATCCATCCCCAAACACTTATTAAAAATCTTCCACTCTGACATCTTTCTGCAATATTATTATCGTGGAAACGTATTTTTTTCATGGTACTCTCTTCGATTCATATTAGAATAAGACTGTAGAGATGATTCATCAGAAAATATTACTCTACTCCATAACTTCGCATCTTACAGGTTTGTGCGAAGAGTCTTGTCCTGCGTTAACTGTCTGTTAATTTTGGTTTCACAGCGACTCTGTAGTTTTTTATGTTAACTTCTATTAATCTACCATGAGTAGTAGCTACACCTCCATTAAATCCTATCGCCTGTATTGCATGGTTACAAGTTGTAGGTGGATTTTGTCAAACATAATGAGTACAGTTATCTTCATTTCGTGTAGTATTTCTACTTTTCTCAGTTCCATCTTGCCTTTCTAGAGAGTGCCAAAAAGTCTATTTTTGCCAGTTTACAAATACATGTCTCACCCCCTCTAATAGACCAACCGCTATTTAATAAAATTATAACGCGTTGTTTTTCTAACTTAAATAACATGATGGTTCAATATCAACTAAATTTTAAAAAATAATTCAAAAGCAAAATTGATATTTATAAATACGACATTAGTACAAAAAGTATATCCCTTTTTCGAATATATTAAGAGATTCCTATATATTCAGCAAAAACGATGTAAGTGGGAAGCTTCTCTCGCATTTCGGACGAGAGAGAATGCAGTTTTCTGAATCTCTTTGTTATCAGGTCGATTTTGTAAACCAACTCGTGCGCTATTTGGATTACACACATGGCACAACACTGTTCGTTTTCTTTTTAATGAAACATGCAAGAGCTCGGTTCTAGTTTCATATAGTTACGGTTCGACTTACATATATACGCAAAAATTGAGATTTAGATCGTAAACCTTTTTGTGGTAGTAATTGTACATATTTTATATAGGTGGTAAATACAGTAGTACCACCGCTTTTTGCAACAATTGAACAAACGATAAGTAGTTTTCTTTAATATAGCCTGTGTAGTGTTTATATTTTGTACACATTAGAAGAACTTAATCACTTAAGGTTGATATATAACCTCTTTCCACATTAATTTTCGAATTCTGTGTATGTATTTGGACTACTAAGTTGTCATCATCAGCAGATAATTAAACAGTGTCGCACCTGGAAATCTACGGCAAAAACCCGCGCGAAACAAATGCCGTACACGATCTGTACCGTCGAAGTTAATGTGGAAACAGGTTCTATATCAACCTTCAGTGATTAAGTTAATCAACCACAGGCTCCCTCAAAACTACCTATTAGAAAAACTGTAAATTACTGAATTATAAATTATTTGTTATATTTGTATGTTTATATACCGTATCACACATAAACCTATAAAGAAGTAGGGCGTTAATGCATTAAATTGTTGAAATTTCTTGTTACCGTAGTATTTATTAACAAAACTATTTTGCTAGCACATCAGTTTTCTATTTCTCCACCAACTATTCTAGTACATACTTAAACATGCTTAAATGAAATGTCGGTATATTTCAAAATGTATGTTTATTGAATACGAAACAATGTAATTTATTTTGAACTCGTATACAATTACACCCCAGTCAAAATGATAAAAGTCAATAAATATAATATATGTGTGTGTATGTATGTAACCAGAATGGACTCGGATAACGCCAGATACCTTGACAAACCTAATTGCAAAAATACCGCGATTGGTTGCTGCTGTTATCAAAAATAAAGGTCACAAGTTTCGATATAATATGTAATCCTACTGCCAGATATGTAATTAGTTACACTTTTTCACTAGTGCTTTTAATCATGTCTTCTAAATCTATGGCTGCCCAAATAATTCTGAACGGTAGTGTACATGTACATATACGTAAGCATATCTAGATATGAAGATGCATAAGAAACGATTTCATTTTCAATATTCATTCATTTTGAGATCAAATTAAATAAAATTTCTCGTACGTTACTTCGAGCGCTAATATGCATTGTACACTCTCTTTAAGTTTCGTGACGCTTCTGTCTTTTTGTCATATACATATATTGTGATTTTTGTTCATTTTTGTGTATATGAAATAAATATCTCTTTCCAAATTTTCTAGTTTCTCGTCATATTTTCATTTCTATTTTACTTCTATTTAATTTTTTTATTTGTAAATAATTTTAAAAACCGACAATTTTTCAATACACAACCAATTCATATGAAATGAGCAATTTTGCATTTGATTTACAGATAGTAGGCGCTTTAGGAACAGAAACAAATCGACCTTCTTCGGCCGCCCAATGTGTAGCGTATGTAGCGGTAACAGAATTACCTCAAGGACAATGGCATGGATTAATCGCTACCTTAGTCAACAATGTGTTACAAGCGAATTCTACGGAAATGCAAAAAGAAGCTACACTGGAAGCAATAGGTTATATATGTCAAGAAATAGATTCGGATGTATTAGAGTCACAGTCGAATGCGATTCTAACAGCAATTATCCATGGCATGAGGAATACAGAACCTAGCAACCATGTCCGATTAGCTGCAACACAAGCGCTTTTAAACTCATTAGAATTTACAAAAGCTAATTTCGATCGAGAAACCGAAAGAAATTTTATTATGGAAGTTGTTTGTGAAGCGACGCAATCTCAAGACACTCAAATTAAAGTTGCTGCACTTCAATGCCTTGTCAAAATTTTAACGTTATATTATCAGTATATGGAACCTTATATGGCGCAAGCATTATTTCCTATCACTTTAGAGGCGATGAGGTCTGAAAACGATGCGGTCGCGTTACAAGGTATCGAATTTTGGTCAAACGTTAGCGACGAAGAAGTCGATTTAGCAATAGAGGATACGGAAGCCGCTGAAGCGGGTCGACCTCCAACCAGAGTTTCAAGACATTATGCTAGAGGTGCTCTTCAATTTATCGTACCCATACTTTTGCAAAAGTTAACAAAGCAGGAGGAACTAGATGACGAAGATGACTGGAATCCAAGTAAAGCGGCTGGTGTTTGTCTGATGTTGTTAGCCACGTGTTGTGAAGACGAAATCGTACCTCACGTATTGCCTTTTATCAAAGACAACATCAAATCCGAAAATTGGAGGTACAGGGAAGCATCTCTAATGGCTTTTGGTTCAATATTAGGTGGATTGGAAAACGCAACACTGAAACCACTAGTTGAGCAAGCTATGCCGACACTGATCGAACTTATGTATGATAACAGTGTTATTGTCAGAGATACGGCAGCATGGACTTTCGGTAGAATATGCGAAATCATTCCGGAGGCTGCCATTAATGAAACATTCTTAAAACCATTGTTGGAATGTTTAATAAATGGTCTAAAAGCAGAACCACGAGTAGCAGCAAATGTATGTTGGGCGTTTACTGGTTTAGCCGAAGCAGCTTATGAAGCTGCCGATGTTAATGAAGAAACCAGCACTCCCGACACATATTGCTTATCTCAATATTTTGAGTTCATTGTTCAACGACTCCTAGAGACAACTGACAGGTCTGATGGTGCTCAAGCAAATTTGCGTCCAGCAGCATATGAAGCCTTAATGGAAATGGTTAAGAATTCGCCGAAAGATTGTTATGTTACTGTGCAGAAAACTACGATGGTCATTTTAGAACGTCTGCAACAAGTTTTACAAATGGAAACACATATTACAAGTCATAGTGACCGTTCTCAGTTTAATGATCTGCAATCTCTTTTGTGTGGCACTTTACAGTCTGTCCTAAGGAAGGTGTCACCCGAAGACGCACCTCAAATTTCGGACGCTATCATGACGGCAATGCTCACCATGTTTAATTCAAATTCATGCAAAAGCGGCGGTGTCCAAGAAGATGCTCTAATGGCTGTGTCGACGTTGGTCGAAGTACTGGGAGAAGGATTTTTAAAATACATGGACGCCTTTAAGCCTTTTCTCTACATCGGCTTAAAAAACCATCAAGAATATCAAGTTTGCGGAACAGCAGTTGGACTCACTGGAGATATATTTAGAGCTCTCAAGCTAAAAGCTCTCCCGTACTGTGATGAAATAATGACACTTTTATTAGAAAATTTAGGAGACAATAGCGTCCATCGTAGCGTGAAACCTCAAATCCTTTCCGTTTTCGGCGATATCGTTTTGAGTATTGGATCTGAATTCAAAAAATATTTAGATGTGGTTCTGTCGACTTTAATTCAAGCTTCGCAAGCTCAAGTTGACCGAAATGATTTCGACATGATAGACTATCTAAACGAACTAAGAGAAGGAGTGTTGGATGCCTACACCGGTATAATACAAGGATTGAAGGGTGATGGGCCCGCCCCAAATCCTGATGTACTTTTACTGGAACCCCACATTCCATTTATCGTCCAGTTCATATCACTTGTAGCACGGGACACCGAAAATTCCGAATCCGTAATTGCCGTTGCCGCCGGTCTCGTTGGCGATCTTTGTTCAGCTTTTGGAGAACCCATGATACAATTTCTCGATAACGAATCAATAAATGAAATGTTAGCGAAAGGTCGACGAAGTCGCGTTAGCCGTACGAAAACGCTGGCTACGTGGGCCTCAAAAGAACTCCGTAAATTGAAAAACAGTACGACAGCTGCTGCTGCTAGTTGGTAAGTTTCCACTTTGCACAATATTCACCACCATTATATAACATATACTGTCCCTCTTAAAATCGCACAAATAGGTAAAATGAAAAATAAATACTTTTGAATGTGTAATATTTAAATTTCACAAACAATTTCCTGATATATCCATATATTCGTTAATATAAAAAATCGACGTGGTGACGTAGAAACGTAAAAAAGAGATGATAGGACGCTGCTACAATAGTATTGTATGTTCTATGAAACCGGACCCAAAATTACTACTTGCAGTTCTCATCTGCAAGGAATTTCTATAAATTCTAGTTTTACTTAAAGAATTGAGTTGTTTTACATGATTTTAAAAAAAAATTATGTAAAACCCTTTATCGCTAAAGTTAGCAGTTTTATTTAATTAAACAGATTCTCAGTAAATAAACCACATACACCGAATACATTTTTAACTTTTGATATGACTCACTTTCACTTGATTTTTGGATGTACAAATACATTTTCTACTTTCTACTACTCGAGTTTAAATGAGGGTAGTAATATTCGAACTGTTTATTCTTCAAAACATAAAATACAAAAAATACTCGTCCACTATTAAAAACATTATTTAAATCATAGTCCATCCTAGTCTAAACGATAACTAATGACTGTTTGTAGTACCCCTTACTTCAATAATACTTCTCATTCGGTTACCCATTGAATTAACTAATTTTCTTATCGTTTCTGAACTGGTTTTTGCTTCGTTCTTTCAAGACATTTTTTTATCTTTATTTGAAACCTATTAAGTTAAAATTTTCAAAAAATTATATATAATTAGCGTTATATTTTCAACTGTACTTTTGATGTCATTCCTTTCACCAACCTATTAAAATAATTCCAAAATTAAGTATACTAAGTTAAACATGAATCTCTTTTCACTTGAAAATAATGTGCAGGATAAATGTTGATAAAATTTTCAATATTTCAGATTTACTTTGGCTAGTTGTGGTTTTACAGAAGGATACTATGAGAAGGTTTGGTCTACGGCATCAATTATGGAATCACATTTTACGTAAAACAAAATTTCAATTGTACTCTTTCGATTTTATTTTCGAATCGACTTATCTGCCATGTGGTCAATCAATTAAATTATTTGAAGAAAAAAAAACAATTTATATTTAAATAGTCGATAAAATTAAATTTAGTTGATTGCGAATTTGGTAGATAGTTTATTTAGTCGAGTAGTTGACAGATGACATGGTACCGTCCCCACTTCTTTCGGTTATTGGGGTGCCGAGTGTATGAGTGAACTGTAGACTAATGAACCACGTGCGTGAATCATGAATGTTACCATAGCTGTGAGTTGGACGCTTGTGAAACTAAGTGCCGTGAAAGACGAGTACGTTGCTCAAGACTGAAGAGTGGTGACATATTCCTCTCGTCACTTCATGCATCTTTTTTTTTTGTTGGTTCTCATTTGATATACTGTATTTTATTCAAATAAAGCATTTTTCACTGTTACATATCGAATTTACTGATAAGTAGTTTATATTTTTACTATAAATATGTTTAAAAAATTATATTATTTTATAATTATACACATTATACATTTTTTATATCATCACGACTTGTTTAAGAATTTTATAGAACTAAATTTATACATTGGTCCCTAAAAAATCCAAAAAATTAATTCAATAAATTATTTATGATGATCTTACGATTGGTTTTTTTTTTGTTTTACATTGATGATTTGAAATTTGTATAATGTTTACAAACATTAATTGCACACAACTTAAACTGAAAATAAATAAATTTATTCTTGTAAACATTCATACTCAGGAAATTTTGAGAAAAATAAATTTTTTCGTGATATTTTTTATGAAAGTTTTGTGGGGCCGTGCGTGCCTTGTGTGATTGATAATGTTGTGTGCTAAGACCAGACTGTTAACGACATTGTACGATTTTATTTTTTTTCTGTTGATTTCAATTACATGTCGTCAATAGTCTGGTTTCAGGGTACTTTTAGTAATGTTAACAAAATAATCAAACTGTGATTTGGGAAAGCTTCTGATAGTTGCCAAAAGTATTGTTAACATTGTCAAAATAAATTCCATTAGTAATATATATTATATATATACAAACGAAGCCTTCCCAATCTTTAATAATTATAATTCAAAAATTATAATTATCCAATTCCTGTATGTGTGATAATATATTCATGGGCAACTTTAAAATTGGCTGAAATATTCGCAAACATACAATTTTCGTTCTTTTATTTTTGTCTTGTTTATACCTCAGCCTCTTTTTACGTTGCCCGTGCATGAATCTTAGGCTGTATGAATTTTTTGTATTAATGTATGTCACTCAGTATGATAGATATTTTGTATGAATGTAGATTTTGTATGTTAAGATTTATATACAATTAGCTATAACATATAAACTGGCCTAAATTTATTTTTTTAATGTTCATATTTTCGGAAACGTTTTCAAAAATTTTACCCTTTAGATCACGTTGAGCGCTACTAGCTGTTATAATGACTATTGCAAAATCATTGTTAAAACTTGGATATATCTTGTTTGTTAGCAATTGTTTCCTTATACATCAATCGTTTAGCTCTCTTCAGCATCAAAATTCTTGATTATGTAAATTATTTCTCTCTATTTTACTAAGTTTATATTTATTTTCATTTTAAGCTCATTTATCCTTCTTAATATCTCATTTATAATTAAAATGAAATTTATTTCACTCTCTGGTAAATACTTTTTTAAGTTCTCGTAATTCAAAATGTCATAAAAATATTTTAAAAAAATGAAAATATTGAACCATATAAATAGAAACAAAATTTATTCACAATTACATATTAACTAAAATATTGATTTTTTCACAACCTTAAATGCAAAGGTATAATAAAACTTTTACTTTTCAAAATAAATATCGTGAAATGTATTTGTATTTTAAAATATCACACAATATTGCTTAGCACAAAGATTATATATAAAAACTACCAAATTTTTAGATACTATAATGTATAACAAATTTTAAAATGCTTGCACCCCTCTCAATTCAATTTCAACCATGCTTTGATTGCTTTATTTAAGTTGTAAGTACTTCAATAATGGAAACTATTACTTTGAGTAAACTTGTTTTATTGGGAATTTATGTCTTTTTATAAATTGATATTCCAATTTTCAGTACTCTTCTACATTTTACATAAATTTAAAGATATGTATTTCAAGTATTTTTTCACAAAAATTTTACTGGCAATCTTTAGTTATGAAATATTTACAAATGATTTAAGTTATGTGTGTCGCAATTATTATAACTGAACTGTTCCAATAGTAAAATAAAATTTAAAAAAGGTGACAAATTAAAACGTTACTATTACTAGACGGGATTGATTTTATCATTGATTCTATAGTAGATATCTGAATAGCCATTCTAACAATCCCGTTAACACATTTCGCCTCTTTAAAAATGTCTGTACAGAAAGTAATGTGTTAACTAACTCATACATCTATTAATCTCCAAAAATAGCATTGTTATCTAAGTTATCTCATATTTCCTGTTATTAAACCATTTGAAATTTTTAATAATTGCTTGTCTTACAAATGAATGAAAACTTTGTCGCTATACGCACTACATGTGAAAGTTATGTGCTTTATCCACCAACCCTCCAATAGTACATAATTTGGTTCATTTCCTCTGTAAATATGTTCTTTTTGTAAATCAACTTTTTTTTCGATTTAAGATAAATTTTACTCATTTTTGCATAGTTCTATATGTCTACAATCACCTTCATTTTCATTTTGTAAAAGTGTTTCTTTGTTAGTATTCCATTTATAGAAAGGCCTATAAATTTATAATTTTAATATTTCAACGATATATTTTTGAACTGAAATATTAAAATTATAAATTTGTATATAAGAGCCAATTATAAGTTCGGCTCTTATATTAATTTATTTTCTTTTTCATTTTATTTCCTGTATAAGGAATTAGTGAACTTGTATATTTATATTGAGTCTCTAATTCCCGGTCTTATGTTTATCGGCTTAAACAATTGCACATATCTATGCTTATAACAATCTGCGTTAACAAAATTATTTAATGCTTATTTACTTTTTTAAATATAAGAAGTTATTTCATTCTGTTTAATTTATTGTCCATTATATTGTGACTTCTTGAATTTTTTATAATTATTTTGATATTAAGATTTTGCTGTAAACGTGCATTTCTGAAGTTCTATCTGGATAAAAACGTAAACAAACTTTGATGATAAACTATTTAAGATACCGAGAATCACGTGTATGAATAGTACGTCTTCTAATATTATTTCATAATTTGGTGTTTATAGGCATGTAAAACTTCTCAAACTCTTAAATCATTTTTGGTGTTGCACCACCATTTGTGGTAAGCAATGCATTGGAGTTCCATATTCTCTCGAATTGAGTTTCATAAACTTAAGATCTTCAACCAACCAAAATTAATACTTACAGCATAATATATATTTTTATTTACCCATACGTAGAATTTTGACATACCGTTTGGTGTATTTCTAATCACTTTAGATAGGTGCAACATTCAAACCAAATAGAATTCTTTATATACACTTATTACCAATAGGAAAAGATAAGCATCTAAGGTTAGTCTAATTTAGATGAAATCATATCAATCAAATAAGACTAAATCGATCTTCAACGTAAAAAAGTTTTAGTTTTAGTATATACAAAATTTAATAGTTCTAGCAAATTCAAAATACACGTTCTTCTAACGTCCAGTGCAGCAATTTTCAGTTGCATGTTCTATCATGTAAACATGTACTATAATTTTATACTAACTAATTTGGTTAAGTATTATATACATTTATCTTTCTATTTAATGAAATGTCAATTTATTTCGAATATCGTTCTATCCTTTTTAACAATTTTTCGTAATATCTGTAATAATCTTATATAATTTTGGGTTTAGATTCATACTTTCTTTGCTATATTTAAAATATCTTTGTATATTCTATTTACCATAAATTAGTGAAAGAATATATCATGTCATCTCATATTACTACACGAATGAGTTTCTTTTCTGAATTATACCATGACTATCTTTTCTGAGGTTGTTAAGAATAGATTGTGCTTAAGATATTTACGCAATAATTACATATTTATTTTAAAAAAATTAAAAGCTTCGTTGACATTCAAAGTAAGTGGCAGAGTAATTATTTAACAATTGCTTTTCTCAATCACTATTATTGAAGAATCAGGTCTTATTCCTCTTCTAGAACGAATTAACATTATAACGAACATTACTTTCGAATTACATATTTATTTTAAAAAAATTAAAAGCTTCGTTGACATTCAAAGTAAGTGGCAGAGTAATTATTTAACAATTGCTTTTCTCAATCACTATTATTGAAGAATCAGCTCTTATTCCTCTTCTAGAATGAATTAACATTATAACGAACATTACCTTACATATTTATTTTAAAAAATTAAAAGCTTCGTTGACATTCAAAGTAAGTGGCAGAGTAATTATTTAACAATTGCTTTTCTCAATCACTATTATTGAAGAATCAGATCTTATTCCTTTTCTAGAACATTACTTTCGAATCTTTTCTTAATTGTTTTATTCATACCTTTAATTAAAGTGTTATAAAAATATAAGAAATTTTCGAATCGGAAACTTTGGAAAAAGGTGTGGCAGAATTTTTATACTGAAGCATTATGAGTGAGTGAGTATTTTAATTTCAAAAACAAATGCTTGATGTATTTTTTATTATTAATAATCAACCATTAAAAAAAAACAATTGATAATTTATTGCACAAGGATCTTCAAGCCTTTTTTTTTTCATGTCCGAGTAATATTTAAGACGTTGAAGTAAAATAACATACAAAATATTATTTGGAGCGTCATGACTGATAACCTAATCTATAACAATTTAATTGATGCTATATAAACATCTGGTTATAAAATAAAACAAAATTTCGTCCATAAGCAATAGTCAGTAGAACAGCTGTGAGCACTCAACTTGATATTTTATAAAATCAAAAATTGTATTTCGATAATTCCCAACCACTTTATTTTTTATTCATAGTTGTATTTTTTATGCCAAAGTCCACCCATTTTTTTTAATTTAACTTAACCCAACAACTTAAGAGGAAAAGTTAAAAAAGGTATTCTGCAGTAAATTTTGCAAATAACGCATGAAATCACGTCATATTTATTGATGAGTGTTTTGTTTGCCAGTTTGAATCAGGTGTGCCATGATAGGTTGTCTGTTAAATAGTGTAAAAACACCCCCTCATTACACCGATGTTTGGCAATTTATTGTTTCATCTAAGTGCGGAAAGACTGAATTTGTACTAGTATAAGTCTTTATATAGTTATATATATACATATATATATATATACATGTGTGCTCAATCCTGTGTGTAAGTTACTGTTGCATTTTGAAATATCGAAATCAAGTGCAACCATTCCAAAATTATTATTGTTAAACATCGGTCTATAGTAATAACAAAATCCTTTAAATGTTACCATGTCTAGGTGCCTATGACCCCTTAACAAAATTATTGTATTAGATTTACTTCTATTTTCTGCACGCTGTTTTCAAAAAAATATATATTTAAGTTTAACTTTATAGCATATTTACTTGAAAAATACCTTATTATTTTTGGGATTATTTTTTTCTGTAGTTCAATTTTCAAAATAAATTCTCCATTTACTTAAAGTCTTTTAATAATCCTGCATCGTATTTAAATGAAAGAAATTGTTTAAATAAGTTTTTTTTTAATTTTCAATAAGCTTGCAAACTAATTAAGGGATTAAAAGAGAATGAAGAAGGTAATCCTATAAAAATACAACATAAGGTTTCCATTTCCAATTTAATTTTTCCAGTTGATGACAAAGTGCCATCTAAGGAAGATGGATAACAGCAAAGCAGATTACAAATATGTAAGTAACTTGTCCAATTCGTGTTTTTTGTAGAATATATGCAAACGAGCATTCTCTACCTGAGGAATTGTAAATGGTATAAATCGAATATTTCAATTACCTACTCGTTCGGCATATTTGTTTGTTTATGGCTTCATGAAAATAAGAACTAATGTGTTTTTTCGTCAATCAGAACCTTTGATGCTCTCCTACCACCTTACATACACCCATATACATTACACGTACAGATATCTTATTACTTCTTAATTTACTTAATTCTAATTTAAAGCAATGAATATTGTTTTAATAATTTCTAGAATTTTGTTTTATTTAATTTTTTTAATCAGTATACTTACGTGGTTGGTTCATATTTTTTATCGATAATATTCATAATTACTATTTTTCTCTACAGATAATGAAATACAATATGAATTAGATTTAAAATTTTTAATGAACGAGGTTAAAGTTTTGTTAGACCAGTTTAGTGTAAATTCAATCAACGTTCTTCTTGGCCTATTACAAATTTAAATTACGTATTTAACATTGAAGGAAAAATTTCTACGTAATTTTATCCATTTTAATCTTTTTACAAATAACTTATCCGTAAATATTCTACGTTAACATACTAGTATATCTAATATATTTATCATATACATATTTTTTTAATTAATATAAATAGTACGTTATCTACCAACTAAAAGCTACGTCACAATACTCTTTATGTTGCATGAAGAATTATTTTTAAGAACAATCCAGATATTTAGGTATTCGTTAACTTCGCTTTATCTACGACCTATTGTATTTAAACAACCACGTCCACATCATCCAAATTTCTAATAAAAACACTTCTGTCTGTGTTTAATTCTCCTATTTCTTATACATTATATCTTTTTGTAATTCTACAAAATATTTTCAATAAAAATCATGATAATTAGCTCATAGATACCTATATCTTTACAAATCTTACAACTAATTTAAATAGACACATTCTTGTTTCTTTGCAACAGCGATATTGATTTCAATAACTTACTAAAATACTCTCATAATGGGCTAGTGGATCGTTTACTAGTCTACTAATTTCAATGTACCAGATTCGACATCTAGTGCCGCCAATAACGCCGATAGCATTATTTCGACCCCAGATTGACTCAAGCTATAAAGAACAAATAGCTGGAGGTCAAATTCTGGACTAATAATAGGCGGTCGGGTTGTAGCACTTACCACGTTATAGCCCTACTGTGCCGAAATGGCGTTGCCATGACAACGTACCCTATAACGAGGAATTGTTATTAAAGTATTTTCTCAATCTCTCCTCTTTCAACCCCCACTCATTGATTTCCAAATCAACTTTCTTTATTACCTGCACAATCTTTTGTCGCTTCTTTAAACTTCCTTCAGAGACCTAGCTACTATGAAAATTTAAGGGTTTTTAAGTAATTCTGTTCTATTTATTTCACTTCTAAATATGCTTTTCAGCATTCTAAGACATTCTTTATGAAAACAAGTCCTGTGAATAATTGCTTTAAATTGAAATAGTTGTATTAAAATTTATTGCCAAATAAATAAGCAAATTATAAATAATATAATAAAATTTAATAATTTTGATTTTTCATCCTCAACACTAAAAGGTAGCAAAGGGTACCGATAACCTACAAGAAACGATTTTAAAAATCTTTAAACTACCACCTGAACGAAGGACCTCAAAATGTTTCTGAGAAAAAACACTACTGTGCGATGCAGAATACAAAGGCTCAGAAAGTTTTACAAATTGTCGTATAATGTGATTCCCAAGAGTTGAAATACCCGCCCTGTAGTCCAGATCTAGCCCCAGCGCTTACTGTGTTTTCATTAGCTTGGAAAACAATTACAACGATGGATATTTTCTTCTCATGACCTGAAAATTGGTATTAATAATTATTTTAAGGAATTACCAAATGAATTTCTTTGAAGAAATATATGCAGACTTTTTTTTATTCTCATCGTTCTATGCTTTATGTATTCTGTCATAGTTATTAAAATTTAAGTCAATATTGTCGATATTCCTATTATTTAATTATTAACTAAATTAATTATATGTTTAAGATAAAAACACGAAAGTTACTAGTGTCTTGCTTTTTAACAGCACATATTAGTATTTTTACCATGACGGTAGAAAGAGATCAACATTTTCTACATGAAGTGAACAGGGTCATCCCCAAAGTCAATTTACCTGTATGGCGTTCAACGTATTGTCGGTATCAGCATACATAAAAATAATTAGATTTATTTTTGTTTCAATATAAGCCCCCATAATCTCAACGCATCTATTACACCTCAAAATTGGCTTTTCAATACCCCAACTTTCCTTATTATCTGAGCAATGGCCATTTCTTGCCGCCTTGAGCCCTTCATCGTCGGAAAATAGTTTTTCACGAAGGTCTTTTTTCAAGTTAGAAAATAGATGATAATTACTAGAGGTAGGATCTGAGCTATAGGGTAGGTGGTTGATTTCTTGGAAACCACAATTTCACACAGCAGCGGTCAGTTTACCCGGCCTTTTTCCTTTATTGCTTCTCTTAATTTACGTAAAGTCAAAGTACCCACATCGTTAGTAAATCACCCCCATACCGAGAACACATTAAACACCCTTCATATATAAGCATTCTCTATGTATATATAACCAAAAAAGTTGGTAATTTATGGACAAATTACGTCATCAATTGTCGTCCTCGGTACTTTTGCGAAATTAGCATTTCTACTCTTCCATATTTTTGAAACATTTGGCTTTTTCAGGAGCCGGTGGATTTAGACGATTTATTACCCGTAATCGGAGAATTTGGAAAATATCAAAAACTAATGCTATGGTTGGTATGTCTTCCGGCATGCGTTCCATGCGGTTTTGGTGCTTTCAATCAATTATTCATGTCAGAAACGCCTGACCATTGGTGTAATATTCCCTTTTTACGAAATTTGACAGTAAAACAGAGAAAACATTTAGGTATACCAAAAACAAACGATAGCTACAGGAAATGCGAAGAATACGCCATCGATTGGGAAATGAAAATATTGCAAAATGACTTGATCTATTTAGATGTTAACGAAAGCTGGCCAGTACGAAAATGTTCACAAGGATGGGAGTATGATAAATCAGAAATTAGTTCTAGTATTGTTATAGACGTAAGTAAGTAAACACTATTTAACTTACATCTCATCATAAACATTTCCGCGTGCTCGTACACGCTGTACTATATAAACATAAGGTCCAAACATTAATTTTAAGATATTTTGATCTGTATTTTTCTTGGTTTGAATAATAGTCGTAAAAAAATTGTTATCTAACGCTAGTAATAGATAGGGTTTCATGTTAATACAAATTAATTCTATGCATTCATCATTCTCGCAAACTACGCATTAACGATTGGCAAATTATTTTAAAATTGCTGCACTTACTATCACATATATGCATTATTAACTTTCAAGCAAATTATACTTCGTATCTTGCACAAATAAAATAAATTTCATAAATATCATTTCATACAAAATTAACCCAATAATACAAATAATTATCAGCTAAAATCTTTGTTTCAGTTCAATTTAGTATGTGATAAAGATATATATCCCACCTTGGGTTTGGTGGCTTTAAATGTGGGTGGACCTATTGGAGTTTATTCATTTGGGCTGTTAAATGATCGCATTGGAAGAAGGAAAACGTTTTTCCTCTGCTTAACTACATTACTAGTAGGAGGAATTCTTACGGCAACCGCACAAAATTTTTGGTGGTGGGCTGGTAGCCGAATTATCGTTGGGCTTACGATTCCCGCAATGTATCAAATTCCATTTATAATATGTAGGTTTCAAAGAAAAGCCTCGAAAAAACGACGCTTGACAAATTTATATTTTAGCATTAGAACTTGTCGGTCCTAATTATAGATCATTTGTTACGGTTATGACTTGTATGTTTTACACATTTGGTTTAATGCTGCTGTCTGCTGTGACTTACTTAGTACGCAATTGGATAGAATTATCCTACATAACATCTCTACCATTTATTCTTTATTACATCTATTGGTTTTTTCTACCAGAGAGCCCTAGATGGTTACTAGCTAGAGGACAATACGCAGAAGCTGTCAAGATATTAGCAAAACTTGCACAATTGAATGACAAATCCTTACCGGAGAGTTTTTCTATTAAACTTAAAAATAACACAATGATAAAACGATCAATAAGCGAAGAAAATCAAGCACAAGGTCTTATGGCATTGTGCAGGACGCCTAACATACGTTTAAAGACTTGTCTGATTACTTTAAATTGGTTTGCTAACGAAACAGTATATGTTGGATTAAGTTATTATGGTCCCTCGTTAGGCAGTAATCAATATATAAGTTTTCTTTTATCATGTGTTGTAGAAATTCCTAGCTACTTCGCTTGTTGGCTCGTTATGGATAAATGGGGTCGCAGATGGCCACTGTGCCTTTGCATGATTATTAGCGGTATTAGTTGCATTGCTACAGTACTTATTCCTCCAGGTATGTATACGCATATTGGACATAATTTCATTGGCTTCAACTTTTGACATGATAATATGCAAAATTTATAAAAATACTCAGTACATACATATACAGTTCTGTTGATGAGACGGACTAGGGTTTGACTGTAAATGGTTAAAAATGAGTCTTCTGGGTTACTGGAAAAGTCAACCTGTATTTTATTCTGTCCTCATAAGTCATTTGTTAATAAAGCGGAATAGTCGTGTCTGACCAACAGATATAGACGGTCGTCTAACAGGAGTGATTGCCGGTGCGCATATCGTCTTCCAATAAACTGCCGACAACCGATACGAACGGATGCATTCTCTCGACTCGGGTATACACACTTGCGTGGTAATTGAAAATATAATAATAACAATTATGTTATACGTGCATTGAACTAAAAAGCCAACAAAGTAAAAGACTTTATCTGTAAATATACATACTTAAAATAAGATGGTGTAAACCTAATATGTTTAGCGTCTGATGAATTATTGTACACTATTGTACAGTTCTATTTCAACATCACCTTTTGCCATTCTCCGAGGTGTTGCACAATTGGTCGTTCATAGAAGGGCCTACCTTTAGCAGCGAAAAACTTTACAAAGATCTCATTTACGGCGTCATCTGAGTTGAATGTTATGTTACGCAAAGAGTTTTGAAAGAAACGAAATAGTCGAAGTCTGAAGACATAATCTGGCGAGTATAGTGGGAATGGCAGCATATCCCGTCCGAGATCCAATCATTTCTAAGAGGCAATCAAACTAGTGTGTGGTTACATTATCGTGATGAAGTATGTACTACTTTACAAATTAGTTCAAACTATTCAATTGTTGACGGTATACATTTGGTAGATACTCTCAAAATACAATACCTTGAGCACCCCACCACACTCACCTGCTTTCAATAACGTTTCACGTTCACATTTAAAGTGTTTATCACATATATATACGCGTCGTCAAGTGAAAAACTTAATAACGTTCTCTAGCTTTTTCATGTGGTCGCAAATACTTGAATGATGGATGTTCAAAGTTTCTGCAATCTCTGAAGTCGTATGCCATACGTTTGACTCAGTAAACGTCTTTATTTTATCATCGACCTCAGTTGGCCTTCCTGGCTGAGGAGCATCATCGAAATTAAATTCACCAGCACAGAATTTTGTGAGCCTTCATTGTCCTTGACGATTTTATAAAGCACTATCATCGTAAACTTTACGCAACTTTTCGTAAGCTTGGCGCGCGTTCTACCCTACTAAATTTTATGAAAATGCATCCTTTGGACTTCTATTTTCAACTTTTTATAGAATTTCACTGCGGCAATTCACAATTTTTTTTCCAAATGAAGTTGGAACTGTCATATGGCATAGCATTAAGGTAAATGCAAATGACTAGCAGTTTCAAAAATAAAATAACACAATCTGTTGCAAAAATGCGTTATGATCTTCCCAACAATCCAGTAAAATATATTAGGCCCTAAATCAACACGGCCCCCATTATGATTCGTCGATGATAATAATTACTTAAATATTGGATAAACATTTGTTGCTAAAAAAAGATAGACCGCCATTTGTATTAACGATGTTTAATAGTCGATCGTTGATGCTGTTATTTTTGATCACCGCCAATACTTTTTATTTTGTTGAGCATTATAATGTATTTTTCTCATTATTTAATATCTTATTTCTAAACATGATTTGCTACTGACAAATACATCTTATAGTACCTCTAGAATAGACACAGACTATTAACAAAGACTCCCATCATCTAAGTTGTGTAATGTTATTTATCGCTGTATCCTATTTTAGTACTGTAATTTCTCTAACTAAAGGGTTTTCCAATAAGTACTTGACAACTTTTTTTCAAAATAAAATGCAGACCATTTGAGATATTTCAAAAACTTTATTATCGGGTTGAAGTGCAATCAAAACATTTACGAATGGAACTCGACTTCGTTCATATGGCCATCGCGGGCACGTTTGCAGCGGTCGATTCGTTGGACCCAATTTTCGATGACTCGGCCACACAATTCGGCCGAAACGGCTGCTATTTCGCGTTCACTGTTGGCTCTGAGCTCTTCCAACGTTGTCGGTTTATTGGCATAGACCAATGACGTGACGTAGCCCCAAAGAAAAAAGTCTAGAGGCGTTAAATCGCACGAACGAGGCGGCCAATCGACTGGTCCATTTCTTGAGATAACACGCTCATCAAACTTACTCTTCAATAAATCGATTGTAACGTGTGCTGTGTGGCTTGTGGCACCGTCATGCTGAAACCACATGTTGTCCAAGTCCATATCTTCCAATTCGGGCCAAAAATAATCGGTAATCTTGGCGCGATAACGATTACCATTCACAGTAACGTGACGATCATTATCGTCAACTATGACGCCGCCGGCATGCAAACCGCACCAGTTATTTTGTGTGGATGAAGTGGTGTTTCATGAAGCACATGTGGATTTTCACCCGACCAATAACGCATATTTTGCTTATTGACGAACCCATTGAGCCAAAAATGAGCTTCGTCACTGAAAATGATTTTACGATGAACTTGATCATCTTGGCGCATCTTTTCCAGAGCCCAATCGGAGAACGTACGTCGCTTCAAGTGGTCCATCGGCTTCAATTCTTGAGTCAGCTTGATCTTGTATGGATTCGCCATAAAGTGGTCTGGGCGATGCCCAACTCTTGAGAACGCCGTGGAATTGACTGATTTGGATCATTTGCTACGGACGTTTCAACGGCAGCGATATTTTAGACACTTCGACCAACCCGTTGGCTCACTGGCACGGCAACATCACACAACGAATATGTAGACTCAAATTTTTGCACTAAACTTGTTACTGCCTGTCTACTAGGGCGAGAATTACGACCGAAAATCGGAGTTAACGCTCTTAAAGTAGCGGTCACCGATTCCGAATTTCTGTAGTAAATTTTTATAATTTGCAGACGTTGTTCGTTCGTGTACTTTACCATGATGAAAATGTTAAGTTTACTGAGTAAATTAACAGTGACAGTTTGATGATTAGTGCAAGGGTGCGTTCACAAATTGAATTAAAAGTTGTCAAGTCCCTATTGGAAAACCCTTTATATATAACCTAGAATTTTTTTATCTGAACGTGCCTTTTAAGTATTCAAGTTCTACAAACATCTCTATACTCTAGTCTCTGCCCGCTTCCCGGGTCAGAACAACATCCTTCGTACTGCTTTCTGACGGTTCATCCAAGTGACATCCTTAACTTCGATTAAAAAGGAAGCATTTCTTAGGACTCGGCTTTAATTCGGAAACCAAGCAGAAACTATATCCGACACTTTTTTTTTGCTTTATTTCTTATGGAAACTATTAATACTTGGCCTTTTTTTTTTATTAAAGCCCGTAGTTTTTATGAAAGAATTAAATCTATTTTAATTAATTTAATATTTCTAACGTGGTTGATTTAGTTCTATTGCTTATTTCAACTACCTAAATTTTTGAAGGATCATCTCGACTTAAAGTTCTACTTTTTCAAAAGTCTATAATTTAACTTATTAATATATTTATTTCGTATTTTAGAAGATAATATAAACACCTTAGTGTTATTTTTAATATCTAAATCAGCAATATCTGCATCATTTTTAATTATATACCCATTCGCTGGTGAACTTTATCCAACACAATTGCGTGGAATTGGAATAGGAGCTTCGGCCTATATTGGTGGATTGGGTTTGATAATCATACCGTTTATTACATATTTAGTAAGTCTTTATTATTTATTACATATGTGATTGAAATTTTAATTTCGTAGGGTTCCGAAATGTTAATTTTGCCATTGATAGTAATGGGCTTCGTATCCATTATAGGGGGTCTATCAGGCTTACGCCTACCCGAAACTTTACACCACCGATTGCCCCAAACTGTCGAAGAAGGAGAAGAATTCGGAAAAGATTTTTCTTTGCAGGATTGTTGCAGATGCATACCACTAAAGTAATGCACATATTTATTTGAGATAAACCAGATCACATTCATTAATTGTATAATTGTAAATTTTCAGACCCGAATCATCAATCGCATGTTCATACGAAGATTTAGAAATGCAAACAGTTGCTGAAATAACCGAACAAACTCCACTTGAGAATAAATCCCGAAGATCCATTAATCGACTTGTAAGGCAATCTAGCACTATGGACACACAAAAAGATAGTGACGGTACAATGAAAATGACTTACTGGTTTTGAAATTTGAAAATCATTACAAATGCTTATTGAAATGTATAAAATAAAATATTTTGTGATTGAAGTTCTTTAATTATACTCATCAATCGCTTCATTACTATGAATCGCTATTGGTTTTTAAATAAATACTAATTAAAAAAAAATTAACTAGACCTTTCCATAAATTTATTGTTTACTTTATCAAAACTAAAACTAATAACGTATTTTAGTAACTTAATCACTAAAAGTTAATAAAACTTCTTTCCACAATAATCTTCGTATTCTGTATACGTATTTCGGCAGCCAAACACACTTCAATGTGTGTTTAACTTTCAACGGTGAAAATCCGATGCTTGTCTCTATGCGGGTCTGGTTATGGACCGATGTGCGACACTGTGATTAATTATCTGCTAATAGTGGCAACTTAGTTGTCGAAATACGGGTATAGAATACGAAAATTATTGTGGAAAGGGATTTTATTAATTTAATCAACAACAGTCTCCATTAACACATTCTAAATTATCATAATTTAGAAATTTTCGCTCCAAAAATGACGAAAACTAATTTCTTTTAACACAAAAATCATCCATTAGGAATGATAAACAAGTGTAGATTTTTATTATCGCAGCGCATAAATTAGGAACTCCTTAGAGAAGTAATATTTATGTTATAAAAACTATACTAAATAAATCTCTTCCCGTGCTATAGATAATGATAACTGATAACATTTCTTCGATGGCTTGCGTTACAATAAATATACCGACGTATAATGCACAGTAAATTTAAAGCAGTTAAAAGTATTTAGAACTGTGCAATTCCCTCCTGTTAATATGAAAGACCTGAAATGGAGCAAAATCAAATCCACACCAAAAAGAAGTATTTATTACATGAAAAGTTTCTAGAACTACATCAGAATATCGCATGCTATGAAATCCTATTTTACTACCGTCTATTTTGGGTGCGCAAGTTGAATAAATACTAATTCCTAGTAGTAATAATACTTCTGCAAACTTAAATCTAATACAAACTTCTGTTTTGAGATTGATATTAACAAATTTGGCTAGAAGTCTAAACGAGAACTCTTAAAGTATTGCTTTTGAAGGTGCGAAGTAAGGAAATTAAGATTATTTGGGGATTCTACCGTCCTTAAATATAAAATCATCTATTGTAAGATATTTTAATTAATTACCCAACCTTAAAACAATTTACCTTTCTTTTACACATTTGAAAGGTACTGAAGCATGACCAAATGGAAAATATTTTTAACAAGTTTTTTTCTAAAAATAGCATCAAAATTGAATTAAAAACGCATTTAAAAATTTACAAATTAATTTTGATTTATAATTTCATTGCTGCTATAATTTGATAATTCATACTTCTAAATTTTTTATATAGTTGTCTTATACATATAGTTTTTAATAGGCATTGACAAGTTCGTGAGAACTAGGTTTTATGTTTAAATTTCAACATTAATCAATATTTTACTCAAGTATAGTAATATTTTTCGCACGAATTCCGCTGAGTATTTAAATAAGTTTTCTATTTCATAGGTTTTTCTATTAAATAATTCGTTTCACAATAATTAATATAAAATTGCTTAAAATTTTGATTATCATTATTACAATATGACTACTATAGTAAAACGAAATATTTTATGTTGGCAATTTGTTATCAATTGACATAAATGTATGTGTTACGTCAGTGCCAATTTTTTGTTTATCCTTGTTTTTCATAAATTAAAGTTTTAAACAAATAGGGAACAATTTGTGTACTTATATCACTTAACAAAATTTCTTTTGAACTGTTTAAAATTAATAGCAATAAAACTGAAGAATGCGAAAAACAGATTTTAATATTTGTTTTGTTCTTTTGGACCTCTGCCCATCCCTGTATTTACTTGTTGTTTACTAATACGATATGCTACAATATCAGTTGAAGCACAATTGTCTATCAACGTTTCTTTAAAGGCATGAGGCAGTTATTTGTTTTATACATTGAAATTTACAGTGCATTTGAGTTTCTATAAAACATGAGCATAGAATATTTCACAAAAGTAAACAAACAAACATTAAAAACTAAAATTGATAATGATCTGGATATTGTAAAGACTCTAGACGAACGTAGGGCAGGAATTTATTGTAAGAGTAAACACAATATTTGTCCACATGATTTACAAGTACATGCCGAAGATGTCTTTGTCAAGAAGAAGTTTGATGAATTAGTAAGAAAATTAGTTTAGATTACAACAAATATTATTCAAACATGTTTTAGCGATGTGAAATGCCTGGCACATCAAGATCTACTTTTCTTATGGTATTTAGTCCTGATGGCAGTAAAGTGGCATCAACCCATGGAAATCATAATATACATGTGACAGATGTAAGAAGTGGGAAAAATATAAAAACATTAGTTGGTCATCCAAGAACACCATGGTGTATTGCCTTTCATCCAACATCTAACCAAATTTTAGCATCTGGTTGCTTAGGTGGACAAGTACGCATATGGGATCTCAGTGTAAGCATTAATGAACCATTAGGTATTCACTAAAGTTTACTAACTTTTAATTAAAGAACCTAATCAAAAGTATACTGTTGATGCTTTTTATAATAAATTATGTATATTTTCTTTAATATGTTAAGTATTAAAAATCATTGTTAACATTATTTGATAATGTTAAAGATAAGATAATGCTAAAGTTATGTCAGTTATTGTTATTGTTTACATATTATATATAATTTACCAATGTAATATAAGAATTAACTTTTAATCAGGTGTTAATAATATGTAACCTTTGCCAAGTGTGGGTTAGTATTTCAGGAAAAATACTTTGATTAATGAGTTACTTTATACTTTCTATTATTGCAGACTACATTTACATTTTTAGATTATTATGATATAGGTTTCTGGTAATATTGGTCAAATTAATTTATAAAATAATATTTATTGCCTGTACATAAATCTGTCTAGCACATTAAAACAAAGAAAACTTATAATTTTAGTAGACAACCACAATAAAAATAAATGTTTAGAAATGGTTTTGTTAGAAAACGAAAAACAAAAGGTATGTACTATAAAACCGGCTTACTTTGCATCACTTTCTCAAATTCTTTACTGTTATTAGTTACAATTAATTTGTTAATTTGGATTTATTTAATTTACTCTCACTAATCATTTTTAGCACCATTTTGTGTATAATTTCACTATGAAGGTCATCTAATATTATATTTTTATTAATTTACTTTGTTACAGTTACTTATATCGGTACATAGGTAGAATACTTTACATTACTATATTTATATATGAATGGAAAATTAGTTGACAATGTACTTGAAAAAACTTGTATAAAAAAGTAATAAGTTTAACATTAAATTATAATGAACTCAATTAAGATTAAGTGGAAGTATGATTAATCTTTTACAGAGTTTCGTACAAAGTTATGCTACTAGTAAGTTATAAAAATATTGGGTTGGCAACTAAGTACTTTCAGTTTTTACTGATACAGAGTGTTGCTTTATTTTTTGTATAACGTATGTTAGTGCTGTACTTTACTGTTTGTCGCGTGATACTAGTCACATTGACGTAACTTCAGAAGCAAGTAGTGCGTGATTTTTATTAAAGCTATTAGTTGTGGGTTAATTTTAAATGGAGTGCAGAAACGAACATTTTCGACATATTTTACTATTTTACTTCCGTAAAGGAAAGAAAGCTGCTGCGGCTCACAAAAAGATATGTGAAGTTTATGGTGCTAATTGCTTAACAGAGCGCACGTGTCAGAATTGGTATAAAAAATTCCGTTCTGGAGATTTTTCCCTCAAAGATGAGCAACGTTCTGGTCGGCCTATTGAAGTTGATCATGACCAAATCAAAGTCATAATTGAAGAGGATCGTCATGTCATATAACTGTTCGAGAGGTTGCGGAGAGGCTACATGTATCGCACACAACAATTGAAAAACATTTAAATTGTCTTGGACTAGTTAAGAAGCTTGATATTTGGGTACCTCACGAATTGAAAGAAATTCATTTAACACAAAGAATCAACTTTTGCGATATGCACCTTAGACGAAATGAAACCGACCCTTTCTTAAAAAGAATCATCACTAGTGATGAAAAATGGGTCCTGTACAGTAACATAGTTCGAAAACTATAATGGAGCAAACACGATAAACCAGCTCAAACTACATCGAAAGCTGAATCGCATCCAAAAAAGATCATGCTGTCAGTTTGGTGGGATTATGAAGGTGTTGTGTTTTTTGAGCTGCTTCCAAGGAACCAAACGATCAATTCTGATGTTTACTGTCAACAATTAATAAAACTGGATGAAGCAATCAAAGAAAAACGGCCAGAATTGTCAAATCGGAAAGGTGTAGTTTTCCACCAAGATAATGTAAGGCCTCACACATCTTTGGCAACTCGTGGGAAACTATTGGAGCTTGGCTGGGAAGTGATGCCACATCCCCCATACAGCCCTGATCTAGCACCATCTGATTACCATTTATTTCGAAATTTGCAGAATTCTTTGAATGGTAAAACTTTCACAAATGACGATGATCTTCACTCGCACCTGGTTCACTTTTTTGCTAATAAGGACCAGAAATTTTATGAGCGCGGAATCATGCAGCTGAAAGAAAGATGGCAAAAGGTCATTGAGCAAAATGGAAAATATATAATTGATTAAAAACTATTATTTGTTTAAAAAAAAAGTGTTTTATTTTATACTACAAAACCGAAGGTACTTAGTTGCCAACCCAATATATGGTATAAATATGCGCCAAATTATACAACTTATGAAAAGTTATATTTTTTAGTAGTTTAGTTCTCTGTGTAAATAACATAAGCGTCAAAATAAATTTTAGTAGACAACTGTGGATGTGGACATGGTAGTCTAATTTAAACAACAAAGAGCTGCAGTCAATAAGTCACTGAGAAATATTGATTGATGCCTTCATTTGGTAAAGTTATAACAGTATCAGAATATTAGTTAGTTATTAATTTTAAACAAGGTGTGCTTTAACCATTGTTGAACCTTTTCAATTCTTAATAAATATATGTATATATCATATGTTTAAACATAAGAAATACAAAACATTCAAGGATGCCAAGAAAATCATCTACAAACAATATGAATAGTAATAAATAAGAATATGAGCCTTGAAGTACATCTGATGCTCAGTAACACCCATTATAAAAAATTTAGATTGTAGATTGAAAAGTAACTTGTTTTGTTGTAAGACACCAGAAGACATTCTAAGATAACTGTGTTGAGTAAATTGTGATGCTCTGTGGTGTGTAAAACATTTGAAAAATCTGTATAAATGACACCAGTTTGACACTGAACATCAAGGTCTTCATTAACATATTTAGTAATGATAACCAAATTCACTACAGTGGATTTACTATGCATAAATCAAATCAATGTAGAATTGTAGAAACATGGAATTTTATTTTGAAGAAAATAGGACTGAAACGTAAAATTTAATAATTGTGTCTGAACCCTTGCTAGAGATAATTGTCTCGAAAATTTAACAAAAATGGAACATAACTATTAGTTTAAATTTCTATATTAAGCCTGAAATTCACTGTGTAATAAGGATATCAAAATTTCTCCTCATAAATCCTATGGTTTCAAAATTGTAATTTTTTAAATTTTTACGAATAAGAAAATTAATTCAACCTTTAAGAGATCTGTAAGGAAAAATATTAACAAAATTTGTAATTTATGCTTTGACAGACAAATACGTTAATATATAGATGTTTCCGAAGTTAAAAAAAGACCTGGCGTATGCGTAGTACAAAAATGACCGTACAAAAAATTATAAAAATCAATATAAGACAATTTTTAACCTCAGATTCATAGGGGTAATCATGCAAAAAAATATTTTTTTAATTATGTAACCAAGTTTTTTATTACTAGGCCAGTCAAGGGTTGACCATTATCTATTACACTTTATAAATCTATAGATTTGTATTTTCATAATCCTTTTATTGTTGAAGGGTGGCAGTGAAGTTTGGACATCAGAAATTCCAACTGTAATAGCTTCCATTGCATTTCATCCCGATGACCGTTTATTAGTGATAGCTACTTTTAATGAACTATACTTTTGGGACTGGAGTAAACCAGAACCTTTCATGCATGTCGCGACTGGAAACATAAAGGAAAAAGTAATTTATTATTTCCTAGTATCACCATTATAGTAAAAGAAAACATATTTTAATTTAGGTTCGCTATGTAGCCTTTGACAAGTTTGGTCACAAGCTTATAACTGGTATATCCAATAGCCCTCAGACGAGATGGGAAAGAGTTAGAGCACCTGTACCAGTACCGCGGCAGGTAGATAGATCTGCTAGTCCCTATCGACGAAGAATAACTCCACGTTTAATTAGTAATATACCTGCGACGTCTTCACCAACAGAGGTCTGTTGTCCGTATTATAATTTTACATTCTTAATTTTTAATATGCATGTTTTAGTCGCCTCTGAATAATAATAACAACAGTAATAGAGAACCATTACCAACAATACCAGAAAGGGAAAGAAGAATAACTGCTTGTTATAGAAATTTAGTAAGAGAGTATGAATTGTTGGTACATAGATATTTGCAAATTTATCGCCCACCGACAATGGTAAGATTTTATTTATTTTTATTCGCTAATCTTCTAATTCAAAGTAAGAAACAAAAATTGTATATTACGAGTACAGTGGTTGTTTAAATTATTGCATTTATTTCATATATTACTCATGTTTCATAGTAAGGTCAGAATTAATCATGGAAAAGAAATAATGGAAAACTTTACTTTATACTTATTTATTAATTTCGTTTATATTAATGTAATTTTTATTGTTTCCATACACTATGTTACGGCGATGGCAGTCACATATATAAAAAGTATATATATTGATGAAAATGCATTACATGATAGCCAAAACACAGCAGTTCTCTAGACACAATTTCAGTTTGAAATCTCAGTAAATACCATATCCATATCTTTTGAAATTTGAACACGTAAATATTTGAAGCATCTGCACAATTTACACATCCAATGTTATTGTTTTCAATAAGTCATTAACAAAAAGAATAAAGTGTACAGGTTTGACTCTTTTTTTTAATTTCATGCTAGAAGAAAACAATTTTTGTCAATTTTTAGCAAATGTTAATATCTACAATATAAAACACTTTTCTCCTTCAGATACTGTGTTCATAGTAAATGATATTTTTGTGTACTCTCTAAATAAGAATTATGTGTGTTTATTAATTTTACATTAAATGTTTGTATAAAAGTACCAAATGCTATTAAAATAAAAATTTGTGTAATAATTCAACTATTTTGTCAGAACTTTATTTTTGTTTAAAATTTCGATTTTATGTAATTAAATATACATTTCCATTATTATTTTTTTAATTTATGTAGTTCATGAAAGCTAATCAATATCTTAATCAGTATGTCAATGATAAAAACTATTCAGAAAGCACATTTAGTGTAGGTAATAAGTTAAAATTTGCTTGCCTTAATTTAAATAAATAATAGTAAATGTTTAAAATACACAACAAAGTACTTAAATTGTTTGTACTAAGATTAATATCTTTAATAGCAAAGCATCGTATAATTTATAAATTTAAGATAAAAAATACGCAAGATTTGAAAATTTTATATATTGGGGTTGTTGCAAAAGTCATGTATTTTTTATATTTTCCACATCATTCATTAATATAAGGAAAGATTAATTATATATTGCCCGCTTCTTTCGATAGGCTACATAATTCCTCATTCATAAAAGGATCTATTTTTAAAAGAAACGAAACTAGTGAAAGTGTGAAGTCGCAACATCCGACGAGTGTAGTGAATATAGCAGCACATCCTGTGCAAGGTTCAATAATTTTTGATGGGCGATCATGCTTGTGTGTGATCCCGCGTTGGTGTGCTAGAATACCATTCCTTTACGATTAACGAGTCGAATTGCTGACAATACATACACAGACACACGCTTGTATTAATTGATTCGTTTCTTGATAAGAGTTCGATACCTTTAAAATCTCACCACAGAGAGAGCATAACCTTCCTTATGAATGTCTACTTTCGAATATATTCGAGGCGAATCTTCGTAACCAAGACGGTTTTCACACCACATTGTTGCAGACAATCCACTTCTTTCGCAGATGTTCTCACATCATCGAGTGAACTTCCTTGAGTTCATGAGGAACGCGAGCTACTGGCGTATCTTAACTTTTTCATGTGATAGTGAATGCTTGAATAATGGATGCTTAATGTTTCCGTAATCTCTCATGTTGTGTACCGTGGGTCATCAATCTCAATTGGCCTCCCTTTTCGCTACTTTTCACAAGCTTAATGCCTATTTTCCCTTTACGTAAGTAAAAGCATAAGATATAATCGGCCTTTTATATTTCAAACAACAAATCGTTCAATTTTTTCCAAAGTAAAGTTAAAACTGTCAGCAATCACTTTTACACTTGCAAAAATGAACTAGCGTCATATGTTGTTACTTAAATGCTTGGTAAGTTGACCGGTAATCCAGTACATTTATTTGCAAATGATCTTTATTTAACATAAAAGGTGTAGTTTCACCAGAATTGCTGCATTTTAAAACTTCAGCTGATCCTATTTAATTTGTTCTACATAAATTGTGGTATATAATTTATAAATTGTCAATTATTGGCTGTCTCATTAAATATATGAAATTATTTTGATAAGGTCATAAACAAAACCCGGATGATGCCAAATCACAGTTTCTTGCAGATTATAATATTTCAGTATTTCTGTTAATATGTCTGCTATTGAAAAATAGCTCCCTCAATAGCTATACACCTTTGACTATACAACGTGATCTAGCACCATCTCTTAAAACTACTAATTCCGTAAGTGCGTGAATGAACATTGTTTTTTGCCCACACATATTTTTTGACATTCACTTTGTTATTGAATCTATCCAAACACCAACTTTTTGGCCTATAAATTATATAAAATTCTATTATTTATCAAAATCTTGTGTAAGTGTGAGGTCTTCTGGAATATATCTTGATTATTCCTCATACATATCATGGGTGAATTTATGAACTATCACTACTCTATAGGAATATAAGTATACATCTCTGTGTAAAATAATGATATAATCGTCGTTCATCTTTTATTTTTTCTGTTACATCAGTGATCGTATTTGTGCATTTGAGCGATTATTCAAAAATTTTATTTATCACCACTCTCGTAAATTTGTCACTCTCTTTTGTAAAGTTTCATTAAACTGTTGGCGTACAAACCAATAATTGAAAATTTAATAGAAAAATCCTTTTAGACAATCTTTTACTGAATTGAAATATATAATGTAAGATTTAGATAAATAACGGTACTGATTTCAAATGTACTCTTGGACATATGTTATACTTGTACTACAGCAAAGAAATTTATTTTTAATTACAGATAGATCAGGGAACCGATCCTATGGAAATCGAACTAAACAGCATAACTGCTAACAATACACCTCAGCCTTCTACAAGCGGCACTCAAGTTAGTAATTTACACATTACCTCCAGTGTAGAATTAGATACATCTGCAACTCGTACCTCACATGTCGATAGTTCCAGTTTATCGATAGACCACAATAATCTTTCATGTCCAATCAGACCATCACCCAGAAGGGTGTCGTATTCCGAAATCATCCCGCCACAAAATCCGTTATGGTCCAATAGATTCAATGATTCATTGGGTAGCAGTTACAGTAGTCATTCCAACGATCAGTCGAGACCTATCGATCTATCTACGAGTCCAACGGCAGGATCTTCGAACTCGGTCAACAATACTACAACACCAAACGATAACTTTACGGCCGGTGAACTCGAATCATCTTCGCATATCGTGTTTCCACCGTCATTTTACGAATCTGCTCACGCCTTGGAAAGAGAAATGGTCGTTTTAACACCAAGCGATATATGTTCATTAAGAAGATCTGCCAGGAATATACGCAGCACACAAACTCAAGAAAATGACTGCAGTACTGGGAATGGACCATCGCCAAGTAACCCATTTGGTCGATGCGAAAGACGAAATAGCGCTCCCGCCAGCACCTCAAATGAATCTTATTTGCGACCATCCACCAGTAACTTTGGACACAACGCAACGGGTACTAATCACAGAAATGTAGATTGCAATAATTCAAGCATTTTTTCCGGAAAGAATGGCAGGTTATCGAAATTAATGAGTAATCGGCAGAATTATCTACGCATTTCTAGCTCTAGAATAACAGTAGAAACTGAAACAGTTACAAGTACTGCTAATCAACAACCATTGAATAGTAACTCAGTTTATTCAAGTGGTTTTTCTCGCAAGCAAGACAATGTAAGAAACAATCCCCCTGCTACAAGCGGAAGGAGATATACCGATTTTCTCAAAGAAATTAAAAATATTTCATCTAATATGAACAAACCTCGTGACTCACCACAATTGCGTAAGCAAGCACAAGCATCGGAATCATATCAAAATCAGTTAACAAGTCAGAATAATTCCGTTGCTCAACAAGTAGACTCTGCGCATAGTGAAGGGGTGATTGACAGTACATCTAATGCTCCTGATAATGAACCAAGACCTAGTACTTCTGGAATTTATATTAGATCTATTACAGCGAACGATTCCGATTTATATTATCCCAGCAGCGAAAATCTGGGCATTTACGAATATACTCGCAAAAGATTATATTCTGGACTCTTAAAGAAGAGCAGAAGACCAATTATAGATTCATCCTCGGATACTAGTAGTTCCGAAGAAGAGGGACTCACAACAAAGCGATTATGTACACCAAAAGTACCATCAACAACGCCATCAACGCCAAATACTAACCTTAATCCTAATTCAAGCACTTCAAGGGGTGATACATCAAATCAAAATACCAATAATTTCGTCGATAGAAAACCCATTAATTTCAATCAAGAATTGGAAATTTTAGTGACCGATTTATTGACGGATAATAACGGAACGTCAAATCCTCCATGCCCCCAAAATAATTCCCATAAGAGTGAGAGTTGTCCGCAACCGGAAAATAATACGGTACGAATATGTAAAACTTGCGGAGGTAATATACGGAACAGCAATGTATCTCAAGAGACTAGTACTGTATCAACAACCAATACAACTTGTTCAGTAACCGATTCCCATGCCTGTCCTAGAAGTACTGAAAATACCAATACTAGAACAACAAATACTACAATTTATACGTCACCGGGAAATCCAAGAGCCAACAGATCTTGTAGGTTCTTTTCGCATAGAACTTCAGCATTTTATCCGACTAGAATACAAAATTTGAGGTCATGCTCGCGTCTAAGACGAAACAGTAGTTATTTGTCACCCGCTATGAGGAACAGATTGAGATTATTAAATACATTACGCAGTCCCAACAGACTACCGGGCTCTTTCGCTCTTGACGAAGTGATAAATTACTCTGAAAGAGTACCGACTGAAGAAGATCCTCAAGAATCTCAAGTTGGGTTTCACCCATTTGACCCACCGCCAGAATTTGCTACAATCAATCCAGAAAATATCGGCATAGGTAATATGTATTCCAACATCGTACAAGAGTTGGAATCGAGTCTGAATGACGTCAGGAACATACGAGCTAGCAATAGGATAGGAGAAACGTCGGATATGTTGAGTAGCTTTTCAGAGCGTTTAGAAAGTATTATGAACCAAGCAAATGCCATCCTAAGAAACTTGCGGACATCAATTGATACATTGCAACCGAACAATCAAAATCTAATCAACTTCTCAAATAATTCTGAGCCCCAGCAACAATCGTCTCCACCTAGATCGAACGAGCCTCGTGTTTCATTCAGCGACAACAATTTTTATTTACGAGAGCAACGAGGCAATGAAAGTAACGATACCAACTTCGATACATCAGAGACACCGACGATAAATCGTTCTAATTCGCAAGACAATTTATTTTCTAACCATAACGCTGTTGCTTCTGACCATACATATCCCCTGAATTCTAGAAATTCACCGTCTACCAGTAATAACATGACACCTTTAATGGCTTCTTTACATCTTACAGTATCTCATATCCAGAGACAAGCTCGCTTATTGAGGCAGCAAGTTGAGAGTATAGAAAGAATAGACCGCGCTATGTTGGAAGTAGCTCAATTGCAAATGATGAGGCAAATGTTCATCGAAATGCAATGTTATTTTAGAGCGACATTATCTAGTGATAGTAGAAGTGCAGTATCTAGTGTACGACAGATGATGGCTGGGACTAGGATAAGCGATTCTAGCCCGTACGATTCTCCCAATGAGGAAAGCGCTAATGAAAATGATAGTAATTCGATGGAAGCTGGGCCGAGTACCAATAACAATTCAAACATTCATCCAAATTCGGCAAGTCAGCCGCGCGGTCAGCCGAGAAAAACATATCCGAGATGTATATTTTTAATGCACAGGAATTATAGGAGAAGTTGCGTAGGGAATATTTTGCAAAGACGGTGTCTATCTAGAGAGAGAATGATACGGCGAAATTCATTTAGAAGAGCTTTCTCCTACCGCTCGTTAGTGCATAGAACAGCCATAGACCTGACAACAAATAGAAATGCGGGAAATACCTGTCAATTATCTTCAGAAACGTTGCGTTCAATAACTCACAGACTAGAAAATTTTCTAATGGAACACGGTAGAAATATAGGACGGTCAGTGGAATCTAGGGCCAACACTGTATTGAACAGCAAGGACGAGTACATTATGATGTTAAGACTGAATCAATGTAGAGCTAGAATTTTAGGACAAGACACTTATAGTAGTTCAGTTATCAGACGCCAAACAAGTAGTGTAACAGCAGATGGTTCTTCAAGATACAGCGCAAGAGACATGCTAACAATAGCTATTGAAAATCTGAGCAGATGTGTTATGAATAGGGCAAACGTTTCACCCTCTTTAAAATTGTTGATATGGAATGTTGTCGATTTGTCGTTACTTTTATCAGAAATTTTATTACTACAAATAGTAGATTCTATACCCCCACCATCTGGAATGAATCTTGACCCAGAGCGCGAAAGTTTGTCTGCCAGAATTGACCAGATGTGCAGCAGGATGTTACAAAATCGATTAAGTGGACATTCACAACAATTAACTCGTAGTTTAAGACTTACGCGCTTAGCCGTTAGACAGGCTTCACGTGCTTTAGACCAAACTTACACGGCACGAAGGAATTCGATGCTGCCAACTAGCCATAACAGAGATCAAAGGAGAGAACTACTTGAAGAAATTAACAATTGCCTTCGTAATATTCGTCGTCATGGAACTGTTACTCAGGTATCCAATGAGAGGGTTGAAACAAATACTGAAAATTTATCAAGAACGGAGTGGTACCGTACTATTCATAGTCTCATAACTAGATACAGGTGTTCAACTTTATTGGAGGATTCTCAACCAGGCACTAGCGGTATTAATACTAATAACAATATAAACAGTATCAACACAGATAACGGAGCACAAACAGAAACAACGCAGACTACAGATGCTAGTGGCAGTTACACGCAAGCTAGTAGCGATGACGATAACGAACCTTACTGGTACAATAATAACAGTTCTCCCAATAACAGTTTTAATAACAACACAACAAACATTACAAATGATCGATCAAGACCTTTGTATAGAACTAACAACGTTAATTTATTCAATTTATTAAATAACGAAGAATCAAGTTCTCCTGTATTGACGGGAAATCGCTCGTTAAATATTCCGACCGTGCAAGTGAACGATGTACCAATTTCCCAATATCAATCGCCGTGGCATCCCAGATTTCTTGCAAATAGGCAACGCTTATCCGAAAGGCTTTCGGAATTAAGAACATATCCTGTTGGCGGTTTATTTAGGCCGAGATTCTTGCACCCCCTTCAAGCTAGTAGCCCATTTGAGACTGATTTTGACGAATCTGTTAGGGATCAAATATACGATAGCGATATTATTACGCCTGTTACACCGAATCACAGAATTCAAGTATGGGAATTTTCATCCGGAGTTATACCAAATATCAATAACGGTATGTAAATAGAAAAAGGGACGATGTTTTTTTTTGGCTTTGGTATGCAACTTTAAAAAAATATGACATTATTGTGAAGAAAAAACTCTGATTAATTTATTTGATTGTCTTCAAAGTAATTACCATAAATTATAATAGATTAAGTTGTGGAAAAGAATTGCACAAAACCATATCTGGTGAACATTGTTTGCAGAATAATTTCTGTTGCGTTTTTAGCTAAAATATCATGAAACAGAATTGATGTGTGTGAACGACGCATTAGATTCTGTCAATCATCTGAAAGCTTTAATTTTTTTGTTTTGTTAACTTTTCTCTATGTGATTCATCTTAAACAACTTCTTTATTTCTATTTGATTACTCCTACAACTCTTCACTTTGATAAATAACAAGACTTCTGTAATATTTTAAAACTACTTACATTTGTGTAATTTATTTCCACACATTTAATGCAAAATTTTTGATTTATTCCTCTTTGAAATCAAAGAAACCACACACACAACAAGTGACTACAGTTTTTAAGCAATAAAATAAAGACAAATTTTGTCTGTACATTGATATTGGTTTTGCCTACATAAAACAACAAAGTTAAGTAATTTTGAATCTGCTTTCAAATCGATCGTTGCGAGTACTTATTATTATAAAATTTATAATACGATGTCATTTAATGGATAGCACAAAAATCATTCAATTAGAAAATAATATTGCACTTGAAAACACATACATACTGTTTATGTATTTTATATTAACGTATACAGTACGTTAGATAAGTAACTGAACTTTTTTGATATACAATAAAGCACACATATTGTGTTTGGAATGTTGTTTAGCGCCTATGTGACGGCTGCTTGAATGACTGCAATATCTTTCATAAAACGCTCCTATCATAGCAATTTTCAATTTAGGGAAAAAAAGAAACCATGCAATAAAAACATATATTTTCTCCCTCGAAGGATTCTCGATTAGAAACGATGTAAAACAACTTTCTTCTCAACAATACCCTTTGAATCATAAAAAGTAATCAACATTGTCCTGATTCTTGACAACTGAAAACGCATTTTCTTTGCTTTTGGCTCGCTTTTCGTCTTCCATTCTACAGATTTATACTCAGATTCAAAGTCATATTTAGAGCACGATGTTTCATCATCAGTTATGAGAATCGAAAGAATATGTGTCATTTTCAACAGCTTTAAGGACGTCTTTACAATGCTCTGCTCGAGAAATTTCTTGATCTTTATTCAACTGATGTGGTACAAAACGTGTCTATACCATTCTTTTAACTAAATCTTCTGTTAAAATTATCCGAATGGTAAAAGTAGTTGAATTAAAATCTTCTTCCAACATTCTCACAGTCAATGATTTTCTTTTTCAACTAATTCAACACGATTTGCAGCTTCTGAATGTCGAGGTGTTGGATTGTCATTTAAATTATGTAGACTACGAGACATACAATCTTCACCATAAACTTTTTTCAACAATTCACACACCTTAACAATTTTCTTCGGAACCTACCTGGGAGCGTTTTTAAATTCGCGGAATGGGGGACAAGGGGTGGAAATAAAAAAAACCAAATTATTTTTCTTTTTCAATATATTCACCTGCAAGACGGATACATTTTTCACATCTTTCAATTAATTTATTTATACCCTCATAAAAAAATGATTTCTCTTTATCTGCAAAATACGCCGAAACTGCCTCCTTGACTTCATAATCGGCAGTAAATTTTTTACCCCGCAGCTCTTTTTTCATTTTCGGAAACAGGTAATAATCACTCGGGGCCAGGTCTGGGCTGTAGGGTGGGTGATTCACAATTTCGAAGCCCACCTTATGCAGGGCAGTTAACGCAACGCGGCTCTTGTGGACTGGCGCGTTGTCGTGCAAAAGCAGAACACCTTTTGTCAATTTTCCCCGTCTTTTCTCTTTAATGGCTTCTTTTAGTCGCTCTAATATTGAAGCGTAATATTCTCCGGTTATAGAAACACCTTTATCTTTCTAATCAATCAACAATATTCCTTCCGAGTCCCAAAATACCGTTGCCATGAGTTTCCCAGCTGATTATGACACTTTAAATTTCTTGGGAGGTGCTGTGCCCTTTTTATGCCACTGTATGAAGTCTTGTTTGGACTCAGGTTCATAATGATGAACCCAAGTTTCGTCTCCAGTAACAATTCCACTCAATACACCATCCTTGTCTTCATTACAGAGGTCCAAAAATGCACGCGAACACTCTACGCGCTGTTGTTTTTGCGGCGGCGTGAGCATTCTCGGCACCCATCTTGCGCTGACCTTAGACATGCCGACATGATCGTATAGGATTTTAAAAATTGTTGTATCGGATACTCCAACCATTTCTGCGCGTTGTTTCTTCTTTAGTCGAGCATCTTCGAGTACAATTTGTTCAACTTTTTGGATAAGTGCTGGCGTGGTCACCTCAATGCTCCTGCCCGGCCTCGGGTCGTCTTCAAGGGATTACCTTCCTTGTTTAAATAAACTATGCCACTTGTACACCATGGTTTTTCCTGGACAAGAGTCGCCGTAAACCAATGACATCTCATTCATTATGGTCGCGACTAATTTTCCTTGCCTGGTAAGGAACTTTATAACGGCACGATATTCGATTTTTTCCATATTTCACTTTTCACTCCTGATTATGTTACTTCTTTGACGATAGCTCAAAGACTAACTGTCTAATAACAATGAAACTTCGTATTTATACTAATCATGAGTCGCTGCACAGGCCACGCCCCCAATGCGCCTACTCACCCCTCTACAACCCGCTCATTCCGCGAATATAAAAACGCTCCCTCGTAAAACAAAATTTAATATTTACTCTTTGTTCCATTGTGTTTTTACGACATAAACTACAAACATGCTGTTCATTATAAACCGTGTAAGTTTGGCACTTGTTATCGATTAACATGCACTAAAGCTGCATTCGAAATAAGATGCACCTTTCTAATATTATAACCGATGAATAGATGATGCTACTTATTCTATGATTTAAATTAAAATTTCGATTATTTATCTAACATACTGTATTAAATTACTCTAGCATATTTGCTCAAAATTATGTAAATCGAATGAATTTAAATTCGCATTTAATTTGCAGATTAATATAATTCTTATTTGAAACTTGTTACTCTCCAACCTTGAGTAAAATGTAGAAAAACTTCATTGTTGGTAGTAATTTTTGCAACAAATATAAAGCGTGTTCAAAAAGTGCTCACGTCCCGGACAGTCATAGACTCAGACTACAAAACGCATGTCTCCACCAAAAACCTATTCAAAGAAAGAGAAAATTGACATTTATTATGGTACAATTAATAAATTAAATAAATATTTGGTATATAGATATATATTTTTTGTTAAATTTATCATAGCAGATTTGTAAAATATTGACCATCAACATTTAAATATAAATTGATAACAGGCTTCATAAAGGAAGCACAAAATAATATAAAGGTATTAATTAAATCCTATGATCGTGGAGGAAATATGTTACTAATAAATCTACTATCAAAAAATTCTCACAAATACTCCAGAGTAATTTGTGCAATATATGGTCTAGCAAAATCTTATTGGAAATAAACAGTTTGAAGTTCATCATCGCGTTAGTTTATAAACATTTTTTGAGTACACTGTTGGGATAGATTCCTAGGATATTTCCCTTAAAAAAATTGGACCATTGGTTTTCACTTCAATTTTTAAAAGATGTAAGACTGTTTCGCGCAAATAATGGGGATTCTCGGTGTTTCATAAGCACATATTTTGAAAATTGCTATATCTATTCAGATGAAACCATTCTTCATCAGTAAAAGATGTTTTATTCAAAACTTCGTGATTAATAATATTTATTAACACAATACGTAACTCTAACATAATTTGCAATTGAGACATTTGCAATTTGTAAAATAATATTTGAAGATCCTTTTTAAGAAAACATTGTCGATCCAATGCTTAAATTTACTTGTTGAGATAGCTAGAAATAGTCGGATTTTCGTAACCTATTCCTTGCTAGTTCGGCAATATTTTCGTTTCTACGATGTCTTTCCATATTCAGTATGTAATTTACAGAACCTATTTCTTGAAAACATGCTACTATTCTTAAAACTTTATTGGAAATGTTTTGCTATTATCATCGATGAAATTTGGAAATCTATCGAAATTCTTCTGTACAATCATTCATAGAATAACACAACTGTCCATATTCATTGCATCATCCATCATTACGAAAATAACCCTACAATATGTTTTTTTTGCTCATGAGAAATTTATGTCATTTAAGAAAATATAATAATAATAATCATACATGCTTGTACAACCTCCAACAGTTTAACGCCAATTACAGGGAGCTTTGGCAGACCACGAGTTATTATGCCCGCGCTCGTTGTGCCACTTAAGATCTTTAGCTATCAGCATTCGCTTGAACGAGAAAAGGAAGCCACGAAAAGCCTTCCCGGGCATCAGGCTATCGGTCTCGAATCCGAGGCCCCCGGCATGATATTCCAATAACTTACCACTGAGCTATCAGCCGGCAAATATAGTATGAATCTATTACAGACATGCGTTGTTTAGTCAGTAGTCGTCTGAGATATACAAACTTTTTGAACACGTGTTATTTAATTACTTCTGTGTCTTATTCATTTAGAATCTGTACATTGAAATAACAAATCGAAAACAGTGACAAAATATCTTCTTTCATCTGTTAGCACTGTATTTATATATAATAATATCAATTTCTGGCTACTTATTGGTTACAACCTAATGATGAAAATACGTTTGAATACATTCAAACCAACATGTACCACTGACGAATTCACACATTATACTTGTCAAAATGAAAAATATCGTTTTTTCTTCTTAAAAGTGAAATTAATGCAGGTCGCTAAATATGTATTACATATATTTTATTTGTTTAGCCCTAATAAATGTGGTTGTGAACGAGTGCAAGATTCACAACGATGCCAGCGTCGATATTGCGAGTAATGGAAACTTTTTAGTTACTTTGCTGCCATCTGGAGGATATCTCAATGGGACAAATCGTTTAGGTAATATCAAAGTAATTATATAATATTCTAGTAAAAATGAAACCCCCCATACATAATGTCAAAGTAAATGAATATACAAAATCATAAAGTAATCCTATTTTTAATAAGAGATACCTGGTAGTGGTTAGAATAATAAGAATTTTATACTCCGTGTTGAGGATTATCGCCAACACAATAAAGAAGATATTAGAATAAGTAATTAGATATTGTCTTTATTTAATATACAATATATATATATATATATAGAAAAGTGCTTGGTGTCTATAGACAGAGATAAAATAGTAATGGTTTCGGGTTATTTGTTTAGCAAGGCGGTCTGTTATTTACAGTACTCTAACAGACCGCCTTACTAATAAAATAACCCGAAACCATTACTATTTTATCTCTGCCTATAGACACCACGCACTCTTCATACGTTCCCAACGTCCGTGTCTAGCAAACACTTCGTTGCGTGTCAAATGATTAAGAATTTTAATTTATTGGACCTTGAAACAATTACCACTGATCCAACGTCCACATCTCATATTACCATGTTTAACCCAACCTTTTTTGTTTATGCATAGGTCTCTATAGTGACTTCTTAATCGCAACATATTCTCTAAATCTAACTGTTAACAGACGTTTTCTAGCAGTGTCTACAAAAATTTTCTTAATTCTTTTTTTATTCACTTAACGTGTTATTTCTGAAGATGAAAGTCAACTTTTCTTGCAATTAAGATGCTATTGCCAAACATTGTTAGACAATAAGTTATTTGCGTTGTTCCATTGCGTACACAAAAGAAACAGATTTAACTTTTATATAAATGAACTAATATCATAAAGAACTGTTGCATATACAAGTAAAAGTTATAGCGATTATTATGTGTCAACAAACCACCACTTTGAGAAATTGTTACTTGTTAACACTTAAAAATCAGCAATATTAAAATTTCTCTTTGCACTCTGCAGGCAATAAAACTGGATATTCTTAAACCCATGGCTTTGAGTAAACCGATTATGCCATCCCTAAAACTAATGACACCTAAAGAAATATACAATTGGTGGTAATACATAACTAAATTATTTACATTTCCAAATGTTTCTTAGACATTTTTACCTACCTGCTGGAAAGTTTAATGGGAGTAGTGCATTTTCTCCTGTAACCTGTCATTAACTAAAAATAAAATTAAAATTATATAATTTTATTTATAAGTGATATTTACTGTTTACTTTCTAGGTGTATACAGTTTAAAATGGGAATCATTAGGTCAGTGTTTATACCTAACTAGTTTTGAACAAAACGCAGTGTCAGTTTCGTTGTCACCACTGAGTCGCCATCTAGTTGTTGGTTTAGCATCACGGAGAGTTTCAATTATACCGAGTGAAAAATGGACTATGGCGAGAATATTCTTCATAGAAAATAAATTAAAAAATTGTAAGCCGCTGTTACCAGTAAGGGAAGTAGAACAAAACAGAGATCCAAATTACATGAGTGTGAATTGTATACGCTGGTTACCAGTTTCTGGACAAGGTTTAGTTTATGCAACAAATACAGGGCAGTTGCGGATACTAACTTAACTTTGATCTGTTTTGGATAAGTGATATTTCTCTAGTGATGGATTAAAATCATATTATTTTAAATGGAAAATCATATTTTATTTATCGTTAATAATACTTATTCCTACCATATTAAGAAAATACATGCAAAATTTTAAGGTTCCTTTTTAAATCTCATAACTATTCCAGAAAACAAGAGAATTTCACTCTTTCTTTTCTTTTTTTTCTTTTTTTTTTTGTTGAAGAACCTTAAGAAGCAGCTCTATACTTTCTTGTTTTTTATATTGTCATTCTTTTCGTTACATGTTATATATCTTTTTTATTGTATAAGATTGTGCATCTATTATTTATGTGATTAAATAAAGGTAAGTTTATTTCAAAGCAACTATTCTTTCATTTATTTTCATTTGCGGGTTATATGAAATGATAGAGCACCGACTATATTGAAATAATTAATTTAGTTTTATTCAAAACTTGTGGGTTTTATTAAAAAATTGTTGGAAAAGTTATGAATATTGAAATAATTAATTTGGTTTTATTCGAAACTTGTGGGTTTTATTAAAAAATTATTGGAAAAGTTATGACCTACTTTTTCTGTTTTTTGTAAGTCATTTATTAATATAAAAAAAGATCAATCAATTATACATTGCCCATTTTGAACAATAACCTTTTGCCATTTTTCGGCGTGCTTTGTATTTCCTTGTTTATAGAAGAACATTATCTTTATTAAAAAGGTGCTGATTCACAGACTCATCTGAGTCGAACGTTTCATCGCACACAGAAGTTTAAAGACAACGAGACTAGAAAAAGACTGAAAGCGCAAAGTAGGGATGTGGTAACGCATCCCATCCCAGATCCAATAATTTTTCACGGTGATCAAATCTCGTGTCAAGCTATCGAAATTTCAAAATAATTGATTAATTCAAATTGTCCAATTGCCGACAGTACGCGCTTGTACTAATTTTTTCGCATCTCGCTAACTCTAAACAAGTTACATTCTTTTAAAATCCCACCACTTTTGATGATGTCTGAAGTGAATCCTCTGATCGGTACCAAGACCACTATTGCTAACAATTAACTAATCGATCACTTCAAAAAAGGATCGTTTTCCTCATGTTTAAGAAGCATATCACAAATATTTATATGGTCTATCAAATAAACTTCCTTGGATTCATGAGGAACCCAAATGTCGAGCTTGCTGATGTATCGTAGTTTTTTCGTGTAGACGTTGAACGAATGATGAGTTTAATGTTTCTCCAATCTCTCGTATCATGTACCATTGGTCATTAACCTTAGTGGCTTCCCTGACCAAGGGGTGTGATTAAGATTAAAACCAACATGGAATTTTGTGAACCATCGTTGTCATTGATGTATTTGTATCGCACTGTTACCATTCCGCAAGTTCGACACGCGTTCTTCCCTTTGCGCAAGTAAAGTAGAGTAAAATATGAAAATATACACTACTATAACACTATTGAACCAGCCCGTTCATTTTTTTTTTCTAAAATGAAGTTAAAACTGTCAGCTATCATAACATAAACATAGATGAAAATAACTTTAGCACTTGTAATAATGAATTAGTATCATCTTGTAGTTGAATTTGATGGAGCCTGTGGTTGATTAACTTAATCACTAAGGTTGATATTTAACCCCTTTCCACATTAACTTTTGTAATTCTGTATACGCATTTCGACAACTAGTTGTCATCACCAGTAGACAATTTCAAAGTGTCGCACCTGGTAAAACACGGCGAAAAACACCTGTACGAAAAACAAACTCCGTACGCGATCTACACCGCTCAGAACCAAGATGTACACTGTGGTACATCTTGGTTCTGAGCTTGCGACACTTTGAAATTGTCTGCTGATGATGACAACTTAGTTGTCGAAATGCATATACAGAATTACAAAAGTTAATGTGGAAAGGGGTTATATCTCAACCTTAGTGATTTAGTATCATCTGTTGCAGAACTCCGTTATGGATATATATTTTCCAATGCCTTATAGGGTATAAGTTTTCCAATGTCCTTTCAATAGATAGATTTAATTTAGTTTGAAAAATGTCCTTCCAAGAGAAGGATTTAATTGTCATATACATAGGCGTATATTCGACCTATGCATATATCAATTCAATTCCATTTACACTAAACCGAAAGAAAAAAATTCAATGTAATCAAAATAAAGAAGTCGCGTCACTATTGTTAATAATATTCTAACTAATTAGTAATATTCTATATCTATTCCGTAATGCAATTTATGGCATATTAAGAAGCCCAATGCTTGGTGGCCTAATTGGTAAGGCAGCCGTCTAGTAAATAGCAGATATAGATTCGAACCTACTCCAACGCAGAAATTTTTAATCAATTTCTGTAATTATATTCAACGATGGTATAACAAGAAATATTGATTTCAATATTCGAAACATCTTTTACTCATGCTTTTCCTTTGTACGTAAAGATCACCATTCAAAACATATATAATTGCCCAAAAATATTCGATTAGATTTATATTTGACGTTTGAAAAGGCAATTTTTTTCATTCTTTCACGGGAAGTCTGTAATGTTTTGATCACTATCTTCCTGTAATGTCTAATTGCGCATTTGGTCACTGAAACACGTACGTGCACAGGTAGCAAAACTTTGTTTATAATTTAACCATTTTCTGTGCGTTTAAATGTCGAGTAAAAAAATCACAATGGTCCAAACTCTCGCATATTGGAACATCCCCAAATATGGGCTTTAACAGCGTGTTCGACAATGAAATGAATATATAAGAACGAAGATTTCTTTAGACACTTAAACATAGAATGCGACCACAGCATTGGATCAATTTCACCAAATATTTTTGTGATGAAATTGTTTTTAAGCATTATTAGTTATTATGCTTATATTTATATATTTTTTTATATAACTGTCAATACTTAAAGCAAATTTTAAGTAAATGCATTTAAGAACATTTTTGTTCTATTTATTAATAAAATTATTTATAAGATCAGATTTGGTCCAGTACATGAAAAAACTCATTTATTCTTGAGAAACAAGCTGAAAATGTCCTCAGAATTATTGACTATCAGAAATTAAGCGTTTCATGAAATCTTGAAAGCACTTAAAAAAGAATGTTCAAATCACACGCAAAATTCTATTGAAAAAATACTTTCGTATTTTAGTACATAACGGACATCTAAATATTACATTATAGAATTCGTGTATAACATAAAAGATGTAATCTGAATTGGTATGCACGAGTTTACTCAATCAACCTAACCAAATGGTGCATATTATATTTTTAAAAAATAATGCCTCTAAACTATAAATTAATTTATAACGTTTGCTTAAACGAATTGCAAATACTTATTAAGTTTAATTGAGCTAATATTTTATACTTGCTATGATTCCGCCTGTTCCTATACTGGGACCTGGAGGTCCTGGTCCAAGGGGATTTAGACCTGGACCACCACTTCCTTTAATGTCTTCAAATAAAATGAAAGATAGACTACGGGCGAGAATAGTAAGAAAGAACGCGAAAAAGTAAAAAGAGATCAAGAGAATATCGATAATTTTGCCAAGTAATTGAAAACCAAAGCTTTTAATCAATACGTGTCGTCTTTCTGCTAGAGATTTAATACACAAGAACTGCAAACGATCTTGATAAACGTAATAATGTTTATCAATATTTTCCATTTACACATATTATGTATGCGTATACACAAGCATAATTGAATATAATCCATTGTCATTAATTTCATTCAAAGTAATAACTTTAACTAAAAACTGAAAATAAAACAGTTATCGGTGCTCTTTGATCCATGATTAAATAATATAGCAAATAACGTTCGCTTTGACCTTGAGAGATCTGTTTATAAATACATTTTTAATAAACTGTATTTTTGAATTTACCGCTTCAGTGCTTATATCGGCATTGCCAACCATTACCAATATTTTGTTAAATGTACATTAAAAAGAATTACTGATTTATTAAGGTATAAAAGAAAATTTAAAGATATAATTATTTTACCTAAAACTAACTGGTTATCAAAATATTCAAATTTGCGTGTAAAAATTTTTTACTTGACATTGAACCGGTATTTATTGATTGCGTCAGCATACATAAGCGTACCTTGGCGTACTTCCGTTTATAAATCAATGAATGGAAGTGTTGTGTGGTTTGTGTTGTTTATAGTGATTATATAAATTATACGCACTCTACGAAAAAATATACACGTGTTTACATACATGCAAATGGGAGCAGCAGTACAAAACAACAATATAAATAAGCACCGTGTGATGAAAAAGAACGGTTTTGTAAAGGGAAGAAAAATACAACGACGTGGTCCAAACACTAATCAACCGCCATCTCTTCTATCCCAACCTATGAGGAGACCACCATTCCCTCCAGGGCGTATGCCCCCTCCCGGTATGAGGCCAATGGGTCCCGGTCCAGTCCAGGGCATGAGACCACCACATATGCGTGGTATGCCACCACCAAACAGGATGGGGCCAGGACCTCGAGGACCTCCCTTTGGGATGAGGCCTCCACCGCCACCACCACACGGTATAAGACCTCCACCTCGTATGAGACCGCCACCTCCAGGTATGATGCGACCTATGATGCCGCCCCCTCCAATGATGGGACCTGGAGGTCCTGGTCCAAGGGGGTTTAGACCTGGACCACCACCACCATTAATGCCTCCAAATAAAATGCGTAGGGTCCAAAAGGGAAGGGTGGTAAAAAAGAAAAGAATTATATTAAAAGATATTGATTTGACTAAACCATGGGTAACCGAAAATGTTAAGATGGAATTTAATAAAAAAGAGGACTTGCTGAAAAATGCAAAACATACACAAAAGCCTAGTGATTGGTCAGTATACAGAGAACAACGTGAAAAATGTAACAAGATGTACACAACTGCAAAAATGGAATATATTGGACAGCATCCAGAAGAGGTGCGTATTCCACAGCTCATGCCCCAAGCAAACAACGCGCCTGTTATCACAGCACCTATTGATTATACAGCTGATGTTCAATTATAGGTATTAATTTAAATCACATTTTCTTAATTTTTTATACTCGTTATTTATGCAGATATTTGCTTTTAAAAGGCGCAGAAGTAATAATTATGTTAAGTAATTGAAATAACTGTGTCTGTTTTTCTAATGTAGAATTTTCTCATGCATTTATATATATATATGCAATTTATTCATTATGACAATAAATTGTACCTAATATTTATTTAAAATTATATTACCTAATAATAAAATAAAGTACTGATTTCCAAGAACATAAAGGATTAAAATCATATATTACATACACTTATTTGAAAAAATCTTGAATTCAACATACTTCCAAAATCATTTATACTTGTGAGTATTGCTTGCTAATCACTTCCATTTTATTTAATATTCTGGAAGTAAATTTAGGTACTTGTTATAGTAAACTGGATATTATTTTTGTTTCGACTATCTTACTTAACATAACTCATAAGAACTTATTTTTTTAACTACTAAAATTAAATTTATATATGGCGTCAAATAAGATGCTGTAAATACAGTAGCAGGGGTGTTCAAGAATGGGGCTTTTACTAAGCTAGTTCTAATCACTACTCTTATTTGCCTGTATATAATCAAAGATGAGCAGAGTGAGTAATTGGAGTGCTCCTATTTATATTCGATATAATTAAAATTTGTATCGTATTATCATATGTATCTCTGATATAGAACTCAGAAATATCAGTATCTTTTTCCTCTTTTATATCGAGCATGGAGAAAACAATAAATTCTTTATTGTTCATTTTATTTATAACAATTAAAAATTACAGTTCAATTTTTTTAATTTTTAGACAATGAAGTTCTAAATATCTTGATTTCAACCCTGTTCAGACAGCAACAAATAACAATCTACTGTAAGGTGCTTAGTCAAGTTTCTTTGTGCTGGGCTCTAACCGCTTTTCAATCTTTGAATACACTTCAATTATTGAATAGCCTAGCGGTTCATATTTTAATTGACCCCAACCATAAATAGATTCACTTACAATTAATAGTGGATATTTAAATTAAAACAAGTGACTGAGAATATCAATTCACTCACATTTTTATATCAACTGAATGTGTGGAAAATTTTACATTGCAAGAGAAGAAAACAGTAGCAGTTAATAGATCCCATATCTATGTTTTGTTAAAGATCATTAATATTTTGTCAAGTGTAGAAAATATGATTTTAAATTAGCTGGTTCTGTTTGCAGGATGTAAACAAAATCATGGCAGAAGCAAACAAAAAATTAGACTCTCAAAGTAATAAAGACAGTAACGGACAGGTTACAGATAACAGCGGGCAAGTTTCTCAGCCCGCTGAACCTGTAAATAATATACCTACAGAATCTGTAAAAAACAACCTCATGAGTCTGTTCATAATGAACCCGCTGAATCTGATAAACCCGCTGTCAACGAGCCAACAACCACTTAAGCGCCTCATTAATACGGGTGCCACATCTAAATTAAATACTTAGTACATGTGCATTATAAATATATAGTTTGTTCAGTTTTTACAGCCAATTTTTGAAATTGGCTCAAATAATTTATCAAAGTATTTTCAATTTACATTAGTTGTTAATAAATTATTATTGTGTAATTAATATTTCGACATAAATGTGTGTTTTTTTTTTTTGTGTAAAATTATTTTGCAGTTTGGACTTGGATTTTTTCCAAATAAAAATCATACATTTTACTCAGTGTAAATAACGTAATATTTGTTTATATCCTTGTTTATTTTGACTTTCAATTGCAAAATAAGTATTGACTTTTAATATTGTATTGTACCTCGTTAGTATGCATGGTACACTGTCTAGTACCTAATCTTACTTGTATTTATCAGAAATTATAAATAAACACATTTCAACAAGTTTTATAAGTAATTTAATTTTTTGGCATGTATCTACTGAACCAACAAAAAAAACAACAAAATGTTATATTACATTTGTATGTAAAGCTATACTAAATTACGAATTTTTTTAATCTCGAAAGGCTTTTACAGCTGGGTTTTGCTGGTGATAATAAAAATATTCTTTATTACAAATAGTTACAATGTCTTTTGTATTATCAGTCACCCCTAACTTAATATATATTTTTTATTACTGGCAAACAGTAGCTGACTAAAACTTAGAAACAGATATGGGAGTTTAAAAATTATCTGATTGTCACTTTTGCATTCTCCTTTTATCTGCCTCACTGTATAATTATATTTAGTATATTATATAGGTGGTGTGTTATATTTTTCCTATTTATACACATATTGACATACTTTTAAGATATATATTTAAAAAGTAACAGTCAGGTAAATAGTATATATACCTAATGTTTAATCATTTAAGCAGCTTAACGACTGGCGAGTTCTTTGGAGATGTGAAGATAGCATCTTTAATGTTAACGGATTACAGATTTTTTCATGGAGACTATATACCAGTCTCCCATGACATAATTGCCACAGTTTAAGGATGTGTTACTGAAGAAATTTCAAGTTAAGAATGCCTAATGAAAATATTCCCAAAAGTCTATCGTAATTGAGTTAGAAGCATTTACAGTTTTAGATAACCCTACTAATAAGATATGTACCACTGCAAAAAAAAATCTGAATAACAATAATTTAAAAAGAAATCGCTTTATTGAATTAGTTCTTCAAAATGTCCAACCAGTTACTGTATACATAATCTAACTCTTCTCAGAATTGAATAGGTTAGCTTTGTCAGCAACCTCAGAATCAGCACGAATAGTTTCTGCAGCATCCATAATTCTAGCAACAAAATGTTCTCCATGAACCAAATTTTTTAGCCTTCCCCATAAAAAATAATATTTAAATCTGATGACCTAAAATGAAAAGAACTTTAAATGCTTGTAGCTCAGTTATGATAGAGTTTATTAGACATTTTTAACTTTAAATTCCTTCAGTAACACACCCTTAGGCTGTGGCAATCATCTCGTGGAACATCGGTATTCTGATCTTATATACTTTCCAATAATTCTCTATTTCTTCAATATTTTTTTATTATAGTATCAATATTATTTAAATAAGATGTCTTTATATTTCTTCCGTTTGTTTTTAGTGGATATACAAATATATAAGACAGTTTTACTTGGCACCCAAGGACGTTAATGGGCCGAAATCACATTAACACATTACCTACGACCTAGCGGTGGCGTCATAGTTTAGTTTCTTAAGACATATTTTTTCCACAAAAAATGGATTTTTATAAAAAAGTGTAACAAAACTGCTATTATTATATCATTACAAAATTGCTTATATTATGCATTATCTAGGATTCCCATATTTTCAACAATATTTATTTTTAAATATTACTGTATTTTACGACTCAGTTAATTCTCTGTCTGTTTATTTCATAATATTGGGTCTGGGAAAAAGTTCGTGGCGTTTTTCCCGATAGATGGCATTGGTTGCCGATAACTAAAGAACAACAAGTCACAGCGACACCACCGACGACTCGTTTTTTAGATGACCTTCCGAACGTTAGTTTGAGCGTAGAAACATTGTAATCGGTGCAGTGGTTGGAAAGTTATTCGCACTTGAAAATGGAGAAGAATAATGAGAAATTTCGCTATATTCTGCAATATTATTATGATAAGGGGAAGAACGCTGCGCAGGCTTGTGATAAAATTTGTGCTGTGTACGGTGAAGGTACTTTATCGAAATCTGTTGCGCGGAAATGGTTCGCTCGCTTTCGTTCTGGAAATTTCAATGTGAAAGATGAGTCACGCTCCGGTCGTCCAATCACTGAAAAATCTGATGAAATTCTTGAAAAAGTCCAACAAGATAAGCATATCAGCAGTGTCAATATTGGCATGGAGCTAGGCATTGACCACAAAACTGTTTTGAACCATTTACACAAAGCTGGTTACAAAAAAAAGCTTGACGTATGGGTTCCTCATGAGTTGAGCGTGAAAAACATGATTGACCGAATTAACATCTGCGATGCGCTGCTGAAACGGAATGGAATCGAGCCGTTTCTGAAACGTTTAATAACCGGAGATGAAAAATGGATTACGTACGATAATCGGAAGCGTAAAAGATCGTGGATAAAGGATGGTGAGCCGTCACAAGCGTTCGCTAAGCCAACATTGACGCCAAAAAAAGTGATGCTGTGTGTATGGTGGGACTGGAGGGGAATCGTCCACTACGAGCTACTTCCAACTGGTCAGACGATTGATTCTCAACTCTACTGTGGACAACTAGAGAGATTACGCCAGGCGATTGAAAGAAAACGGCCCGAATTGGTTAATAGGAAAGGTGTTGTCTTCCATCTTGACAACGCCCGACCACACACTTCTTTGATGACCCGTCAAAAATTGAGAGAGTTTGGTTGGGAAGTTTTGATGCACCCACCTTACAGTCCGGATATAGCACCCTCTGACTATCATCTGTTTCGATCTCTGCAGAACTCTCTCAATGGAATTAAGTTGGTTTCAAAAGAAGCCTGTGAAAACTACTTGATTCAGTTTTTCGACCAGAAACCACAGAAGTTTTTCACCGATGGGATCATGGATCTACCAAAAAAATGGCGAAACATTGTCGATAATAATGGAGCATATTCGGTTTAAATGAATTCGTCCACGCGCCATGCGGGGACCAGTTGAATTTTACTGAAAAAACGCCACGAACTTTTTCCCAGACCCAATATATCAGATATACACTTAAGAAAGAAAACTGACCTAAAATATGTAAAATACTCAAAAAATGTTTTTTTAATGAATAGTGATAACATGTATTTGCCGTACTATCACATTAACTCCGCCAAAGTTCCATTCGGAATACCATCCGGTATATAAGTATATAAAAATGCCAATGTATTTTATCTCTTTCTTTAGACAATATATAACTATTAGAAATGCACATTCAGATCCGAATTTTCGACGTTCGCTCCAACTTCGGATCTCTTTCAGATTTGAAACGAAATAATTTCAGATTTCGAATCGATCCGAAATCCGAACTAAATTGGAAGCCAATTTATATTATACTTTAAACCCTATCAGTTCAATTTTAAGTCTGGAATTCGTTGGATTCTTCTTATATGCAATTTTGCAATGAAAATACTGAATACTTTTGTTAATTAAAATTTTCAAATCCATCGTTGCTTAATGAATGACGAAAATTGTTAAAAGATAAGTTAAATTTTATTATTAAACCAATTAAAATTATTTAACACTAAAACTAAATTCTATATACATACAATGCCGGCCAATTGAATTAGAGCCACCTTCTGATTTTGGTATTTTTTCAAATTTGTCAGACATACAGCAAACACAGACATATACTTATTCCCAATACAAAATGTTTATACTTTGTAGAAGATATTACATTGATATTTTGTTAGTCTTCCCTTGCATTTAATGGCTACACCAATTCTATCTGGCATACTGAAAGTACGCTTTCTCTGACTAATGTTTGTGAATATTATTTTGTAGAACTGCTATTGTTGGTTTACGGATGAGTGCGTAAACTGTTTCAGCATGTCTCATACATTTTTGATTGAATTTAGATGGGGTGAGTTCCCGGCTTAGGGCGAAAAGGGTATATTATGCTCTTGATATAAATTTTTTATCGATTTCGCTGTATAACACGGTGCCCTATCCTGTATGAAAGTTTATGGTCCTTCATTTAATGAGTTTAAGAAAGGCAAAAATTCAATTTCAACAACTTTTTTATATTGCACTTGTTGCATGGTACTGCCTACAAAATACACAAAATACAGAGGTCCGATGCCATTCGCGATTATACATAACCAGATAATGTCTGATCGTAGATGTTTAGTTTTTTCTGTACAGCTTCAAGACTATAACGTTACTTGGGCTTACGAACATGGGGAATGAAATTAACGCTACTTTCTAGCTCCAAGTTAGGATTCATCGTTGAAGATCACCTGTTGCAAAGAGAATGTGACTTGTTAAAATGAAATTATAAGAATTGATTACTCATTGTACTCATTTACCTTTTTCTCATCTGCAATCGTAAAATTTCTGTGTATTTTGTCCCATTGCAGATGTGTTCTCTTCATTTTTCGTGTCAGCCTAGGTTTCTTGAGTGGTCTGCGACATTGCGTATAATCGCATCGTGCATTTATATATCATGCACTTTTAATTTATCTAGCAGAAGACTCTTTGTCTTCGAGTGCTATTTTTGTAATTAGCCTAAAAATGTAGATCAAAACTTCTGATTTATATCGTAAACCTCTGTGGAAACTGTACGTACATATACAGAATACGAATTTTCATAAATACAGAATATAATATTCTGTATATGTACACAAAGATTTACGATCTAAATCAGAAATTTTGGTCTATATTTCTAGGTCGAGTCGTAACGATATAAAACTAGGCAGCTCTTATATGTTTCATTGAAAAACACCAACAATGACGTGCGTAGTGTGTAGTACGAGTTTTGTTTACATTATCGACCTGAATAACAAAAAACCTCAATACTTTTGCATTCCCTCTCGCATTTTATTCAAAACATACGTAAATATGTTGAAATAAAGTGTCGTTTACTTAAAATACGTGGACGTTTTGCATATAAAACTGGAATAAACCAGTCGATAGCTTTTAAAGACTTCATTGTTTTTCGAAGTATTCTCCACGAAGATTAATGCACTTTTGCATGCTCTCGAACCAACCCTGGAACCAGTTCCACTCGTTTGTTGGTACAATCAATATTGCGTTTTGGAAGGCATCGACTGCTCCTTCTGACGACTGGAAACATTCTTCCGTTCGGGGTTGGTTTTTCGAAGCTCAGCGATGACTTACGGAAACAAATGGCTGTATACCAATCGCCAGTAACAGTTATTTGATCGTATAGAGGAATTGTTGCTACATGACCTGTTTTTGAAGCAAATGTCACGACCATCTTTATGGATACACTTCAAGAACGGATGACTTTTGTCTGCTTTTCTTCACCTTGCAACACCCAAACAGACGGCTAGCGTTTATTTTCTGACTAGTTTGAGTAAATCCAAACTTCATCACCACTGAAAATGCTGTATACGTTCTTAGAGTTTCCGACGTTAAAGAGATCTAAAGTTTTTAACACCAATTCACCCTAGCTGCTTTCTGTTCTTCGGTTAACAGGTGCGGTATCGAACGGGAAACTAACTTTTTTACCCAGTTCTTTATGCAAAATGTTTTGAATTGCGGTCTTTGAAATCTCCAATAATGCTTCAATCTGGCGATATGTCACATGTCGATCTTCGTTGATGATCATGCGCACAGCATCTACGTTTTCCTAAGTAATTGCCATTTTTGGCGAACCTGCTCTTGGATACCAACGAGAAATTGTTGACTGAAGTGGTGATTCATTGCCGAAAACGGAAACCAACTCGGAAAGGCATTCTTGTTGTGATAATTGTCTTCGAAAATTATAAAAAATTATTCCGCGAAAATGTTCACGGTTTAATTCCATTTTTCATCTAACTTCTGAATTTATAGTTCGTTGTAGCTACAACACTACACATATCGCAACTTTATATTTAGGTTAACTAAAGGTGGAGGTTAATTTTTAGTATTGACATCTGATTAGTGGCGCCCTCTATGTACCACTATGCAAAACTTAAAAGACATCCCGCGCACTTTTCTATTTAACTTGGCAATATTTGTCCTTGAAATAATCTTTTGCTATAATATTTTCTAAATGTTTGATAATCTTTATCGCTGCAAAGTTTGTAATTATTCGTGCTGGCGAAGACGTATCAAATTATTCGAAAACAAGAAAATGAAACAAATTTCCATCGTCTTGTAAGCCAACACTTCAAAAACAATGATCTAATTTTCCTAGTTGGTAGTAGATTAGTATTCTCTTTATTTTCTTAAAAGTCATTGAAAAGATCGATGCGAATCAACTAATTATTAATCTTTACAAGCATAGAATTTTATAGTTTTATTCATTGTATAGTAGTAGAACTAAATATAACTATAGATATAATTTGTAAAATCTATAATGGAAATCTTCTATGTGTCTAATGCAGTATTTAAATATCTTTGACATTAGCGATCATGATTTTCTTACGCTCTTACTACATAGAATACTATCTTGTGCTGATAAAAATTGACCATTGAAATAAATGTATCACAACGAAAATTATTTATATATACTGATTTCTTCACGCGAATATTACATCCAATAAATAATTAAAGAGACCGAAATAACTTAATTTCTTTTACCAAAACATTTTTATCCACAATTTGATGTACATTGTATATACTATTAGGTGCGCAACTAAGTTCTCGCTGTTTTTTTTTTTTTTTTTTTTTGAAAATGCAACTTTATTGTGAAAAAATGTTTACAAATGGATCATTCAAAATATTGCCAATCGCTAGCGACAACTTTTTCTCATCTTTTTTGGCAGAGCTCGAATACCGTCACGCTAGAAGTGTTCGTCTTTTGAGGCTCTCCACGAATCAAGCCATTTTGAGATGTCTTCATATGAGCGGAACTACTGATTAGCCAAAACATGTGCCATCGAACGGAACAAGTAATAATCGGACGGAGCAATATCTGGGGAATATGGCGGGTGGGGCAGGACCTCTCATTTGAGCGATTCTAAGTAGGTTTTAACGGGTTTGACAACGCGAGGCCGAGCGTTGTCATGCTGTAGAATCACTTTTTCGTGCCTCTGCTCGTATTGTGGCCGCTTTTAGCGCAGTGCTCGGCTCGATCGCATCAATTGAGTTTGATACCGTTCCCCAGTGATGGATTCATTCGGTTTCAACGGCTCATAATAAATAACACCGCCCTGGCCCAACCAAATAGACAGCAAAACCTTCGCGGCGTGAATATTCGGCCGAACCGACGACGTAGAAGCATGACCGGGCAGTCCCCATGATTTTGTTCTCTTTGGGTTGCTGTAATGAATCCATTTTTCATCACCCGTAACGATGCGATGAAGAAAACCCTTCCTTTTTTGCCGCTGGAGCAGTTGTTCGCAGGCGAAAAAACGACGCTCAACGTCTCTTGGCTTCAAATCATAAGGAACCCAAATTCCTTGTTTCTGAATCATTCCCAACGCATGCAATCGCTGGGAAATGGCTTGGTGGGTAACTCCTAATGCTGAAGCAAGCTCTTTTTGCGTTTGGCACGGATCCTCATCGAGCAATGCCTCCAATTCAGCGTCTTCGAAGGTTTTTGGTCTTCCTTCACGGGAACGGTCGTCAACAGCGAAATCACCGTCTTTGAAGGGACGGAATCAATCACGCGACGTTGTTTCACTTAGAGCAGCATCTCCGTAAACTTTTTGGAGTTCTTGATGCGCTTCAGCCGCCGTTTTCTTCGAATGAAAGAAGAAAAGCAACACTTCCCGCAAGTGACGATTATTTGGCACAAAATCAGACATTTTCACACAACCAAAAGTATATGACGCAAAAACAAAATCACTAATGTGTCAAAGCGGTTTGTTTACCATATGTCTAAGCTTGGTTCATGACGTTTTGGTTATGTTACAATCGACCAGCACTTACTACTGGAGCCATCTCTTGAAAAACAGCGAGAACTTAGTTGCGCACCTAATATAATATAAGTATTAGTCAAGTCTTAAAAAAATATTGAGATTTTGCTCTTTCTATGTATTGCTCTTAATATTTAATAAAATTTTAATGAGATTGTGCACAAAATTACATCTAGTCATTATAAACATCCTTTCATGTTTTATTCTTGGTATAAATATAATTGGCCAACGATTTAATATTTGAAGGAATGTTTTCTTCGAAACGATTGTTTCTAATATAGATTTGCCAAAACACATATTGATTTTGTTATTCATATATTTTGGAACAGTGCTGTGTAAACTATAAATTTAGGTCTTAAAACCAGTTGAAGTTGATTTATCTTGACGCAACAATACCGAATTGATATGCATCATATCTTTATATAAATAACATATAATGCATATCGAGTTTAGATGAATATGTTAGAATATTGAAATAAAGAGATAAATAATATTTGAAGAAAATATTAAATTCTATCGATTTAGTTATATAAAGTGAATTTAAAAAAATATAAGATTTCTTCAAAAGTACCATTAAAATGCTTAAGCAATTTATGTAGAAAGGTTTAAAAAATTTATAATTTCATATTTTATTAATTTATAAACATATTTTTAAATTTTAGGACTGGATCACCGCAACCCGAGATCTGCATCTGTTGCAGTCATCTTATTAAAAAAAGGCATGAAATTTAAATTGATTAAAAAGAACTTCATGAATGTTCCAAAGTTTATTGAAAAACGTAAATTGACAATCCAAAAATTATAAAAATGATAATGTTAATATTATCAGAGGACACGGGAAAATAGTGAAATTAATGAAAGTTCGTGTCGTAGGACTTTACTAAAAAAATCGTCATGGTTGTTTCATAAAAAAGAAGGAAAGTTTGTTTAAACTATTCAACAATCAGATTTGGATTAGCTTTAAAAAAACGTAGTACATTATAGGGTGTGCATGTATAATGCAATCAAAATAGATGCATACTCATAGTGGATGGTGAAACCATCGCTAAAACGGAAAGTAACATACTGATATCGCTTAAATATTAAGATAATATTGAGTCCTTTGAAGCCTTAAGATCTACAGTGCAATGTAAACTCGTAACTTGTGAACAGTAATTTCTTTAAATCCTTTCCAATCTCTATTTGTTTTCTTCTGTCAATCTCTTCTTTCTTACCTTTTGTTATTTTCTATAAAAACTTTACAAATATGCTCAAGTTCTTCTATATCGTAAACATATTTAACGTTTTCCACCTGTCTCCTAATTCTAATTTAAATTCAACGTTATTACTTGCACGTCATTTATACTTCTCTTATTAAATCAATTATTTATTAAATGATTGTATTACTCTACTTTCACATTTCCTAAGCATGCCCGTAATTTAATAATAATAATAATTTTGCCTTTAGCTTAGAAATTAAATTAACCTGATTGCAGACATAAGAATGTTTACTTTCCGACGCACACTCTAACTATAGCTAGGTACTTGCTTATCTCAGAAGTAAAATTTAAAATTCGAAACATAACTAAGGTCGTGCAATATCCTGTAACATGAAAAGTCCAGATCGCTTCTTTCATTCCAGTAGCATCAGTGTTCGTAACACTCATAGGAACACGAAACATATGCATAATACTGTAAGTCAAGAGTGCATACAACTAATGATGCCAACAACAGTTTCTCAGGTTACCTCATTACATGTTAATCTGCTGAATATTTTGCTTTCGTTTCGGCCTTCATTGTCCCCTTCAATAATTTTTTTCATGAAGTATTACTTGAGTTAATATACCAATTAAGGATTACCATTGCCTGGTACTAGTTATTACTATTTGATTACATATCAATCAGCTGTATATTTTGCTTTCGCGTCAGTCTTTATTGGGTAAACGTTTGCACGGCTGTCTTCAAAAATTTTGTTCATGAAAAATTATATGTGTTAATGTACCAATTGAGAGTCGCCATTGCCTTGTACTAGTCATTACTATTTCGATTTAATAAGTTCAAGCATCTTACTCGAAGATTACATCAATTTTACAATTACTGGTTTTTCCTTATATATTTAAACTATATATAGTACGGGAAATTTGTTTATTTTACATATACATTTAAATAACAACATATTCCGGCAGTAATGACTAATGTTGAAGGAAACCTTCGGTTTCGCCGTAGCGTACACCTTCGCCAGGAATGCTGGATATGTGTCATTATTAATAAAAATTAATTTATGTAATTAGATCTTTTTTGACGTAGGAAAATTATATAGAAATGTATTTACATATGTCATAATTAAGCCACCTTTGCAAAGCATCTTCGCGTCACTAACATGATACAAGCTATCGGCAATGCTTGCACGCATTCGCCCTCCATGGATTCCTGTTGCTAGTTACCGGGAGTATTCAATCTTACTAATGACGCTAAACTGTAGTATAAATTACATACATACATACGTGAGTATACATACGTACTACATAATCGAAGCAACTGCTTTATAGTAATTCTTTATTCCTGCGTTCCTCAACCTTTTTTACACAGCGATTCAATAAATTTGTGCGACCCACATATATATTTCGCGATCTAACGAAATATTTCACAAACTGATCACTAATGCTTATATAAAAAAAATAAATTTTTCAGTATTGGGTCGTGACTCAAAGGTTGATAATCCTTTCTTTGTTAAAGATATATTTACTTGACCAAATTAATCTATTGATCATTTAATTATTACAATTTTCAAAATGTGTTAAATTACATAGATTTAATATTGATATTAAGGATGTGTTCTTCTGTCTCCACTTTATATGCCGACGTTTAAAGAAGCTGCTGAAACTGTTTTTGTTTTTTAATCCTAATGTAGTTTAATATAAATCAGTGCAAACATATTTTATTTGCAAGAGCTTAGCGAGCTGCATAATTTTGTCGTATCATGGATTTTCCGTAAGTGATTTTTTTACATTAAATTCTAAATTTTATTGTTAATTACTCACATTTACACAAGTACAGGACGAATGGGATTGTGGAGTGTTATTTCATACGCAGTTTCTGTTCATTGAAATGAGTAAATAGTCCATATGGGTATCTAAGATGATATCACTTTCGCGCTTAGTCATGTTTACATTTCAAAGCGTATTATATAAAAGTTTCGTCATTTGATCAAAGGTATTTAAAATAAGGTATTATATACTATAGAGATAACAAAAATGTGAAAATGATATTTTGGGACATGTTTATGTACCCTTTTTTTTTACTCACTTCAGTAGGTAGAACGTATTCTTAAATTAACAACTCACATTTTCATTACATCCTATGTACAACAAATCTCTTAATATACTAATACCACTTTACACGTGAACTAAAACATTTGAGGTGCTTTTCTATTTATAGGAGTTGAATTTAAATTCCAATGACGAGGAAGGTGCATTGGACGAAGATTGGGATGAATATTGGACAGATTATTATGAAGAGACTGGCGAAGATAAGAATACCTCGACAGAAGATTATTCTGAATGCGAACATGTTAATGCTATGGAAAATTACTGCGAAGGAGAAACTACTCAATGTGAAAATGAACTTGTCTGTGATACATGTGATAGAGACTTTCAAAATATGTATTCTTATCGATCACATATGAAAGAACATATTGTATGTAATATTGATGAGTGTACTTTTACAGCACACGAAAAGATTGTAGCTATGCACGTAAAAATACAACATTCCACGGGTTTATACTATAAGATTTGTAATTTATCAACTCCGGAGGACATAAAACGATGGAAGGAGGAAAGAAAGAAAAATTATCCTACTAAAGAAAATATTGTGAAGAGGCAAGAACAACAAGAAGAAATGTTAAAACGTGGAGAAAAGTTGACGGCCAAAAGTAAATTCAAGAAGAAAGATCAATTAAAATGTAGGTACCTCACTGCTTAATACGATTCTTAAACTACAAATTAAAATGTTAGCATTTCTACTTTTTAGAAATAATATTAAGAACTGATCAGGTTCCAAGTAGCATATATGCATGTTAAAAAAATTGTATTATTTTCCTTGATCTTATATTCTCAAAATAATGTATACGCATTATAATACTGAAACGAATGCCGAAAATGTTTAAGACAATAATTAATGTACGAATCAGAAATATGTAGGTAAATTATAAACATTGAGTTGAAATAATATTTTTAATCAAATCTTACCGGTTCATTGTTATTTAAAATGGCCATCCTTGGCCTCAATACAAGCATTGAGTTCCAGCCGCTAGGCATCAATTACAGCACGTATCTCGTGTTATAAGATTAGTCACCGCTCATGTCATAGCTTGTTTCAAACTCTTAATATTGGGGTATCTTATGTCATATAATTTCTTCCAGAACAGACAATATGTAATCTAAAGCATTTAGATGCGGAATGCCATGCCACCAGTCCTCAGTGTCAATGAAACTTCTATCAATTTTATTGGAGCCAAATTTAGTTAGTTTTGTCCTTACGGGCGGGTACAGAATTCTTCTGAAAACTTCGTGGAAGAGAATACGGTTGAGTGATATCACGACGCCTTCCAAGACAGTTCGTTGATAAACTTTGGCCAATATTTTGACACCCATTTCACATAAATAAATATTGGTGGCTCTATCGAAAGAAACACCCACCAAACCATAACAGGGTTGTTACTATTGCCAGACATAAACTCCCATTTCCTCGTTAATTTTTTTTTTTTGTACAATAAATATCTTCTCGTAAGTAAACATAATACTTTTGCTCCTGTCATCCGCGTACTTTTCCACTAATAATTTCGATTTTTCACTCTGTTCTTTTTAAGAGCTACGGTCAGTGTTCAGATATAGTGATAATAAACACAAATTCCTTTCACTAATAAATCATATTTAATTTAATTGTTGAAAACGAAGTTTTAAATATCGAGTCTGTTCTACTATTACGAACGGATACATTAATTGTAACAATATGTATGTCCCTATTAAGTATATACATATATCTTCATAGTAAACGTCATCCACAAGCACTGATCGTTTTATGCATATTTTGCTGGGCTATTGACATGCAACATGCTCCCTGATGCTATTTTCTTATTTCATTCAGTGTTCCGTACCTCCTAATAATTAAGAAAATTCAATTCATGTTTTTATTTTGTTTGCAAAAGTTTTGCTTTCTTCACCGAAATAAATGTTTTTCATTTATGTACAGTCCCTGACTAGAAAGTTGCGGCGCTAATTTTTTTGGTCACAGACTGTACATAAACGAAAAATATTTATTCTGGCAAAGTAAGAAAATATAACATTTTCGTTGTATAGAAAAACTAAATTAAACGTTTCACGAAAAATATTTAGTAATATTTTTGAAAAAATTGCTAAAATTTCGTAGTTTTATCCTTTGCTGTTATCACTCCTCGTACCCTCTTCAGCATACTGCCCACACAGGCTTTTATTGACTTCTTAATCATGTTATCATTTTGCCACCCATCTTGGATCTTGGCTTTCAATTATTCAATGCTGGCATTTCTTCTTGAATAGACTACCGATTACAATATACTTCCCACTTTTTAATAATTTCCGACCACGGAAACACTGGCAAATACACCGACTCCAAAAAGTTTGTTACATATTTTGCCTTATGTCAAGGGGCACTATCATGCATAAAGGTAGAAAGACCTTCATTAGGGTCCACTTTGTCTAAATATGTTTTAATGTTTTGCAGATTTCAGCACGTGAGCTTCACTATATCATTCAGAAATTCATCATATCACAAACTGAGCCCTTTTTTGTTACTGCCTCTACTACTATTCGTTACTGAACAGTCTACAAATCCAAGAATTACTAGATTTTTAACAAAAAAGTTTATGTAATTGATTAATAAATGTGTATCTCACCCTTATATTTTATCTTACATTTCTCCAGTCCCCTTGTGTAATTTTTGTGAAGTTTTGCCCATCGAAAACAGGCTTTGTTGATTGCAGCTGTTGCTTTTGGTTTTTTAACTGGACTTCTACATTTTAAGCAATCCTCATACCAGCGCCTGCAAATCGTTAACATCGATAATTCGTGTCTTAAGAGAATTTTTTTGATTCTTCGACTTAATCGCTGATGTTACGATATGACGATTAAGCGGAGTCGCAGTTATTCTTTTTCTGTCAAGAACGAGCATTTAGTACTTGTGCCAGCAACATTTTCTTTTGTAGAAGCAGTAGTAATGCATTGTTCACCAAGGATGTTCTACTTGTGCCCTTTGCCTTTGGGAGTACTTTCCTGTACGCAACAAAGTAGAAATACCAATTTTTTTCATTGGATATGTTTTGTTCGACCCATATTGTCTAATTATATCATAAATAAAAACAAACTAAAGTAAACAAAACTTACACATCCTCACAGAGGAACATAAACTGAAATACTATCGAATGTTATAGACTGAATTATTACAATGACCATTAATAATGCTTTTAAAAGAACCCACCCATAATAGATAAGATTAATGAAAGGGTCTATGGCGGGTATAGATTACCGGAACCCCCCAATTTTATCTTAGAAATAATTATACATAGAATATAGTAAACAAACATTAGATAGCCATATCTTTAAGTTTATTCCCTTGTTTTTAAATTACGTCAGTTCAAATAAAGAAATTTTAGAATTATGAAGGTATCACTAATATTCTTGCCAGGGACTGTAAGTGCTTGCTCACAATGAGTGTAAGGCAATGAATTGCATAAGACGTAAAAAAAATAGAAGTGTTTGCAATGATCCTAAAGAAAACATTGCACAAAATTTTTTCAGTTGGATTGGTTATATAATTCGTAATCTTGTTAGTAATTACAACAAGCAGTTTAAATTATAATTTTGTTAGTACTATAAAATAGATAATTTAATCACAACTCAATTTTTAATGTTATTATAAACTAGAAAATTATGCAACCCAAGCGAGACATAAAAAGAACTTCCGTTATGATAAAAATGTCTTAAGTATTGTACAACATTAATTATACCATAGATGCTATTTTCCCGCCTTATTATTAACTGCGAATCTTTCACAAATCTTGAAAAACATGATTTTAACAATTTTATACGAAATATTCACGTAAAAAATCTATAATTTGTTGCAACGTTTTCCTTATAGCCATGCCTAGTCAAGTCATAAATACTGGTAAACAGAAAAATCGACGCCAAATGAAAACGAATTAATATTTAAAAAAATTTTTTTTTGTTTTTATTGGGTTATTCAATGGCTACAAATCTTAGAACAACTTATTCGAAATGACTTCCATTTGCCTTCCAGCACGACTTGAGAAGGTGTGACTACTCATAGATCGCGAGACGCTCTTCATGCATAGGGAAATTGTCCACTGCACGGACAAGGGCTCGCTTCAACGACTCAATATTTGGGTGTCGAGTAGAGCAAGCCATGTCCTCTAATACGGACCACAGCTTGTAATCCAACGGGTTGAGGTTTGAACTACCAACTGGCCAATCATCCGTTGATATGATGTCCGGAAAGTTGTTTTTGGGCCACAGTTGAGTCGTTTTTGCTTTGTGAGCTAAAGCAGAGTCTTGCTAGAAAGTCCATTTCTTATTAGTGAATATTGATTGGTTGAGAGGCTTCACAATGGGTTCCAAGACGGTCGATTGATATACTTTGACCGATGTTTTTACTCCTTTCTCGCAAAAATGGAGCTTGGTAACGCCATCTTAGCTCACTCCCCACCATACCATTACAAACGCGGGATGGTGGGCCTCTTTGAACCCTCGGAATGAGTTGGGATTCTTCTACGGTGAAGATTTTCTCGTCAGTAAACAGAATTTGTGAGCGTTTTTCGCGTACCGGCTGAGTAACGCTTTCCATTTTCGCTTGCGTTTTTCCTTCAATGCTGCCGTGAGCAAGTGTCCAGTGTGTCGCTTGTACGCGCTGAGTCCCAAATCTTCTTTGATAATGCGAGACATGGATTTTTGCGAAATTTGCATATCCCGCGACAAGATTTTCTGTTTTCGCAGCGGTTTTCGGTCGATTCGTTTCTTCACGGCTTTGATCGCTTTCGAAGTTCTCACAGTGCGCGGACGGCCGGATCTTTGACGGTCTCGTGCTCCACCAGTATCCTCAAACAACTTCACAGCACGATACACAAAATTGCGAATGATTCCAAGCAGTCACAACGTCCTAAAGATATCGCCTTTTTTCCATGTTGCATTTTAGTAGGCCAACTACAACAATACGATTTTCGATGTCGCCCCATTTTATGATTGTAAACAATTAATGTCAAAAACTTTTTATGTCACAATAAAGCATGAATGTCAACTGTCAAATTGCAATCAATACGAAATGGATGCGCTCAGTGTTGCATTCGTAATGAGTGAGTTTAGTTGTGTACCAGTATTTATGACTTGACTAGGTATATAAGCAAACGTCAACATAATAATTATGTAGAGCCATTGTGAATAGATACAAAAGTAAAGTCGACACGGCATTCGATTAGTAGCTCATGCTTCGAAGAAATGCAAAATGTTGGGCAGGTAATAAATGTAAATAAAAAATTGTCCTTTTAAGTAGTGCTTTCAATATGCAGTAACATACACTGACGCTGCAAATATTTAATCGATCATATCCACTTTACCCATCTGCACGCCGAAAAGGGTGTTTATTTACATTTATTACTTGCTAAACCTTGCACTTTTTCGAAACGCGCGCTACCGACTGAACATTATGAGTTACGTTTATCACTTTGCGCCTTGCGTGTATTGTAAACAAGCGCTAATTTGTTACATGGCCAAGTAGGAATTGCATTTCATACACAGTCGAATTTCAAATTTAGCCAATCATACATTTTCTATCTGTAGGATGACTCTACCTAAGATATTAATTTATGATATATTGGGTCTGGGAAAAAGTTCGTGGCGTTTTTTCAGTAAAATTCAACTGGTCCCCGCATGGCGCGTGGACGAATTCATTTAAACCGAATATGCTCCATTATTATCGACAATGTTTCGCCATTTTTTTGGTAGATCCATGATCCCATCGGTGAAAAACTTCTGTGGTTTCTGGTCGAAGTTTTCACAGGCTTCTTTTGAAACCAACTTAATTCCATTGAGAGAGTTCTGCAGAGATCGAAACAGATTAGTCAGAGGGTGCTATATCCGGACTGTAAGGTGGGTGCATCAAAACTTCCCAACCAAACTCTCTCATCAAAGAAGTGTGTGGTCGGGCGTTGTCATGATGGAAGACAACACCTTTCCTATTAATCATTTTCTTTCAATCGCCTGGCGTAATCTCTCTAGTTGTGCACAAGAGTTGAGAATCAATCGTCTGACCAGTTGGAAGTAGCTCGTAGTGGACGATTCCCCTCCAGTCCCACCATACACACAGCATCACTTTTTTTGGCGTCAATGTTGGCTTAGCGAACGCTTGTGACGGCTCACCATCCTTTATCCACGATCTTTTACGCTTCCGATTATCGTACGTAATCCATTTTTCATCTCCGGTTATTAAACGTTTCAGAAACGGCTCGATTTCATTCCGTTTCAGCAGCGCATCGCAGATGTTAATTCGGTCCATCATGTTTTTCACGCTCAACTCATGAGGAACCCATACTCCAAGCTTTTTTTTGTAACCAGCTTTGTGTAAATGGTTCAAAACAGTTTTGTGGTCAATGCCTAGCTCCATGCCAATATCGACACTGCTGATATGCTTATCTTGTTGGACTTTTTCAAGAATTTCATCAGATTTTTCAGTGATTGGACAACCGGAGCGTGACTCAACATAAATTTCCAGAACGAAAGCGAGCGAACCATTTCCGCGCAACAGATTTCGATAAAGTACCTTCACCGTACACAGCACAAATTTTATCACAAGCCTGCGCAGCGTTCTTCCCCTTATCATAATAATATTGCAGAATATAGCGAAATTTCTCATTATTCTTCTCCATTTTCAAGTGCGAATAACTTTCCAACCACTGCACCGATTACAATGTTTCTACGCTCAAACTAACGTTCGGAAGGTCATCTAAAAAACGAGCCATCGGTGGTGTCGCTGTGACTTGTTGTTCTTTAGTTATCGGCAACCAATGCCATCTATCGGGAAAAACGCCACGAACTTTTTCCCAGACCCAATAGTTTCGATGTTTTTGATATTGTATTTTCCTAATAAAAATACGTACATTGAAATATTTTTGTCGACTTCCTCGAATTTAACATCATAAACTGCATATTTACCATATAATTGGATAACAGAAAAAAAAACAGTGCATATACGTATATTACTATAACTCTACTAGCTTCTTGTCCATATAACTGTACTAGCTTCTTGTCTATATAATTGTACTAGCCTCTTGTCCATGTTGTATTCCAGTAATGTTTTTATTTTATAATCGTTTAGTTTACTTAATAATTGAGTTTCAATAGATTAACATTTTATTTTGGCCCCTTAGTGTCGCGCATATTGAGTTGCACTCATAAAAACCATCTACATCCTCATATAGTTCGCCACCTATTTACTTATGAACTCTCTAGAATCAATAGGAATACCTTGCAGTAGCTTTAAAAACATTTTCAGGTCTCAAATACAAGATGTGCTTTATTTATTTTTTAAATCGTCGGAATTTATGAACTCTGCTGCCCTAAATTTTACAAAGCGTAGTACAGAATCGTTTGCACAACATACCTACATGACCTTGAATAAACTAATTAGAGGACAGTTTTGACGCGTATCTTCTTTTGTTGACCAAATTGAAATATTTTCAGAAAAATGTACATATGTAAGTATATGAATGTTACGCATATAATATACAACTCTAAATATAATTTAATTATATCTAATTGTTGTTGGCATAAAACGTTTATTATATTTTATAAAAAATATGTAGACTGAAATTTCAAATGTATAAAAATACACCATACTAAGTAATCCCAATCTGCTTATTATGAAAGTTGATAAGTCTAAAAAAAAGTCCGGTGATTTTTCTCCTAGCATCAGTATACTTTTGTTTTGTGTGAGCCTCAACAACTTCTTCTTTGAAGCGAAACTTTTTGCCTCCTAGAAATTCTTTTAGTAGTCCAAAAACATGGAAGTCAGAGGGGACGTGGTCTAGAGTATAGGTGATGAAGAATACTCCACTTCAGTTCTCGGATTGTAGCCATCGCATAACCGGCCACATGAGAGCGCGCATTATCTTGCAGGAAAGATATTACTGGCTTTTTGCGCTTCCGAAAACTGGAAAAATACACTGTGTTTATAGTCCTCTGTTAAGAAATCAATATATAGAACACCTAGCATATTCCAAAAAAATGTAGACATAATTTTTCCTACTGAAAAAGAAGTTTTTGCCTTCATTGGTTTGGGAGATGAAAGATGTAGAAATTGCATGAATTCTCTTTTGTTTTCTGAGTTGAAATAGAATACCCCAGTTTCGTTAATGGTGACAATGTATTGTAGAAAAGCATCACCCTTTTCTTTGTATTATACCAACAATGTGCGAGCCACCAGCAACCGTGTTTGCTTGTTTTCATCCGTTAGCATTCGTAAAATGTAACGTGCTCATACTTTCTGGTAACGAGGATGCTTTTTGATACAATTATCTCCACACTTCCGTCTGAATAAGTATGTTAATCCGATCAGCCATTTCGTCTGTTATCTCTGTTTTTGGGCGTCGAGAGTGTGGTTCATTCTCGACACCTTTTTACTGTCTCTAAAAGATCTACTCCGTTTATAAACACTTATGTTTACCAAAATTTTTTCATGACACTGCCTCTTTCAGTCTTTCACAAATTTCTGTTGGTAATTTATTAATAATACCCTATTCCACGTTAAATACACTTGTAACTTCACCCATATTTGCAATCATACTGCACGCTGACTAATGAACAAACTGGAAAAGGTTAGTACTTGTTCCCATGCATCAAAGAGTGTTACCAAATTTGGCCATTGTTTCTTTGGTAAACACTATTATAAATTTCAATTATAATTTAAATTTGTACATATTTTAGCATACATCTTATGAAACATTAGCTAGCAAAAATGCGTGCATTTCATTAAAGTTCAATACTTGTACTAAGTTATTTGTGCAAATGATAAATGTTTGTAAGATTATTGAAATATCGAAGTTAATTTTTATTTTTAGGCCTGAAATTTCATATTTGTAAAAAAGTTTACATGTTGTTCTACAAACTAGTTAATTAAAATTTCAATTTTTAAAATTTGTACCTGTTGCATGAGCATATGTCCTTTTTCAAAACAAGCAGTCTTTTCTTCTTTATCCAAAATCGTTTAATTAATTAACATTGTGTAATTTTTAAAATTAAGCAAAAACCAAAAAGGATATACAACCATGCTCAAATGTATTAGACACCTTACGAATTTATGTACATACATACATATACAGTTTATATAGTTTAGTCAAAAGAGAGGTGAGGAAAATAAAACTGTTGTGAAAACTATGTACAAAGTGTTATTTAGTAATATTGTACAATTTATCAATATTTTGTCGCTCCGCCCATTGCCTTAATGACAGCTCGCACTCGTCGAGGCATACTTGCTACTAAATTGTAACACTCTGCCGGTGGTATTGCAGCCCATATTTCGCGAATTTTTGTTGATAATTCTGCTTTTGACAGGCATTTATGTTCCCTGATCTTAGTTTTTAAGATACGCCACAAATTTTCAATGGGCGACAAATCGGGACTTTGTGGCGGCCATCCAATACCTCCACTGTTTTCCTCGAACCAACGCGTTACAGCTCCCGATTTGTGACAGGGCGCATTATCTTGCTGAAAAATGTATTGTGGAATATCCTGGTGGAATAGTTTTAGCACAGACGGTTCTAATACTTCCTCCAACATGGCTAAATAGCGTTGGCTATTCATCCGTCCATCGCACAGGTACACTTCTCCAACACCGTACGCAGACATACAACCCCAAACCATGATACTACCACCTCCAAATTTTACTGTGGGAATGATACATTGTGGTTCATAAGCTTCCCCTTGCCTATGCCGAACGTATAGCGTCCCAGGTAGTCCCCAAAGCTGCCAGGCAAAAGAAGAAAGTTAGCACTTAGACAGGATTAATTTTGTTTAATGTTACATGTAGACTGAATTGCATACAACGATAAGAATATTAGTCATGAAGATGTACTTACATACCTCGATATTCGATTCATCACACCAAAGAATCTTCGACCACTTCTCGATTGTCCAATTTTCATGTTGTTTGGCCCATAAATACCGCTTCTTTTTATGAGCGTCAGTTAAAAGCGGTTTACGTCGCGCTTTACACCCTTGTAAACCAGCACGCTGGAGATGCCTTCTCACTGTTTGCGCAGAAACTGTTACGCGATAACGCTGCTTCAACTCACTGGCGAGCTATTTCAACTCACTGGCGAGCTGTTTCGACGATTTTTTCCTATCACTGAGAGCCAGTCTTTGTAAAATTCTGTCTTCTCTAATCGAGGTACAGGGTTTTCTGCCACTTTTTGGTCTGTTAACAAACGACCTACTCTCCTCATAGCGACTAATGGTTGTACGGACTGCACATCGCGAGCATTTTTTTTGCAATTGCAGCTATTGATAACTTCTGGGAATGCAGTAGCACTATTTGGGCGCGTTCCCCTACCAACAACTCGTGTGTTTTAGGCATTTTTCTTCAACAAATAACTGACACAACGTGAAAAAATAGGATAATCTAATTGATCTCTACCACAAACTCACAAACGCACGTTGCTCACAACTGCTAGAATGACACTAAATTTCTAAAATCCACAATTTCCCCTTTCCACCTATTCTTTTCAATAGGGGATTAACTAGGGTATTGAAAAACGCATTTCTGTAAATACCATTAACTATTTTTACGGTTAATTTCCGTCAGACTTGGATAATACCGAGAATAAGAGTTTTTACTTGAGGTGTTTAATACATCTGAGCATGGTTGTATAATTTTAATCAATTTAGCACATCTTATTTCCTTTCTAGGGAGATCAATCAAAAAGAAAAACAAGAATATGAGAATTACTAAAAAGTCTAAACCACCTCCAAAAAGCAAATCGTTGATCGATGAAAAGAGTGAATGGAATGGCCAGATGTTTCCGTTCCGAGGAACCAACAATTTATACAACACCGAGGAAGTGGTCAATGATACTTTCGAAGACGCAGAGTGGGAAGAAGAACCCCAAAAACAAAGCCATGAGGGGATAGTGATCAACAATGCATTGAGTGCCCTGATGAATGCGTACAATTCGGAAGATTCGGATGAGGAAAAAATCGCACCTGCTAAAGCAATCTCAAACATTAAATCTCAAAATGTACCGATTTGTGATACTGAAAAATCTTTCAGTGATAATGAAGCACCTTTAGAAGAAAAAATTTCTAAAGTACCACTTGCGATACTTGAACAGAGTGGCAGTGAAGAACCCCACAAGATGAAAAATGAATTGTCTTCAGATAATAAAGAGGTTAATACAAATAAGAATAAAAGGAAGCGAACTCATAATAGAAAAACGAAAAAACTTAAAGATCATCAACCTACAAAAGTTGACGATAGATTCACAAATAAAAAATTTACTAAGCGAAGAGTTACTCTTCTAGAAAGACTGCTTTCAAACGAAATTCGCCACGAAAGAAATGTACTTTTACAGTGCGTTAGGTATGTTGTAAGTAATAACTATTTTAAATCTTAACTTTATCTCATTTAAATTCCATTATTTTTGTATGCCTTATTAATAAAAAAATATGTACTAACAACATGTATTTGATTTCCCTTATCTAAAGTACCAGTTAAGAAGATAACTGAAACGTAAAGAATAAGCAACCACAGAAAAAGCATTGTTTGTAATAATTATGAAATTCGTTATTTTTTAATGAAAATATACAGACAGAAACCTGGTTATTTTAAGAATAACTTGTTACGAAAAATACACGATATCAGCACAAAATTATGTACTGTTTTTTCAATAATTTATAGGATAATACAGCATTGAATTCTTAAAGCAATTTTATTTGTTACAACTATACTTCGTCTCAGAATAAGAAGGGGTGATTCAAATATTGCGCCAAAGTAGTACATATTTTGAAGAGATTTCATTGGTTCTTCCACAGGCAAGTTTAATATGGATAAATGAATGCCAGATATCTGCCATTTTTCATAATCTAAATGTATAATTGCCTTTTTGAATTGTTTTATTTTAATAATATTTAATCTTAATTTTGGATAGGTTGTACACGTTAGTTCAAAAAGTAACGTTTGTATTTCCATTAAAATGAAATTCATTTATTTTTATATAATAAAGAAGAAGATTAATATTGATGACAAATACTACATTCACAACTGTTTATGTTTAATTTTTGAGGTAAATTTCATTTTGAAGCTGTGTTCCGCGTTTTAGCGGGATATTTGAATCACTCTTTATTCTGAGACGAGGTATAATTAATCGGATATACGCTGCATAAAAGATCTTTATTATATTTAATAATGTTTGTAAGTCTAAAGCAGTTTACATAAGTCTGCTACTGATTGGCTATTTACACAGGTGGATATAAAAGAAATGTCAACGTTGTCGATTGACATATTAGGGTATCTACTGCAAAATCCAACCATGCTAGATCGATCTTTTGTTGATACATAAACGGCAAAGAAGATGCTTTAAATAAGGAACAATTCTATTGTTAGCGAGATCTTGATTAAGACGCATTTCACATATGTCTTCCAATCTTCTGAATTGTTTCTTTTACACGATATTTAGTATCGAGACGATGCACTTAGATAGGTAACAGAACATATACTTCTATCTTCCGAATAGAAATGAAATTTTCCGAACGAAGAAAAATACAGTGAGCGATGCGTACATAGTTTGATTTAATGAGATTGTAATTATTGCATTTTCAAACTGTTAAATAAATTTTTGAATAGCTTCTAGCGTTGCTTTAGTTTTTACGTTTAATATTCGAAAATTACTTCTGTCGCATCCTGTATTACTTGTGCAATATAATTCCATTAATACTTCAGTTATTCAATGTAGTGTTCCTTTGACGGCACAATATTGTTCTTTAAACTATTACTATACCGTTTGCTCGATATGTTAATAAAAAAAACAAGGACAAACATCCACTGCTGATCTGGAGTACCGATCGCAGAGTCATTCTACCATAACTATAACTTTAAAAGTTTTTTAGACGGAATCCAAACAAATTATTTACTACATTTATCATATATTGAGAATAACAGCACGCCTTTAATTTTTCTGGGCCCTATGAAGGATCAAGTTAACAATGACAAGACTTGGGTGGTGGGTTACCAAATTAGACCTTACAGTGCATTATCTATACCAAATATTAATACAACTTCGAGAGCCAATCATTCAGAATACAATAACAAGTATACGGCTATAAATGCTTGAATATGATCGTTGGTCCCTTTTCTCCTTTCCGTGTTTAAGATACGAGTCTCAAATACAACGCATTAAGAATTTAAGAACAAACGACGTGTTATTATTGTGTAATAATATAGAACATTTGTATAGATTATAGATTGTTGAAGCTGTTATTTTACTACAAAAATATCGGCCACATAAAAATGGAATCACCAATTTTATCCAATCACTCGAAATTTTTAAACATAATTTTCATTATAAAAGCTGTGCTCGATAGGTTGCGGCATTGCAGGAGTATTTAGCCCACTGTTTACACTTTATATAATTAATTTATTTATTTAAGAGAGCACTTTATGTATTGGTCGAGAGAGGGAGATATGATATTATTCATTATTTTCTGTATCGAAATGATATGATAAACACTCTGAAGGAATCGTTCATTAATAACACAAATCAACCTGACGATTCGTGCATTCGATGAAACATATGTAGTTGATAGGGTGTTATTAATAATAGAATGATTCCTTTTTAACATTCTTTAATTGGCATAAAGCCTAGATGCAAGTTTCTGTCTATTACACACTGGAAACGTAGTTCCCGATCTATGTGAGATAGAAGCGTTCTTGCTTTGTCGGTCAATACATTTATGTATTGGTCGAGAGAGGGAGATATGATATTATTCATTATTTTCTGTATCGAAATGATATGATAAACACTCTGAAGGAATCGTTCATTAATAACACAAATCAACCTGACGATTCGTGCATTCGATGAAACATATGTAGTTGATAGGGTGTTATTAATAATAGAATGATTCCTTTTTAACATTCTTTAATTGGCATAAAGCCTAGATGCAAGTTTCTGTCTATTACACACTGGAAACGTTGTTCCCGATCTATGTGAGATAGAAGCGTTCTTGCTTTGTCGGTCAATACATTTATGTATTGGTCGAGAGAGGGAGATATGATATTATTCATTATTTTCTGTATCGAAATGATATGATAAACACTCTGAAGGAATCGTTCATTAATAACACAAATCAACCTGACGATTCGTGCATTCGATGAAACATATGTAGTTGATAGGGTGTTATTAATAATAGAATGATTCCTTTTTAACATTCTTTAATTGGCATAAAGCCTAGATGCAAGTTTCTGTCTATTACACACTGGAAACGTAGTTCCCGATCTATGTGAGATAGAAGCGTTCTTGCTTTGTCGGTCAATACATTTATGTATTGGTCGAGAGAGGGAGATATGATATTATTCATTATTTTCTGTATCGAAATGATATGATAAACACTCTGAAGGAATCGTTCATTAATAACACAAATCAACCTGACGATTCGTGAATTCGATGAAACATATGTAGTTAATAGGGTGTTATTAATAATAGAATGATTCCTTTTTAACATTCTTTAATTGGCATAAAGCCTAGATGCAAGTTTCTGTCTATTACACACTGGAAACGTATTCCCGATCTATGTGAGATAGAAGCGTTCTTGCTTTGTCGGTCAATACATTTATGTATTGGTCGAGAGAGGGAGATATGATATTATTCATTATTTTCTGTATCGAAATGATATGATAAACACTCTGAAGGAATCGTATTAATAACACAAATCAACCTGACGATTCGTGCATTCGATGAAACATATGTAGTTGATAGGGTGTTATTAATAATAGAATGATTCCTTTTTAACATTCTTTAATTGGCATAAAGCCTAGATGCAAGTTTCTGTCTATTACACACTGGAAACGTAGTTCCCGATCTATGTGAGATAGAAGCGTTCTTGCTTTGTCGGTCAATACATTTATGTATTGGTCGAGAGAGGGAGATATGATATTATTCATTAAGAGAGCACTGCTGAAATTGTAGTATTTACGTCTGTTATAAATGACACGATACTTACCTCACCTATATAGCCGAGGTCTAATAAGTAATTATAGGGAAAAAACTAGAGTTATCACTAGATATATCAATTTCGGGAGTGCTCGACTGGTGTACCAGATTAATGCGCACCCTTTTTTCTCCTGATCTGTAGTTTCTACAATTTCGTCTATGATATTATATATAAGTATGTGTATTGAAAGTGATGCGTATTTGTTTTGAAACGAACCGTCATATGTCACAGTTAGATGTATCGAGACAATAATCATCATCTGACCAAGTAAATGAGTATACGTATATATGTTTCTAATATTATATATACATATGTTTCTAATGAGTTGGACGAAAAGCCACTGTGAACTTTACGTGAAGAGCACATATCAAAAAAAATGACAATTTTGTGTAATCTACGTTTTATTTTACTATCCAGTGAATCATTTTGATCATTCTGTAATAAATATGCGAAAGATCCATTGTCTAGTCGAACAACGTTACAAAATTTTTTACCCTCTGTCCGTGAACGTATTGAACATAGAATTAAATCCGAATTGAAAATAAACTGGTTTATCTATGGACGAAGCAAGAGATCGTAAAAAAGTTCTGTTAATGTTATGGTACGTACAATGGAACAACTTCAATCGCCATCTTCAATTTTGCTAATTACACGAAGTGTGTTAGTGTTAAATAAGTTGGCAAATTTTTAACTTTCAACAACCTATCAGTTAATGTTTACTAATCATGGTGTTGCAAACATGCTTTCCGCAAGTCCCTTTCTTAAAAAATATTCCGCAAGTTAGTTAGTAGTAAAATTCATGCTTTCAGTCTTGTGGCAAAAACTATTCAACTGTTATCCTGAGGTACGCGCTTCAATAGATCTTGTAAAAGTAGTGTTTGTCAAAACCTAAGTTCGCGTCATACACGTTGAAGGAGATGGTTAAAGGCAGCGTTTTACTATTACAAATATTTTGAGGATATAAAGAACATGGCTATAAAATTTGATCCGGAAGAAGTTGCACCTATCAAACAAGCCAGTTAAAATTTCATGTTTCAACTGAAATAGATATAAAAAGTATTCAGAACAATTACTTCAGTGTAGTGCAGGCAATAGAAAAATTATAAAGTCCTTCACTGTCGTTAGTGAAATCTGTCAAAATCGTTTAAGACAAACATCCACTGCTGATCGCAGAGTCATTCTACCATAACTATAACTTTAAAAGCTCTCTAGACGAAATCCAAACAAATTATTTACTACATTTATCATATATTGAGAATAACAGCACGCCTTTAATTTTTCTGGGCCCTATGAAGGATCAAGTTAACAATGACAAGACTCGGATGGCGGGTTACCAGATTAGACCTTACAGTGCATTATTAAAATTTCATGTTTCAACTGAAACAGATATAAAAAGTATTCAGAACAATTACTTCGGTGTAGTGCAGGCAATAGAAAAATTATAAAGTCCTTCACTGTCGTTAGTGAAATTTGTCAAAATCGTTTAAGACTTCATGCACAGCTATTCGAGGTAAAAGACCCAAAAAATTCTTTTATTATGCGGAAGTTTGAAAGTGTTGTAGGTAAAAATTTAGATTTTGCCACATTGAAACAAATTCGTGAAAGTGCGTCTACAGATCCGTTCAGTTATTTTAAAGATTATATTAATTATGCAAATATAACGTAACTAAATGTAGAAGTTCGTTTTCTGCATATAAACACATTTTCCCCGCACCATTCGATTTACTGTAAAAACTGGAAACACCTAATTTTGCAAATATTTAACCGATGTTATCCACTATGTGACTTAGCGTAAAACATATGTATCCTCACTTTCACCTCAATTTGGCTTCTCTAGTTACCACAAATCAAGTAAGCATTTCCGGTAATGTTATTAGATTTAATTGTTTACATATTTTTGTACAAAATTTTATTGTAATTATAAGATACCATTGCCAGTTGTTTAATTATATACACAGGTGACAATTTTCGGCAGAGTCACGAAATTTTGCTTTGCTCCATTCCCTTTAATAATTTACGTATTTTTGCATTCGATGAAATCAAGCATGAAAGAATTGTAGATCCATTAAACAGATCAGCCATTTGCAAATTATGACCATATAAGCTTTATTTTTGGTTGTCTGAAGAAGAAAGGAAGCACGGGATTTTAAGCGGGATGAGCGTCTACTGTATAAAGATTTACTACAGGTCATTTAACGTTCACTATGCAGTACATGTCTTTTGGAAAGTTTACAAAGTTGTCAAATTATAGTGTACTATCATCTCGACTATACTATACTACGTGGGCAAGGTGAAAAGTTCTCGGCCTGACAATGAAAGACTGCGATTTAAATTTAAAAAATAATTTTATTTTCCTACATAATCTCCCTTGAGTTCAACACACTTGGTCCAGCGTTTTTCTAACATCAATATTCCTTCACGGAAGTGAGAGTCTGGAAGGCTGTCAAAATATTCTTCTACGGCCCTTTCAACTTCTTCGTTGGATGTGAATCGCTTTCCAGAAACAAATTTTTTCAAATCTGGGAATAGATGGGAGTCTGAGGGTGCCAAATCAGAAGAATAGGGAGGATGGCCGAGCAAATCGTACCTCAAATCTTGCAATTTTCCCATTGTGTGCGGGTGCGTTGTCCTGATGAAAATTGATTTTTTCTTCTTCAAACCAGGCCTCTTCTCGCGAATTTTGGCATCCAGCTGGTCAAGAAGGTTAGAGTAATATGCGCATGTAATTGTTCTGCCTTTTTCAAGGTAATCAATTAACAAGATTCCTTTTGCATCCCAAAACACGCTGGCCATGACTTTTCCGGCAGATGCGATCGACTTCGCTTTCTTCGGCGCTGAATCACCGGCTTCCACCCACTGCTTCGACTGCTGTTTCGTTTCTGGCGTGTAGTGGTGGACGCATGTCTCCTCCATGGTGACAAATCGCCGCACAAAATCGGTCCGATTCTTGTTAAATCGGTTCAAAGAATGCTCCGAAAATCGTTTGCGCATTTGCTTTTGATCGACATTCAGCAAATGCGGCACCCATCTTGCGCAGAGCTTTCTCATCTCTAATTCTTTGTGCAAAATGTTTCGCACCCTTTCTTCCGATATCCCCACAGCCTCAGCTATCTCATTCACTTTCACTCGCCTATCGTCCAACACAATATCATGTACTTTTTCGATGATTTCTGGTGTGGTTGCGGTTTTTGGCCGTCCTTCACGTGGGTCATCTTCGAGGGACGTACGACCACGTTTAAATTCAGCTGCCCACTTTTTAACGGTTGACATCGAGTCCCCGTACACATTTGTCAACTTCGGATGAATTTCCATAGGGGTTAAACCATCCAAAACAAAGAATTTTATAACAGCACGATGTTCAAGTTTATCCATTTAAAAAAATAACATGCACGACGTCTACTACAAAAATTCTTGCAAACAAACTACTTGAGAGAACAAGTTGAAAGTTTTCATATGAACTAAAGACACATGCAGCCACGCAACTTCTCGGCATGTCTAACGTCAGCGCAAGATGGGTGCCGAGAATGCTCACGCCGCCGCAAAAACAACAGCGCGTAGAGTGTTCGCGTGCATTTTTGGACCTCTGTAATGAAGACAAGGATGGTGTATTGAGTGGAATTGTTACTGGAGACGAAACTTGGGTTCATCATTATGAACCTGAGTCCAAACAAGACTCCATGCAGTGGCATAAAAAGGGCACAGCACCTCCCAAGAAATTTAAAGTGTCACAATCAGCTGGGAAACTCATGGCAACGGTATTTTGGTGAGATTTTGAAATTTGTAGATTGGTTAATTAAGTATTGCATTAAAAAAATCCTGCGAAGTATTTGAATACTTCGTAATTACGAAGTTAAAGATACCTAAATATACATACTTTTACTGCAACTGCATTAATAGTAAATTGGTTTAAAATTTGAATTGTATGTGGCCTATTTAAGTCTTTATAATGCCATATATAACATACAACGTATGGACTTGTATTACCATCAAGAATCTCTCTACTACTTATATACGTTTTTCAAAAACATTGTTCAAAAACATAACAGCTTCTTTAAGGTCACTTTAACAGACTATATTGGGACTATATGGAAGGTGTGGGTACACACTTCTCGTTTCTATTTCACAAAAATTTTGTTACAATAGTCACGTGGTCAGAATGTTATAGTGATGAAGCTTCGATTTTCCAATCAGCGACTTGAGCTGATTCTAAAAGCGTGATCGTTCGTTGACCGACGGAAAATTTTTTGTACTGGTTTACTATTGAGCTATGATATGGAAACTTGTGCGTATGATGATTTCTTCAGTTGGTATACTAATTGGAATATTTAGACAACTTTGAAACTCGACCACCTTTAAACTCTCTGTGCCATCGAAAACAAGCTAATCTTGCCGTATACGATTCCCCAAAAAGCTGTCGTATTCACGAAATTAGTTTCTGTTGCGGTAAAATTGGAACATATATGTATTTTTGCTCTTTTATTTCATCCATCAAAATTTTTAGAGGCGCTCTAACAATATCATAACTTTGGAGTGGTGGCAAAAACAAGCAAATAAATTGAGACAATTGTCATTTTGCAAAATGAGAGGAATGTAGGATATCATTTTCTGTTTTGTTTGCTATTATGTTATCTGTTGAAGGCAAACATACCACTTAGTTGTGTAATTGTTTTAGGTATACAAATTAATGCATATGTGTGTGTGTATGTACACTACCGTCCATATTAGTTCGGACATCTAGTGAAATTTTGTAATCTCTTCTAAAAAAATAATATAATTGCGTTTAAATATGAACAATATACATATTTACATTAGGTCCTCTACAAGATTTATAGCCAATTGCAAACAAATATATCTATTAAGAATACCTACAAATAACTATTATATTTTATGACCCACTGTAGTAATTCCTGGAATAAATCGTACCGCCATAAATACGGTTATTTTTGAGATAATACCGCAAGCAAAAAACGAAACTTACCTGCCCTCACCACAAAGAGTCTTGTGTACCGAAATTAGTTTTCAAATAAACTTGGTAGCGTGCACATCACTGATAAGACCGGAAGGAATATTGTTGATTGATTATAAAGATAAAGGTGTTTCTATAACCGGAGAATATTACGCTTCAATATTAGAGCGACTAAAAGAAGCCATTAAAGAGAAAATACGGGGAAAGTTGACAAAAGGTGTTCTGCTTTTGCATGACAACGCGCCCGTCCACAAGAGCCGCGTTGCGTTCGCTGCCCTGCATAAGGTGGGCTTCGAAATTGTGAATCACCCACCCTACAGCCCAGACCTGGCCCCGAGTGATTATTACCTGTTTCCGAAAATGAAAAAAGAGCTGCGGGGTAAAAAATTTACTGCCGATGATGAAGTCAAGGAGGCAGTTTCGGCGTATTTTGCAGATAAATAGAAATCATTTTTTTATGAGGGTATAAATAAATTAATTGAAAGATGTGAAAAATGTATCCGTCTTGCAGGTGAATATATTGAAAAAGAAAAATAATTTGGTTTTTTTATTTCCACCCCTTGTCCCCCATTCCGCGAATATAAAAACGCTCCCTCGTATATCTCGACGTTACCTACCACATACCAAATAATATACTGCTGTCAATACGATACGAAATAGGTACATGAAACAAATAAACTTGACATCAAGGCGGTGGATAAAATCGGATAGCACTAGCGTATTTTCCGAAAGACAGAAAAAGAAGTATATACTATATAAAAGACAATACCGCATCGTTAACGTGAAACGCGCCATAGATTTCTAGCACACAAATTTTACGCCAAAAAATGTAAAGAATAAATTAGTGTAATCAACTAATTACGTGTCAATTAAAAAGGGCAAAAAAACTCGTGCGTTTGGTTTTGGCAGAATGACGGCGCGCAATTTTTTCTGTGTGAGCCTTACCGCAAATCCAGGTGCGACACTATGATTAATAATCTGCTGATGATGACAACTCATAATAAAATTGTATTTTTTCGTTAGCGTTCGACCAAAGTGACAAAGATTTATTGCTTCCTTGCTACATTTTTTATCATTTATTATTCAATACAGTAAAGATTTGTAGAAAATTTTGTCTAAAAATATATACTTTTACTGGGTGATACGTTTTTCTGTCATATAGTTAGACATTCATCAAAATTAACGGATATTTCATTAAAACGATAATACGTAAAAGAAATTAATTTGACATCATTTTTTGTTTCAGTATATTTACAAACACATTGTACGAGGAGTGTTTCCAATATTCTGGGAATTGGGTCTATAATTAAATAACACAGAACTTATACGCAATGTTATTGATGCCAGACAAGTCTTGACATGTTTATGCAACTATCTAGTGCAACATTGTTCAGTCTGATTCAGGTATTCGACTGATGTAGACGCGTTTTAGTAGCACTGTTTTTTGTAACCATGTAACACGCGGCAAAATCTCAAAGAGCAATAATTTTCTTTTTGTGGAAAGAAGATGCGAAAACGACAGAAATTATTAGTCGTCTGCAAGGAGTATTTGGTGAATCTGCAGAATCCAAAAGTACTGTTTATCGGTGGATCGATCGTTTTAAAGCCGGTAGAACATCACTAGAAGACGATCCACGCAGTGGGCGGCCAAGCACGTCGGTAAATGAAAGAAACATTACTGCTACTACTGAAAGACGACAGGCGAATGACTATGCGTCAAATTAGTGTACACCTACGGATAGGTGACATGACATCTTACATGATTGTTTGGGCGTTAGCGAAGTTTCGGCGCGCTGGGTGCCAAGGCTGTTGGGACCAGAACAAAAACTTAATAGGTCCGATACTTATCGTCAACTTCAAGAGCTGTTAGCCCGTTACGGTGATGAATTTTGGCAACGAATAATAACCACTGACGAAACGTGGATTACTAATTTCAATCCTGAGACGAAAAGTCAATCCAAAGAATGGCGCAAACCTGAAGAAGGGCCTCCACTTAAGGCGCGTGCAGTTCCATCTGTTGGAAAGGTAATGCTTACTGTATTCTGGGATTGCGAAGGCACTATTTTCATGGATTATCTGCCGAGAGGTATTACAATTAATGCAGAATATTATTCAAATTTATTATCCGGACCACTGCGACAGGCACTAGTCAAAAAACGGCCTGGAAAGTTGCATAAGCGTCCGTTATTGCAACAGGATAATGCAAGAAAAACGAACAATGTTTTGAACGATTTACGATGGGAATTGCTGTCGCATCCACCTTATTCCCCGGATCTTGCACCCAGTGATTACCATCTGTTCCCAGATTTGAAAAAATCCTTACGGGATGTTCGATTTGAAAGTTTAACTGACGTAAAACTTGCCATAAATAGGTGGATCGACAAGACACCGAAAAACTTCTTTGAGGACGACTTAAAAAAATTAATTTATCGTTGGGATAAATGTATTCAGTTAAATGGAGATTATGTTGAAAAACGACATTAATATTGACGAAAATTAACAAAATTATAAGAATTATACATATGTAATTCCCAGAACTTTGGAAACATCCGTCGTATTTTAACTTGAAAGAGTATAAAATTTTGCATTTTTAATATAGAAAAAACACAAAGATACTGAAATTTACATTGGTAGTATTTTATTGCTTGTAAAAATTTTTAAAAAAAGTTGAGCTAAACATATATTTATTACACGATTTTTTAAAATTTTGCTAATCAAAGAAAATTACCTGAGCACGGTGCACATATTCGCAAGCTTTGTCTCTTGTAAGGCTGTCTATAATAAAGACAAATTTCGGTATATAGTAAATGTAGGTTTTGTTAAGAAGATTAACTTTATAAATATTCACATTAACCTGAAGGTAAAGAAAATCAAAAGCGAACATTATAAAGTCTTGCAGTTTACAGTAACGACTTTAATACTAATATCCTTTTTCAAAAGACTCCAATATTTACTTAAAAATAAACATTTACTTGTAGAAGCAATTATCTAAGCTTTAATGAAAATATTATTACATGAAAATGTAAATTTAAGAAAAACAAAGGTGAATATCATATTTATGATACAAATATTTTTGTTAACCCCACCTTTGGCAAATTCTTTTCCAACAATATAGCTCCATAACATTGATCGTTGCAATTTACTAATTAGTAACAATAATCAAGTTTGGGGAATAAAAAATGAATTTTTTTAATAGAAAGTTGTATTTAAAATTACAGTTTGTTACAAAGTGATGCGTCTCTGTCTGAACGGGTATAAGTAAATATATCAACATTACCACAGAATAATCAGGGATAAAATACTGAGATATCCATCATTTCCATATAAAATAGTCCTCTAAATAGGGACGAGATGAGAAATGCGATATACATCTTCTTTGCGTGTAGACTGTTGTGTAAGAAACACTTTGTGTTCCAATGAAAATACAGTTTTACTGAACGAACTTTTTGAATAATGTTGACAGTTTTTTTTTATTTCCTATTTTTTCAATATTTAACTATATAACCTAATAAATAAGTTCCAAAATATTATTGGTATTACATTCTAAATATATTAGAATAAATTGCAATATAGACACAAATTACAGACCTATGGCAAGCTAAGTCCTATATTTACAATTGACAAATCGACCTTGCCTTTTTTGAGGATTGAATTTGAAATGAAATATCAATAGACGTAGGGCGTAGTCTAAAATTTGTGTCGCGCGCATACAGGCATCACAAATTCAGGTGATTTGCATACAATTCACCTAAATTTTCAATTTCCAAAATTAAACTAATAGATGTTTCTATTCTAGTTGTTTTTCTGCTTCATCAGGTGATCTCTTGTCTGTCATCGACTGTAAAGTTCTAGCTTATGCTGATGACTTAAAAATATTTAATATTTTCTATCATCTATCTATTACATTTACTTCTGACTACTTAAATTTGCAACGTAACTACATATTACATACAATTGGTGCGATTCATGCAAAATAGAACTCCATCACTCCATGGTCTCTTTGATTAGATAAATCGATGTTAGTGATTTAAGATTTCTTTTCAACACGTACTTAAATTTTTTCAATCGTATTGACTATTCACAGATGCAATTCAGTTTCGTGTGCTTTTAGCTTTATCATCTGTTTTTGCAGAGGTTTCACGTGTCTTTATAGTTTAAGGCAACTGTTACACTTTCGTACGTTCTAAACTTGAATACGCTGCCATTGTTTGCTTTCTGATTACGTGTATTTTCATCTGGATCTCGAAAGACTCTAGAAAAGATTTTTAAAGTATCTTGCTTTTAAACCTAAAGGCGAATATCCTCCTCGTGCTATAGATTACCTAAGTTTACTTCGTGCCTATGAATTTTAATTGTTTTCAGTTAGACGAGAGTTGCTTAGAGCGACATTTTTAACCAATAATATAATAAATTCTCAGTTCATTTTGGCACAGGTTAACTTCCGTGTTCTACGTTGTTCAAGCAAAATTATTGACACTTTTTTGATTCCAAAAATTAGAACAAATATTTTATATAAAGTTACTTTAGCACATGTAAGTAAAAATGCGAATGGTTTATTTGGGGATCTATTTAAACAGTGTTAATTCAGCGGATTTAGGTTCCATTAACACTATTTTCATTTATATATATTTTTTAAATTTTGTTATAAATGTTATATTTAATTTGTATAATTTTTTTAACTGTTTGCACTGCATTTCTTTTAAATTGACCTGTAATTAGATTCTGTTGAATGAAATAAAGCTTATTTTTATTAGATTACATTTTATCTGAAGTACTTAGCATGACCAAAATGTTTTCGAGTTAATTTTTGAAATAATATGCATTTACTTTTCTTTATGAGAGTTTCTAGATCATACCATAAGTATTATGTAAGTGTAATATAAGTACATATGTCTCGTGTGTTTTGCTCTTCCTATAGATTTGATATCTATCGGATAATAAAATCTATTCCACGTAGTATAATGAATATAAAATATTAAATGGACATCGATTTGTAATGTGTCAATCTTATATCAGTTTCTTACAAACATTGTATAAGACTTTTATCGTTTTATTTTTGTTTTGATTATTAATTTTTTAGAATAATGTTGTCTTAAAAAACTAGCAACATCCAGTTATGAATGAAAAATTGTATGCTGACAGTTAAGGACAACATATCCAAACATTTTATTGCACTAATGCTAGTAAAAAATCGTCGATTCGTTAATAAATCTTGATAACACAAGCAACAGTTAATTCATTACGAAATAAAATTAGCACGTTAAGAGATTAAAACAGACAATATATATTTTTTAAATCTTCAGCAAAAATGTAAGTAACATATTTATTATTACTTTATGAATACTCAGAATGTAATTCAGACGTTATACGAGGGTAGATTGACAAGTAGTGAGAATGGGAAAGAAAAACGAATTTTTTAAATACAAAATAATTTGTATTTTTCAATATATTCTCCTAAAAGAGTAATACATTTATTCCAACGGTGCTCCAATGCCCTTATGCCATGTCTAAAATGTGATTCCGGAAGGCTTGCAAAATATTCATTTACGAAGGTGATAAGCTCGTCGTTACACGAAAATTTCTTTCCACCTAGTGCCGTTCTCAATTTTTGAAAAAGGTGGAAGTCGGAAGGCGCTAGATCCGGCGAATAAGGCGCATGCGGTACTAACTGGAAATGCAACTCGTGGATTTTGGACATCGCAACTGTGCTGGTATGCGAGGGAGCGTTGTCTGGGTGAAACAGAATCTTTTTCTTTGCCATTCCTGGCCGATTAGCACGAATCTCAACATTTAATTTTTGTGGAAGTTCTATATAATATTGTCCGTTTATTGTGGCACCTTTCTGAAGGTAATCAATGAGCAAAATGCCCTTTGAATCCCAAAAAATTGATGCCATCACCTTGTTTGCCGATAAAGTGGTTTTCGCTTTCTTTAGAGGTGTAGAACCACATTCTAACCATTGTTTCGACTGTTGTTTAGTTTCGGGTGTACTGTAGTGTATCCAAGTTTCATCGCAAGTAACAAATCGCCTACAAAAATCAACCGGATTCCGCTTATAAAGGTCCAAACACTGGAAATGCGTAAACGAGTGAACTTTTGATCAGTTGAAATGTTTACCATGTCTGCTATCTCTCTTACTTTGAGTTGTCGATCTTGCGTAATAATATTATGGATTTTTATAATCATTTCCTTAGAAGTCACGATTTTGGGTGCTCCAGAGGGCGCTTCATCAACACAGCATGTTCTACCACGTTTAAATTTATTTACCCATCTACTTATTGTGGCGGATGATGGAGCAGATTCACCTAATGTTTCCCGTAACTCATCTTTTATTTCGGTAGCTTTCACACCCTTAATTACGAAGTATTCAATCACCGCACGATACTCTGCTTTCTCCATTTTAACAAAACGATGTGTTGCTTCTTTTTCAATCAGCTGTCAAAAATAACTAATCAACCGATTTATCTAAATATCGGAATGCAAACCTATTTATGTAGGCAACCTAAATTACAGTGCATTTGTTTTACCAATTAGAGCGCCACCTATGTGTCATTCTCACTACTTGTCAAACTATCCTCGTATACTTACACTATATACTTTTGATTTTAATATCCGCGCCTATATAGCACCCTACCTGAGAAATTTGTAAGGGTTCTTAATTATCGCTCTGTACATATTTGAAACTTGATTAACCAACGCAGTTTATTTTTCTGGTTTATTCTGAAGTATAAATTGTTTGATTTTCTTTTCTAAATATTTATTTCGCTGCTAATGAGTGTTACGTTTAATTAAAGTAAATTTATGTTCAATATATACAAAATCATATATCAATCTGGTAAAACGTATATTTAGGTAAATATAGAAAAGTTAATAAACATTGTAAACATAATTTTCATTGGATAAGCACGTATTTTTACATTGAATAAAATCTAATCAATTACACTAACGCAGAGATTTCTCAATAAATTAGCTATTAAATAAATTACTACTAACAAGTGGATATCGCTAGTGAGAAATGTAAGTATAGACATTTGTTTTTTTAGTACTAAAATTTATGTTTAATGGAATCATAAAAAACAAATTTCTGATTTAGTAAATTTCTTGTGTGTTTACATCTAAAAATACAGAGTTGTGATAAAACAGACGATAAAATTAATAATATCTCCAAAACCATTAATTTATTGAAAATACTCTGGAATATGTCGATTAAATGTTTTAAACCTTTATTACATTTGAGAATATATTAACAATTTATTGAAAGGGTTTTTTCAATATATAAGAAAATTTTGTAAGTTTTGACATACGTTTGTTGTTTCAATTAAATACTGGAAAAATTGCTTGATTTTAAAGTTATTACAACGAATTTGTTCGTTTTGAACATATGTGGGTAACCACCGGGCCGCGGGCCGTATCCGGTCCGCTGTAAGATTTGATCCGGCCAGCGAGACATTGTCGTATTATTTCATGTCTGATATCTAACGCTAAAAATTATGAACACTATTTTAAAACACTACTTTAAAACGCGGCCCGCGATCGTATTTGCACATTAAAGTTTGGTCCACAACATGTCAAAGTTTGTCCATACCTGGTTTAGAAGATCGTCAATGGATGGTAATGATTATATATAAATATATAATTAAACGTTTTACGATGGGAAATTAATGAAAATTACTATTTCCTGTTATGCTATCGTTAATTATAATCACAGAAATTAATCAAAAATTTTTAAGTTATAGCTGGGCTCGAACCTGTTTCTGCCGTTTGTTAGACGACTGCCTTACGAATTAGGCTACTAAGTAGTACAGTTTCGAGTATTTTAATATGCATTAAATTATATTGTGAAACCGATCTTATTGTCTTATTTATGATATTGCAGAAAACACCAAATTTCTATTATTAAATAAAGTCTCAAACTGTAAAAAAACCTCGAAAACAGAAGGCGTTCTTCAAATAATTTCTAAACTGAAAAATAAGCATTTTTTAATTTAATAATGGATTGAATCTCATTTTTTCTATTTTAAATTAACCAAAAATTATTCAAATAAATATAAAGTGGTACATAAGAAAGATATTTTAAAGATAGTCAAATTATTACTTAAATAATTGATTTATAGGATTCCGAAAGTAAATTTATTTTCGCACACGTGTATGGACAAAAATGACATCTTTTGTCAGTTCACACTCTTTTCAATGGTCGTTAAAACGATATAAGTGCTTAAATTTCTATCCGGGATGTGGACGTACAATTTCGCTTCTTTGCAGTATCGTTTCGATATTTCCAACACCAAATACGTATGACTATCGACAAACCCAAAGTCCCAGACAAAATCTCAAATTAAGAGAAACAATCGTCGTAGTCAGAACGTTGTTGCCAATAGTTTTAATCATTAATCAATAATATGTTAATAAATTTTCTGTTTAATGGCGGTTCAAACGATATAAGCGCTGTATTATTTTGTTATTTCAATAATTCTACTTTCTTCTTTGTACTAAAAAAGATCTCGTACTAACAAGTTATAATTTCATATTGACCGCAAAGTGCTTTTATTTACAACATAAATATCTATTCTACTTGACAGAATAGTATTCTTTATACAATTTTTATTTTCGTATTTCTTAAATTTTTTTTAAACATTGTCGTTCATATGCTCATAGGGTACCTTGCAGTTTACGTTGGCTTGCCACAACACAACGCTTATTTCGTAGACAATCTAGGTTCGGTCGACATGCTAAAGTCCCTGACAGAGAAACAATTTACTTTAGAAACGCAGTTACCCACCAGTCCTTATAGTGCTCGAACACCAGAGCACATCCGCGAAGGTTGCGAAATGGATCTGATCACAGAAACCATTCGAAAAAATTACTTAGTTGTAGATGCTTTAATAAGTAGCACAAAGTTTTCCTGAAATCTTCGAAACGCATGCACGAATTTCACTAATACCGTCTTGGTAAACGAAAATTACTACAACCAATTCTTACACGCTGGGGTACGTGGTTAGAAGCAGTTTCCTACTATTCAAAAAATTTTCACACATTAAAATCCTTAGTATTAATGTCCAACCTAAAGGAATCAATAGCCATCAAAAAATGTAACTATAAAATAAATCTCTACTCATTTCGATTCAAATTTATTTGCTGTATTGACTTATGCTTTCTCAGCTGAGATATTTATTACCAAAACTTTTGCAAACATTTATATGATTTCTGAAATTATCTACAATATATCTTTTCGTTAAACGTATTAAAAATTACAAAAAAAATGCAAGATACGAAATAGATAATAGTATTGGAAAAAAGTTCTTATAATTTACGAAATAATTGCGACTACGAATTACGAATCATTAACAAAAGAGTTTTAATTTATCGGTTTGTACACTAATAAAAAGATTCTTGGTAATATAATTTACTACATTGTCATATAAAGAGAGAATAAAGTATGTTATAAAATACTGTGATGCTTAAGAACCAAAACTACACAAATGTGGGAATAGCAAACGAAAATTGGTGAACAAAATTATGGTAAACTGCTTTGAAAAAATGAAAATAGACAATAACTTTTTTAATAAACAACATTGATATTTTCGCCAAAAATTACGACGATAAGTTTTTATTACGTTATTTATTTCAAAGTTAATTACGCGCCCTGTATGGTCCACAAAACATTTTTAATATTACCTTATCTTTGAACAGCAAATAATTTCATGAGGCGTGTGATATTGCAGAGTACACTAACATATTGCAAATTTCCACATTAAGATTTTTTTTGTATTCACAGATACGTACGGGTAATACCATCGGAAGCAGTAGCTTCCGCGAACTTATTTCCCTCAAAAATGAGTTACCTGCAGCGGCATTTGAAATATATTCTACTGCTCTCTCAACTGTTTGGAATTTTACCAGTTTATGGAATCTATTCTGATGATCCGACTAAGTTAAAATTTTCTTGGATATCTGTAAGAGTTGGTTATACTCTCTGCTTAATAAGTAGTACTCTATTTACCTTGTGCATGGCATTGTATAACTTGTGTAGCAGCGATTTCGACATATCGAATCTAAGTAAGTCAAATTAGTTATTTATTTTAATCGCCGGCAAAATGTATTGATCATTCTAAACATCTTGTAATAATTTATTGACGAAATGTAAGTATTTATAAAGGTAGTATCGAAATCTTTCCAGTTTCCAGTACAGAACTTAATTAAATTTTGGCAATCACGTAACGTTTGTAAATACATAGTTAACTCTTCAATCTACGTCACGCAAATAATTAGTAAATTGTATACGTACTTCGACAACGATATTGTCATCTTTAGTAGTAACGTAACAATATGCACTAAGAAATCTACGTTTTAAAGTACATAACAATGTTAGCATTTATTTTAACAAGTAAGGAAAGGTTTATAGTTGATTCAGACAACTGTTAATTAGTCAACAATTTAGGAAAGGGCGAAAACATCTCTTTATTCTAGAGTAGGAACGGTAATAGTTTGAGTAGCTCTTTTCTATAATGGGCAAATTGATCTTATGCTCATTGATAGAATGTTAAGACGAACAAAATAGAAAATAATAATAATCCACGCCTTCACATATATCAACAGCATAACGCCAATTACAAAAAGCATTGGCGGATCATGAATTATTGTTACGTCCCCTCTTGTAGTACGACTTAAAGTCTTTGACTGACAGCAGTCACTTAAATGAGAGCGAAAACTTGTCTGGACAGCGGCCGTCGGTTTCTATTCCGGGACTCTTGTGTCAATAACTTACCACTAAGAAATTTTCATATAACAAAAATCGTAGCAATATGTTATACACCGGAGGCATGAAAAATATATTGACAAAATAACCAGGAGTTCTAAGTTCTGTAAGAAAAGATAATATCTGAATTTCGGATATGACGTACAAACTTATGCTAAAGGAAGAATCTCACTTCTACGAGAAATATTAATATAGCATTAATTTCAATAACACAGCCCAACAAAATGAAATTTTTATCATGGTACTGAAAAAGTCAGTATTTATTTTGGATATTTTTGATGTGCAACTTCTAAAAATACCTGTCTTTTTTGTAACAGCTCTAGTTTTGGAGATACAGGTTAATTGGTTTTAGTTTTGATATACGATAAAGATAATACCACTTTAGAGGTCAAAATTGAAATTTGCTTTCTACAATTAGAATCTAATTAAATAGTTTGAGTTACTTGGCATTAACCATGACCGCAAAACTCGACCTTCCTATACTTGTGTAAGCCCCACCACGAACTAATTAATACCCCGCCCATATTATCTCGTGTCTACCGCTGCCATTCCCGATCTAGTTTACTGTATAGTTATTGTAGATGTTTTGTGCTTTCATTTTGTGTAAATTTTCGTCATTCTTTGGTAATCAAACATTTAATTCAAACTACGGCATTCACAGGCAGATGAAGCTCCAGATATTTCATGTTACGTATGTAGCGAACATATTCCGAAAGTAAGTGGGAAATACATTTCCGATTTTGCAAAACGAAGTTATCTATTTTGGAGTCAAGTTGGGCGACCAGGATAAATCTTAAACTCCACATTTCGTATGCAAAACATGTGTTAAATATTTGCGACAGTGGAAACCTTAGTTTCTCAAAGGAGTCTTCGGAATTACTTGCCTCCAGATTAAATGAAAGGAATCTACTTTATCTAGGTATTAATATTACATTTAGCGTAACAGAGATAAGAATATGCTGCGCTTTTTCTCTCGGCAAAGATATAAGAGGACTCTAAAATATAGGTTTGTCAAAATACGCACCAGTTAATGGCTTCTTTTTGATGGCAGTTCAAAACGTAGTTTGAAATTTGTCCTTTTAAAGGACGGTAACAAATATGTCCCAATACACATTGGTTATTCAGACAGTATCACTAGTCCTGAAAATAATATAGTATAAAAAACGTCAGTAGATATGATTTGGGTCGGTCTAAAACTGGTAAACTTTCTTCTTGGACAGCGCAGTAGATATACAAAATATCCTTGTTTTTTATGCCTTTCATACAGCTAAAGCTCAGCATTTGGTTAAGAGAAACTCTTTAAGAAATGTCATAATTCAAGGAAAACAAAATGTAATCCACGAGAGAGAAATCATATAACGTTTGCATATCAAGTTTGTAGCTTATGAAGCAATTTGTAAGGACATTGAGATGGACTCTGTTTTGACTACACACATAAATTTCTACATATTTTTTTTGAAGTAATAAGACAGAATTACATAGAATCAGTGGAAAATATGTTTTTCAACTATAATGTTCTTGATTGTAACATGAGCATAAGTGTTTACTACCACCACAACCACTTAAAGTGGTTTTCAGAAAAGGAAAGTGATATTATTGAAGAATAGGGAAGAAAGATTCGATTACGACATTATAACGATGGAAGATCGATATCAAGGAAGATAGCTAACTACTATTGGAGAGATCTGATATACCAAATTTGACGGCTATTTTTGGTTCTGCACTCAAAATTTACATAAAAACAGTTAAAAAATCGCCGGCACCAAAATATCTGTTGCACTGTGTAATCTATAAACATTGTTTCCAAAATAATTTCTTATGTTTCAGCTACATTCGTTTTCTTTTTCAATGGATTTGCAGTTAGTGTATTATTTCTGAAATTAGCGAAAGATTGGCCTGAATTTATGTGCTACTGGCAGAGTACTGAAAAGTTTATAAAAAGTAAAATTCTTCTGCCTAAATTTTTTGTATCTCTGCCTTTTGTTATATTAGGGGCTGCAGCAGGTAAAGTATGATGTTGATATTTTATACAAGTTTTTATTAATAACTATAAATCTTTAAAGGTATTGGATTCTCAACAACAATTTTTTGTTACATAAGAAATTTTTCCAATTTTCTCATAGTATGTTTAGTATTAGTATTGTTAAAAAGAAAAAACAAAAATTCGCCTCTAGTCTTCATATACTTGAACTACAATTTTTATTGAATCTACAATTTCAATTGTAAACTGAGATATAAGAATTTTTTTAATGCCGTTCCACTATTGATGAGCAATTTAATTATTATAATGCGTTTATTAGATATTAAATTTTACTATATGAGGAATATATTATAGTATTATCTTAATTTCCAATGTTATTGTGCAAGTTTGAGAAATGTCTACTGCCTTTATGCTTGCATTTCAATGTCTTTGGCTTAATATTATTTTCACTTAAAGTGAACTTTCTCTGTTTATTTATTCTAGTAAATTTACTTGTTATTATTTATTTTAATGCATTTATTCTTTATATTTTTATAGTGGAACATGGTTTGTTCATTACATATTGTGTAACAAGCGAGGAATATAAAGTAAACAGTTCAGTTAGTGTCTATGAAAATTTTATGTCCCGTGACTTGTATGTTTTTAATTATATTTCGTATACAGTGTATTTAGGAATTTTTCTGAGGGTAAGTTACACTTTTTAATCTACAGTACCTGGCCAGAATATAATTTAGCTTTATAATTTTTAAATTTTCTTTATCTAGCTAACCTTTATTTAGTATATTCTATGTAGAATTATTATTAAGAAAAAAATTGGGTTTCCCGTAGTGCCTCTTATCTATTATGGGTGGCTTCTTTTAAGGGCATTATGAACGATCATTATAATAATTCAGTATCTAACACTCGACAGTATTTAAGTTTATGTTCCTGTGTGACACTGTGTAGGTTTTGTTTACTTTATCTTATCTATTGTGCGGGGTTTCTTTTAAGGGCATTATGAATGTTCATGGTAATAATTCAGTACCTAACACTCGACAGTATTTAAGTTTATGTTCCTGTGAGACACTGCGTAGGTTTTGTTTACTTTAAATTAGTGAGTTTTTGTTTTTATTTGTGAAACGATTAGACGACATGACTCGAGCAAAGCAATTCGATGGAAAAAAATTAGTCTGTCACTTTGTAGCGTACAAGAAAGTTTTCTCAAGGACGAATTGCACAAATAGGAGAAGCATTCACATTTACTCATTTTAATAATACCTTTTTCCTAAAAATCTGGTGCTATTGTTGAATTTCTAAATTGTATTCAGTAACGAATAAAAAGCATTGGTGGAAACAGCAGGAGCTCAGTTTGCTAGACGACGAAGTTCTAAACAATATAGTAAAGCCTGCGCGAAAATTGCAAAATATCCATAGACTATCACGATTTGGTTCTTTATAATATCGGAAGGTTCCGGGCCCTCATATTACTGTGAAAGCACGATGGAGCAAAAACAATACAAACACGTGCCGGAAGGTATTCTGTTCTCATATTAGACAAACTAGATCCTAATGAAAATCGTTATACCTTGATGGTGCCCTTATCATAAGCCAAAGTTTGTTACGAACTTTCTGGAGTCAGTGAATTTGCTAGTGCTTGCATAGCATGGAAATTCTCTCGACCTAAACGCTATTGAAAATGTATGGAGAGTATAGAAAGAAAAAGACACCGTTTATAAATTTAAGACTATGATTAAGAAGTCAATGAAAGCCTGCGTGGAAAGTATACCGAAGACAGTACAATCAGTGATAAGTAGAAACGCCAATTTCGAGGTGCTCTCCACTGGCATATCAGGTCAACGCGTAGCTTTCTTCCACCCTATCTGTAGTTTCCACAATTATGTCTGCGATATTACATATCAGTATGTATGTATGTATGTACAATGTATTGAGAGCGACGCGTATTTGTTTTAGAACAGACTGTTATGTATAAAAATAATGTTACAGTTAGATGTATCGAGAAAATAACAATTGTCCAATCAAGTAAATCAGTTAATAAGTGGATACACGTATCCTGACTTAATGTACAATGGCGCAAAAATCGAATGTACAGTTTGCGATATATATCTAATGTGCTGGACGTAACGCCACTTCTAGCGACATATGAAGAATACAAAGCGCATATTAAAACAACTGGTATAAAATCAAATGAAGAAATTTTATTTCGTTTATGATTAACAATAATATTGTCTAATCTACTGTTTACTTTATAATCTAATGAATCATTTCGTTAATTTTGGAATCAATCGTCCGTGAACGTATTCACGGGCGGATGGTAGAAACATAGATATAATTAAATCCAATCAGGCCGGTCTCCTAAAAACATTGTGCTAACATGTTACATGTTACGTGTAAAATTCATACTTACAGTGGCAAAAACTATTCGACTATGTTGTCCTGAGTTAGACGCTTTAAAAGCGCATACAAAAGCAGCGTTTACCAAATCTTCGGAAAGTTGGCGAATTTCGCAGACTGTCCTGATGTCTCTGAACCACCAGAGTTGATTCTTACACGTTGGAGAATATGGTTACAGGCAGCGTTTTACTATTATAAATAATTTGAGGATATAAAGAAAGAAAGAAGCTGTAGCTATCAAGCAAAGCCAGTCAAAATTTCAAAACTAAAACACATTTCAAAACTATTCAGAAGAATTGTTTCGGGCTAGGGAAGGCAACAGAAAAATTAGAAAACCTTTCGCTGCCGTTAATGAAATCTGTCAAAATAGTGAAAGACGTTGATCCAAAAAATTCTTGGGTTATACGGAAGTTTGAAAGTGTTTTAGACAAGGATCCGGATTTTGCCATATTAAGACGAATTTGTGAAGAGGCTATAGGTTCGTTAAGTTGTTTTAGTGATTATTTTAATTATGCAAATATAAAGTCACTAGATGTAGAACGCTCGTTTGCCACATATGAATAAATTTTTTCCGCGCTCCACAATTGGAATGCTGAAAGAACTGTGGAAACACAGCTAATGTTGCAAATGTCTAATCGGTTTAATCCACTTGTGACTTTACGGAAAACATGCGAAACGGTGTTTCACCATGTTTTATAAATTTACAACTTACTATTTCTTTTATGTACATTAATACTACAAACCGCACGCCTTTGACGCGTACCGCAATTTGCCTGACATATTTGCAGGTGGCGCTAATATTTTGGCCAGGAACTATACCTAACTTTTTATTGTTAAAACATGTGTTTCAGTTTACAAGCGTTATGAACACGTTTTATTGGAATTTTATGGACGTATTTGTAATAATGATGAGTATGGCGTTCGCCACCATGTTAGCACTCATTAACAATAGAATTCGTTATTCTAATGAGGTAATTTACAGGTTTTATTTAGTATTATTTTATTTCCGTTTTTCGCGGATTTGTAAATACATTAGATTGAGTCATAAATATTTTCAATTTTTGGAAGTGAAGTGTAATGATGCGTTTGTCATCCAAATGACTTAGAAATCGACAGTTCTAAACCTTTTAACATCAAATAAATATTCTTTATCACTGAAGGTATTCCGTATACGTATTTCGACAACTTGTCATCATCAGCAGATAATTAAACAGTATCACACCTGGAAAACTACGGCGAAAAATACCCGTACGAAAATAAACTCCGTACGCGATCCGTACCGTTAAGAACCAAAATGTACATTACAAAGCTACATTTTGGTTCTTAACGGTAGAGAGAAGAAAATGCAAAAATTAGTTCAACGATTCATTAATATTTTCAACGCATACCTCTATATAATGTAGGGTCACACAAAATTCCCTCACTTGTCAAGATGGTAATTTAATTTAAACAGATACAAAGGGTACTAGGAAAGTTTGGCAATACAGATTTGTTTATTTAATTTTTTCAAAGAAATTTCCTCTATACCAATCTTTAAACCAGTTCTGCCAAGTTCCACTAGGGAGTAAAGCATACTAGATGTCCCAAGCCCGCAGAAGGTCCTCATCACTGGAAAACCGTCTCTCTTTTAGCTTCATTTTCATATGCGGGAACAGTGCAAAGTCGCAGGGAGCAAGATCTGGACTGTAGGGAGGGTGCTCGAGAAGTTTCAATCTTGTCGTGGTCAAATATTCGCTGCAGGCTTTGGCGCGGTGAGCTGGAGCATTATTGTGATGCAGGAACCAGGTGTCCATTCTTGACTTTGACCGCGGGTTCTTCATAGATCCCATAACTTTAGGCAGGCACTGTTCAGTATACTACTTAGCTGTGACTGTCTTTTGTGTGCTATAATTTTTTTCTTTAGAGATCGAGATTTTCGGACAACTACGGGTGTGTCCTCATCATCAAAGACCCAAACTTTGTTTTCAGCTTTGGTCGGCACATCGTAATAGTACAGCCAAGTCTCGTCACCTGTCACGATGCTGTTCACATACCGGGATTGTCGCTTATTAAACTTTTTGAGCATCTCCCGACACCAAGTCACACGTCGTGTCATCTGCTCTTCAGTCAGTTGATGCGGCACCCAGAGAGAACAAAGTTTCTTCACGTGCAAATGATGATGCAGAATCGAACGAACTGCTGGTGCATTTAGGTCTGATGTACCCTCTATCTGTTGGTAGGTCACTGGCCTGTCCTCGCCAAGCATTTCCCCCACAGTAGTAACGTTTTCCTCCGTATCTGAAGTTCGTGGCCTTCCCAGCCTCTCAGCATCCTCCACAGTTAAATTTCCCCTTTGGAAATTTCTATACCACCTGAATATCGTTTTGCGATGTGGACAAACATCACCTAGTGCAAGAGTCATTTCTTCGAGGCACTGGTCTATGTTTAAACCACGCACGAAATTATAATGCAAAGCTGCCCTTATCTCATTTCGTGACCACGATGCCATCGCAAGTACTTTATACTCTCTCTGCTAATGAATAACTGAGCCCATCGACATGTCGCGGCGGCTACTATGAACGTATGAACATGTCTCAACATGCAGCATCAAGCAGCTTCCTGCAATTCATTGTTACGTCATATTGCAAAACTTTCCTAGTACCCTTTGTAATATTGACTACTATATTGTAACTTTTTGACAGTCCTTACGTGCATATATCATGAATCTATATAGTATATCCATGATTTTAGAAATACTGAAAACGATGTATTAGACCATGACGACTTTACTGTGAGAATAAATCTTTAAACGTTGTATTTATAAAACATACCACACATTTAATAGATTTAACAGACCGCCATTCCTTTAGCACGTAAAGTTGGATGAATTTGCGTAGTTTCATCAATTTTGTTCTATTTAATTTGTTTAGTTCTTTGAAAATCTATAATGAACAACTCAACTATTTGGAAGAAGTATGTATTGGTTTAGTATTATCTTTCCTGCAGAAATACTTTAAAGTTTTTTTATTTCCACCTGTTAAAATTTATATTCCGAATTATTAAATACTGCGTTTTGCAAAAATTTTATTTTTCAGGTTAAAATTGTAGTGTGGACTGACATACGACGACAATATAATAAACTATGTGAATTATCTATACAATTAGAGGACAAATTATCGCCCATTATTCTTTTATCTTTCAGCAGCAATTTGTATTTCGTACTAGTACAATTACATGGCAGTGTTGCGTAAGTATTCAATTAAATAAACTTGCATATATTTAAAAGAATACATTATTTATATAAATTTCGGACTTTGAACTGCTTATTACAACTAAATAACAAGATATATTTAATTTACAGGAAACGAAACACTATTTTGGAAAGTATATACTTCTTTTACTCTTTTGGTCTATTATTACTGAGGACATTAGCTGTATGTTTATTTATTGCACGCATAGATGATGAAAGTAAAACGTCTTTGAAATTGCTAAGCTGCCTTAAAACTTTCAATCCCGAGGTAAATATTGATATCTTGTTACATGTTCTACCTAAAATTTCTCTTCACTTAAACATGTGCTACAATTTGTTACGTCGTTTTATTTATTTTATTTTGAAACTTTATTTTACGAGAACTCTCTATTGAAGATTATCTTTATACGAGGACGGTAACAGTAACGATTGAGCTTACATAAGTAAACACAAACTTTTTGGCAAAAAATTGTGTTCTTCAATATATTCTCATTGTAATTCATTATATTTAGTCCACCGACATTTGAATCTCTTTGTTCTTTCAAAAAAAGTAAGCTTGATCAAACTGTTGGAAATATGTGTTAATTTCAGCTTCAAGCTTATTCAAATCTCTTGCCACTGAGCCAAATTTTCAAGTTGGGAAAAGGAGTAAGAAAAGTTTAAACGGACAAAGTTTGGTGAAGAACTAAACGCAGTGTATAAATTTTTGCTATTGCACAGTCAAAGTGTGAATACGTACTTATCCTGAAGAGCATTTGGTTTTTCTTGAAGTACGACCTATTGCATTGTAATACACAGTGCAGTTGATTTAAGAGTTATGTACAGTATTCACCTGTTATCATTTGAGAAGAATCCCACTACGTTCCAAAACACGTTTAGCTATAAACTTTCCGGTCAAGTATACGATTTTTGATTTCTTTGTAGTACTTGTGCTAGCTTCAGTTCATTGGTTCAATTCTTGCTTTATTTGGGACGTATAATTTTGTATCCAAGTTTGATCAACCGTTTTTTGAATCGAGTCTTAACTTCGCTAAATTGGGGACTGAAATGGGTCCTCGTTCGCGTTCCCTATTTCGCGCAATTTTATTCGACGGTCATCTAGCACTTCTTTAGATTTAGCGCACGTGTCTTTTGAGTGCCCACTGCGTCGTTCTTCAAATATATTGTTCCAGTCATGTTTAATTAAACTCAGATGTCAATCATTTTATGGTTGCAATCGATGAAGACTGGTTCCCGTAAACACACTCCAGCCCAGCTTTGATATCATCGTTTGTTGAACTTAATCATTGATCGATACTTCATCCTTTCCAAGTTTCACAACAAGCTACAAAACAAATAATTCATTGTCTATTCAAATAACAAGCATCTTCACGATCAGAATGAAAACAAGCTTTAGTCCATATTTTGACGGATTATCAAGTTGAAAACCAAATAAGATTCTTTTACTAGTGCTGCATTCTTTCATCAGTCTCACTAATTACTGACTCTTTCGTATTTATGTCTATTCTTTTATCTCATAAATAAATTTATTCCTTAGCTACTAAATATATTGTTGTTATTATTGCTATTGTTACTGTTGTAATCAATATTAATTTGTTTTAGTCAAAAAGATTATTGCAACAAATTGGAACTACTAGTATGGCATTGTCTGGAATGAATTTCTTTTCTGTAACTAGAGGACTAATATTGAATGTAAGACATTTATAATTAATAATTTAACATCATCACGACATGTATTAAGACATCTACCACTATTCTTTTTCCGCACGCACCCCTAGGATATGTATTATTTCTCTTTGCAATGTATGTATATACCTTAACTGGGCAGCTTCCAAGGTTTTACGTATTTTTTGCCAAAATATGTGAATTTGTTCTTTGTCTAGCACGTAAAATGATATACTACATGTAAAATATATAAGACCGTAAAGGAATATTTGATAGTGTGCCATTCGTACCTTGTCTATGGATATAAATATGTAAATATGTATTTATATCCATATCCCATTTATAAACCAAAATAATTATTTATCTTCACGTCGTATTGTAACCCGCTATGTATAGACTAACGCTACAAACTTGGAAGTCCCTAATGCTACAAACTTACAAGACTTAACCTGTTAAAGTGTGCCTACAGTAGACGCCCGAAGTCGAGAGAGTCACATATCAGTATCAAAATGAATCGGTTTGAGCAACGAGCGGTGATTAAATACTTGTGTTTAAAAAAGTTGACCTCGACTCAAATTCATCAAGAGTTGGTGGATACATTAGCGGAATCTGCAATATCATACGACGTAGATAAAAGGTAGTGTCGTGAATTTAAATGTGATACAGTCGTGTACAAATGAACATGCAGATGGAGCGCCCATATAAGCCCTGCTCTAGCCGCCAAATTTCGGAACAATTAAATATTATAAAAGCGGCAGGAAGGGATATATTAAAAAGGAATGAATATAAGTGTTATAAGATCTAAAGAATTACAGAATTCCCGGATGACCATTTTAAAATTTTCCAATTTTGTGAAACAATGAGGAAAAGTGTAATAACGATGATAATTCTATACAAAATCTTTTATCTACAGATGAAACCACATTTTTTCTCACTATACACCATAATCCATCTGTAATACGCCATTAGTCCCAAAAAATAAAATTTGAGTAGAGATGTCATAAAGTAAATGTCTGGGCAGAAATCATATATATATATATATATATATATATATATATATATATATATGTGTGTGTGTGTGTGTGTGTGTATGTATAAAAATTCTGACATCTGCAAAAAGATAAGGGGGTGGGGATTGCTTCTAAAACAGGTATTTGTTATAGGGAAAATATTTACGCTATCGTTCAGAAAATATAAAACAGTTTAAACCTTGTCTTAACTTGTTTTCGATATCTCATAGTTTCTGAGTTATTGAGTCAAACGTGGAAGGGTAATGATGAGCTTTGGGCGGTATACACCCCACTAATGTGCGACTGGGCAGCTAAGGAAACTGCCATTGCTCTTACACTAGATTGGTCTATAAACCAATAAAGTTTCATTTAAAGCGATTAACGACGCTTACCTGTGTCCTCGTGTAAGTTTCAATGTATGTACTACCATAAACAGACATAGGAATACTAGAATTCTACCACATTTCAATAATTTTAGAGTCCCTTGCAACATATTGAAGCATTAGTGAGGCAAATTTCATATTTAAAAAAATTCATATCAATACGTATTTAATGCTTTACATGAAGCACTCGCATGATTTTTTGTATACTCTTTCTGTTTCGTTGTCCATTTTCAAATCCTTTGTCTAACACACATTTCATAGTGTTATTTCCTTGGAGTCCATATTTTCCAATCTGTCTAGATTTCATACATTTTTTGAGAATATTTAGTCATTTATCTAATTATTCTGATGTGTGCATTTTTTACAAATGAGCATCAATTTTCATTGTATGTAGTTTACGCTTAGATATAGGAACAATACTGATAAGCATGTATGTATGCAAATAATTTCACATACGTGGGCTGTCTTTTAAGTTTTGCATATAAAACTGGTATAAAACAATAGATAGCTTTTAAAGACTTCATTGTTTTTCGAAGTATTCTCCACGAAGATTAATACACTTTTGCATGCGCTCGAACCAACTCTGGAAGCAGTTGTTCCACTCGTTTGTTGTTATAGTAAAAATTGCGTTTTTGAAGGCATCGACTGCTCCTTCTGACAACTGGAACCTTTGACTACGCAGTCTGTTCTCGATTTTCAGAAAGGTAAAGAAATCGTTAGGACTTAGGCCTGGACTGTACGGAGAATGATCCAACAATTCGACTTTTTGTTGCGTTAAAAATTCAACTATCTTGCGTGCTGTGTGCGAACTTGCATTATGGTGGAGGGTGATTCGTCGTTCGACTTGCGCGATGACTTCCGGCAAATAAATGGTTGTTATCAATCGGTAGTAACAGGTGTTTGATCTTGTAGAGGAATTGTTCCTACATGACCTGCTTTCGAGACAAATGTCGCTACCATCTTTTTGGAATCTTTTTGGAGACACTTTGAGAACGGATGACTTTTGTCAGATTTTTTGGCACCAATTCACCCTAGCTGCTCTCTGTTCTCCGGTCAACAGATGCTGTATCCAACGCGAAACTAATTTTTTTACACACAATTCTTTATGCAAAATTTTTTAAATTGAGATCTTTGAAATCCCCAATAATGCTTCAATCTGGCTATATGTCACATGTCGATCTTCGTTGATGATTTTGCGCACAGCGTCGATATTTTCTTGAATAACTGCCGTTTTCGGCGAACTTGCTCGTGGATCGTCGCTATGACTAATCCGTCCACGTTTGATTTCTCCACACCAACGAGAAATTGTTGACTAATGTGGTGCTTCATTGCCGAAAACAGAAACCAACACGGCGAGGCGTTCTTTTTGAGATAATTGTCTTCGAAGATTATAAAAAAATATTCAGCGAAAATGTTCTCCTTTTAATTCCTTTTTAAATAACTTGTCAACTGTAACACTACTGTAGATTTAGGGTAACTAAAGACGGAGACTTGAGCGCTAAATTACGCTGCGATACTGAGAATATATTATAGGAATATATACAGTATTAAACTTATATTTGAACCGCCCAATGAAATTACTTTCATCATTCTAATATTACAAAATTTACATTAACTTTTTTTTCAGATTGCAGCTGCAATTGTCACCTATGAAATATTTTTTATACAATATGTTAATACAGCAGCATAATTTTGAAGAGACGAAAATGTATGTAATTTTACATTAAGTATTTATAGTAGAGAAGTAAATATTCATTAATCAATTATATTTGTGACTGAATGTTAATGTATTTTAAGTATTAATAATTTTATTTCTAATGCTCCCAAGACGAGAATTTATTTTTCAGGATTAACGCAGAAGAAGTACTATATTTTAAAATGCAATATTTGAAATAACATGACAATGTAATGATTAAGTAGAAATATATTGCAAATTCAGTAAAACTTTTATCCCGAGACCCAAGCCTGTGACCTCTTACTACCATACATCTGTCTTCACCCTTAGACCACGGAGAACGATGAGCTCGAGTCTTCGAATGTGCCATAATTTACACAAATATGAAATGAAATCCATGATAGATATCTAATTACGTGTTTCCTCACCTTAGACCACAGAGAATAGTAAATTAGAGTGTCGTAATGTGCCGTAAGTTGTTTCATGTGGAAGCAAATATTAAATGAAATCCAGTTGTTGTACAATTTATTCGTAAATGTTTTCGATATATTTTTTTGCTTGTATGTACAGTTACTTTTGCAAGGGGAAATATCAGAACAAGCATCCGTTTTTATATTGTTTTCTAAGTTCGTCAAGTTATTAATTTTATTTTTTTAATGTGATATTTTACGAAAACCTTGCGAATTGAAATTTTAATAATTGGATATGCGGATTGATGTCGAAAGGAAGTAATGCAACTTTTACATGCAGAATAACTAGATTTTATCATCCGTTTCACAATAAACTGTATCAAAGCACAGTTCAGGAAATACAGCCACGTAAAACTTTTGCTAAGGCATCCGAAATTTATTAGAGACGACGCAAAAGTAAACGCCTTTTTACATATTTAAGAAAATCCTATAGATTCTTCACATTAAGTATCTACAGGCACTGGCATCAGCCATATACTCGTATTAAAGTCCTTCAAAATAGAAAAACTTTGTCCACATTAACTTCAATACAAAGGGTACTAGGAAAGTTTTGCAATAAGCTTTGCTTATTTAATTTTTTCAAAGTAATTTCCTCTACACTCAATACACCTCTCCATCCTCCGAAACCAATCTTTAAACCAGTCCTGCCAAGTTTCACTAGGGAGTAAAGCACACTCGTTGTCCCAAGCCCGCAGAAGGTCCTCATCACTGGAAAACCGCCTCCCTTTTAGCTTCATTTTTACACGTGGGAATAGTGCAATGTCGCGGAGAACAAGATCTGGACTGTAGGGAGGGTGCTCGAGAAGTTTAAATCCTGTCGTGGTCAAATATTCGGTGCAGGCTTTGGCGCGGGTAGCTGGAACATTATCGTGATGGAGGAACCAGGTGTCTATTCTTGACTTTGGCCGCAGGTTCTTCATAGATCCAATGACTTTAGGCAGGCACAGTATGCCACTTAGCTGTCTTCTGTGTGTCCAAAACGACGCGTTCCACAATTCCACTCGATTTGAAAAATATAGCTATCATTTTCTTCTTTAAAGATCGGGATTTTCTGAAAACTACGAGTGTGCCCTCATAATCAAAGAACCAAACTTTGTTTTGAGCTTTGGTGGGCACACCGCAACAGCACAGCCAAGTTTCGTCACCTGTCACGATGTTGTTCACATACCGAGATTGTCCCTTATTAAACTTTTTAGCATCTCCCGGCACCAAGTCATACGTCGTGTCATCTGCTCTTCAGTCAGTTGATGTGGCACCCAGAGAGAACAAAGTTTCTTCACGTGCAAATGATCATGCGGAACCGAATGAATTGCTGGTGCATTTAGGCCTCAAGTACCCTCTATCTGTTAGTAGGTCACTCGCCTGTCCCCGCCAAGCATTTTCCTCACAGTAGTAACGTTTTCCTCCGTAACTGACGTTCGTGGCCTTCCCGGCCTCTCAGCATCCTCCATAGTTAAATTTCTTCTTTGGAATTCTCTATACCACCTGAATATCGTTGTGCGATGTGGACAAACATCACCTAGCGCAAGAGTCATTTCTCCGAAGCACTGGTCTATGTTTAAACCTGCTACGTGCTTGCTGATTGTACACGAGCAAATTGTTGCGGGTCGCGAACGACCGCTCGGAGGAGCTTGGGTAAGTCTGGGCAACAAACAGAAAATGCCGGCTACTGTTGCGGAGGTCGGGGTTCGCAAGCTCAGTATTGAGCTAGGATGTCAAAAAAAAGAAAGGGCGCCAAGAGCAAAATTGAGGCTTCTGTTTTTTTCCGTTTTTTCCCAAGGCCGTAGCTCTATTGACCTTGAGCTGCCCTGTTTACAAAATGTGATGTCGGATACGTTGTTTCAAACCCAGTGTATGTGTATTTATTATATACAAATTTATTAAATATTTGAATACATGGTAAAGAAAATTATATACATTAAATTGATTAACCTGCAGCCTAAAAGGCGGAAAATTATGTTCGCATTGATTTTATTTTCCTCAAAATGTTAATTTGACTGTTGAAATTGATAAGCATAACTTTTACACAATAACTATTTGAGCCTCCCCGATATATATATAGAGGTTACAGACGGCGCTGTATTGGTATACACAAAAAAAAAACAAGTTGACTTATTCTACATAAATTCACTTAACTTAATAATCAAATTAACCTATCCTACGAAGTCAAATACCCTTAATCATACAGAACAAAAAAAAACATCACATTACATTTAGAGTGTTAATCAACATATTTCCACGGAATATGTTTAATTCTTTCAAATTTTAATTACAATGTGGTAAAACCCAAAAAAAAATATCAAAGGGGCTACTTATCGCTCCCAGAAGCTGAAGTACAATCCGGGTTCCGCTACCGAAATCAGGATTTCCAAATTCGCAGCGGATCGACGTCCTATCGCCGGTGCTTTACGAGTAATACGTCTCTAGATAACACGGCATAAAAGAAGCCCCAAAACAACAATTACGAATAAGGGTCTGTACATATAGGTTTAATTAATTGGCTGACACATACCTGTCGATGGTAAACGGGCTCTTAAGATGATCTATGCGGTAATGGTGACTTAGCTCACAAATGAGACTCTTATTTGATCAAAAAGAACGAAGTCGAATTTCGACGTCTACCCTTCTACGAAGTTAATTATCAAATGCCAACGATATAGATAGATTGTCTCGGACCAGGGCAAGTAAGACGAACGGGAGGATGTTTTTGCATTTGCTAAAAGAACACCTGCTCATCACAAAAAGCGTTCATTGATATCAACAAAATCAAGGTCGATGTAAACGTACGCTGAAATATATTTATTTAAATACATTTTTAAAACTTTAAAACGAATATGATATCCTAAATATGTGTTTCCACATAAACTTCATCAACGACCATAGGCGTCCCTTATATATAATACGACGGGGTTCTTTTAACAAATAAATAAATATACAAGACTCCGAAATTGTTCTAAATGAAAAATAAACCGTAACAAACCACGCACGAAATTATAGAGCAAAACTGCCCTTATCTTATTTTGTGACCACGATGCCATTGCAAGCACTTTACACTCTCACTGCTAATGAATAACTGAGCCCATCGACATGGCGCGGCGGTTACTATGCACGTATGAACATGTCTCAACTTGCAGCAAGAAGCAGCTTCCTACGATTCATTTTTGCGTCATATTGCAAAACTTCCTAGTACCCTTTGTATGTTAGTAGGAGTTAACAGAGGATGATCGAGACCGTCGAAAGCAATTTTGTTAACAAATTATGTACTTGCTTGATACACTTATTGTATCTTTAGAAAACATCTATTTTTACTGAGGAGTTTATTTGTATTGTAAACGAAGATGTCAACCGTGAAATCTATAGATACTGAGCTGCAACAAACTCCCACGGACAGCCTGACAAGCACACCCAAGATCTACAAACAATAATCGCTCAGATATAATCAATAATATTACAGTGGAATTATCTTTTTAGATAACTTTACTGAGCAAAGACGTACTTAGAACATCGCAGGGATGAGCTTGTTCCAGTGTTAGGAGTTTTATACAAAAGTTCAGAAAATGTAAATATTCTTCTCATAACATCATCTAGTTCCAATGGGACTGTGCTTGCCCCATTCGAGATTATTTAGATTTTTTCTGACAGAAACGGTCGGCTAGATGACCAGATTTAATCCTAATAGATTTCCTTCTATAGGGTTATTAAAAAAATAATGTTTTTAAAATTAAGTCTACTAATTTAAAAGAATGAAAATATTGTTATAAATGATTCCATTGCAGGTTAGTAGTGCGTCAAGAAGTTGGAAGACATATTGAGAGTTATAAATAAAACAATTTTTCCGATTTTTACAGTGTTTGCAATTTGAGTTATTGTTAACCTTGTTTCTCCAAAGAGTGATCATATCTCTCGAGCTGCTTAAGATAAAGTTGTAAAGTGAGGGATTTCTGAAAAGGCCTTTAAAAATTCTATCCAAAACCGGCATAAAAGATATACCATTCGATTAGAAAAATACTTATGGTTAACTATATAATATTCAATGCCACTATAATAATTAGTTCTATTTCACCGTGTTTGAGAAATTACTGAATTTATTTCATAAGATGTATTAATAATACTACAATTATAATTAATTATTAAAATGTATATACGAACATATAAATTATTTTTAATTTAAAAGTGATTCTTGGTTTGATGATTAATCATTTGGACATTATTATTCTATTTATTTATCCATTAGTATCGACTACAAGAAAATGCATGCACTCATTATTAAACAACATTGGTAAATATATTTTTCATTGTGGAAAATCATAGTTTGTTTATACACGTCATATATACTCAATTCTGTCCATTCCTTGTTCCTATAACAACCATAATTACAGGAAAATATATCACGTATTGTTCGCTAGTATTCATGATTTTTCAATTATTATTAAAATTAAAAATCATATAATTAATACTCGAAGAGAACGTTCCACATATTTTTATAAATGCTGACCTTAAAATCGAATGCCGATATTTTGACATTTTTCTCTAATATAAATGGATAAATGTATTTAGATAAAGATTCATAATGGCAGATTCGTACAGAGGAATTAGTCTTAACTTAGCATTAGTATTAAATAGTCCAAGTACATTTTTGTAAATTATAACTTTTAGGGTTAAATTAGAACCAATATAGCGAAATACGCTATTGTTGATGCTCTAATGCTAGTACTACTTCCTTCTTAATGAATCCACTATAAATCCCGAAAATTGAAATTATGAAAAAATCTATTTTTAGTAAAATAATTATGTTAGTGAAATCAATTAAACAATTAAGTATTTACGAATTTTGTTTCATATATAAGGGATTTTCAATTTTTTAATAAAAACTATAGACTACGACAATTTTATTTGTTAATCGTGAGAACACCATAGCTTATTCTACTATGATCTACTCAGAGCTATTCTGGTCCTCATTCTTGCCAGAATATGTTTTCTAACCTCGTTCCTTTGACTAGATGTTCAAGAATAGGTAATGGTACTTACAAAAGATTAACCTTATCGTTACAGTGCCACCATCGTTTAAAGGCAGGACGTAAGCCATTCTTTAAGAGAACAACACCGTCCGCAAAGCCATACCATACAATTTTGTCTGAATGTGCTATCCTTTAAGATTTTTTGGCTTGAAGGTATAGATCAAAATCGCATATATAAATTCAAAAATTTTGTTCCAACAATCGTCACATGCGGGCGAACGTTATTGTAATGAAGCTTATATTTTCCAATCAACTTTTGTCGCTTTCTGGGTACGTGAGTCTCCATTTACTAATGTGAAACCTCTTTATAACAATTGACGGTTTCTATAGTTCTAGTGGGTCCTTAACCTCTTGTAATTAAAATAAAGTGTGACCATAGCATTAGCAGAAGATTTTTACGTGCTTTTTTGTAACAATTACCCATTGCGTGCACTATTGCTTCATCTTAGAATTATATAAATACATCCAAATTTCATCAGCAGTAATAATGGACTTCCACCATTTTTCATCTTTTTTTTTAACACACTCTTAATAGTACTCACTAATCGCTACTTTATTAGATTTTGATACGGTATTAGCAAGCGAAATCCAGCGAACATAGACTTTAGACATGTAAAATGCATTTACAAGAGAATGTAAACTCTATCAGCAAATAAAAAGTCTAAGACAGAGTCGCAGTAATTAATGAACATGGGTTTCTGTTATTGATTACTACTCCAATGTTGATAATCTCCTCTAATTGGAGCACTAGGATCACCTTGCAACTCGCAGTTTCTCAGACCAACTTTAAATACTATGAAAAACAAGTCTGTTTTGTCATAAACATACCTCCTAAAGCTGCCTTAATAATAGAAAACGTTTCCGTTACAGATTGTCGCATATTCTTTCATTCCATCCACTACATTTTTCTTCGAAGCACGATAATGTCACGGCTTTGAAAACAGTGAAACTCAAATAAATAACTTATGACAATTGTTATTTTGCAAAATGGAAGAAACCTACTTAGATTATATTTTATTCATTTTTGTTTTTTTTTGTGTATATCATCGCACATAACTGTTATACATTTAGTTCTAGTATTTTCTGAAAGACTCGTATTTCTACGAACTTCACTATAAAATTTACATCCTCATTATCCATATATTTGTAGATTAGGATCAGATACATACACAGAATGTTTGATAAACATGTAGCAAAAGTGTAAGAAAATTTATTAGGCTATTTTAAGAATAATTGTATTTTTAAATATTTTTTAAAAATCCCTTTCTTTCGAAAATATAGATTTATAAGAATTTTTAAGGACCAAAATATGTTGCTAATATGTGGTGGCGTTTAAGCAAAAACTACACAATTTTCAAGTTAATTTCTTTATCTACAATTTACATATTAGTTACTTATATACTTACTTTACTTAGTCATATATCTTTCTACTACAAGGTATAAGAGAGTGACACATAATAAGCAATTAATAATTGAATGTGCAAATAATTGATACGTACTTAATTATATACGTAACGTTAATAAAATATTTTAGTTTTATCATTTATTCATACATTGATGACAGCACCTCAGAATCATTTCCAAACTTTGACAATCCACTAGTTTTCATCAACATCACGAATACCGCGATGACTGACATACTTTTTACCATATGTATGAATTTACTAATGGAATAGTATTAAAAGCTAGGCGGATATGCAGTGAACGTTTCTTTCTGAATTGTCATGCTTTGGATAGATGTCTTAAGGAGATAGGCACATTTAAATGCAGTAGTGAGCCAGTAAGGCTAATGTCAATAAACACAATACAAATTCAACAATATGTACATATGACGATAGAGGAAATGCATACTCCTACCGAAGAAATTGCAAGTAAAGGGTTTTCCAATAAGGACTTGATAACTTTTTTAAAATAAAATGCAGACCATTTGAGATATTTCAAAAACTTTATTATCGGGTTGAAGTACAATCAAAGCATTTATGAATGGAACTCGACTTCGTTCATATGGCCACCGCGGGCACGTTTGCAGCGGTCGATTCGTTGGACCCAATTTTCGATGACTCGGCCACACAATTCGGCTGAAACGGCTGCTATTTCGCGTTCAATGTTGGCTCTGAGCTCTTCCAACGTTGTCGGCTTATTGGCATAGACTAATGACTTGACGAAGCACCAAAGAAAAAGTCTAGAGGCGTTAAATAGCACGAACGAGGCCGCCAATCGACTGGTCCATTTCTTGAGAGAACGGGCTCATCAAACTTACTCTTCAATAAATCGATTGTAACGTGTGCTGTGTGACTTGTGGCACCGTCCTGCTGAAACCACATGTTGCCCAAGTCCATATCTTCCAATTCGGGCCAAAAATAATCGGTAATCATGGCGCAATAACGATTACCATTCACAGTAACGTGACGATCATTATCGTCGACGAAAAAATATGGCCCTATGACGCCGCCGGCATGCAAACCGCACCAAACAGTTATTTTTTGTGGATGAAGTGGTGCTTCATGAAGCAAATGTGGATTTTCACCCGACCAATAACGCATATTTTGCTTATTGATGAACCCATTGAGCCAAAAATGAGCTTCGTCACTGAAAATAATTTTGCGATGAAATTGATCATCTTGGCGCATCTTTTCCAGAGCCCAATCGGAGAACGTACGTCGCTTCAAATGGTCCATCGGCTTCAATTCTTGAGTCAGCTTGATCTTGTATGGGTGTAAACCAAGATCCTTACGCAAAATTCGCCATAAAGTGGTCTGGGCGATGCCCAACTCTTGAGAACGCCATGGAATTGACTAATTTGGATCATTTGCTACGGACGTTTCAGCGGCAGCGATATTTTCGACACTTCGACCAACCCGTTATCTCACTGGCACGGCAACATCACACAACGAATATGTAGACTCAAATTTTTGCACTAAACTTGTTACTGCCTGTCTACTAGGGCGAGAATTACGACCGAAAATCGGAGTTAACGCTCTTAAAGTAGCGGTCGCCGACTCCGAATTTCTGTAGTAAATTTTTATAATTTGCAGACGTTGTTCGCTCGCGTACTTTACCATGATGAAAATGTTAAGTTTACTGAATAAATTGACAGTGACAGTTCAATGATTAGTGAAGTCCCTATTGGAAAACCCTTTACTTGGTTGGAAAACAAACAAACTAAACACGAACGAACGCTTTCGTACTGGCGTCTGTGACTAACCAACATATGTAGATACTCAGGCCCGTATGTGCGGAACGATAATAGCAGCACTGAAGCGACCATATTTAAAAATGATAGTTATTTAAAGTAAATGCATATATATATGAAAATCAACAAAACTCAAAAGAACTAAATACTTAAAACTAAAAGTAGATGTTGCACATGTACAACTACTGTATTTCGAAATAAAAGGAAAGAAAAAGAGATTAAGATATAAAAAAATAAATAAAACAACGCCACGCCTAGCTAAGGAATTAACTTAATTAAACAAATACCCGTTTTGACATGTTATGAGCTGTGCACATTCTTAAGCTAGTAGATAACTTATACTTTCCTTATATTCCATATGAAAAAGATTTTTCAAGAAGAGCAAGCGCAAGCAGGTGAGACAGTAAAGAAATCAATTCTCGAAAACGCGTAGCGAAATTATGCACATCTGCTCTATATCGTATCTTACCATACAGATACGGCTGACATTTATAGATCAAAATTTTATTCTACAGATTTAAAGTTTGAAATTCGATATTTACACAATCCGTGAATATATCTCAAGCACGTGTTTCGTACTATTTGAATAATGTTGTTAGTATGAGCCTCAAGACAAGTGTAATATATTTCCGCACGATGTGTAAAGCGTGAAAGTTCGTATCACAAACCAATCTTTTTCACATTCTTATTTAATAGTGATTTAAAATAATATATCCTCTTTAGATTCATATAGGATCACCTAATACAATCAGATCACGAAAAGTGTTGTTTAGGGTCAAACTCAAACTTCTAGCATTAGAAACGAATGATAGATTCTCATTTCAAATTTGCATTGAAAGTGCCCCATTGTACAACTTGTAATTATTAATTTGTTCGTTAATAATTACTAAGTGAGTGCTTGGATGATACGAAATAAATTACAAATGAATCCTTGTTTATTTTCTCCGCAGCGCCCACATACTCGGAAGCTCTAAGTGAATAATGCAACTGAATATTATTCGCATACAGATGAACTATAGTATAAGATAAATATTCTATAAATGAAGACCTATATAAAGAAAATAAAATGGGGCTCAAAACTGTACTCTGTGGAATATCTTGACACAGGCATAGCATTCCAAAAGTTTGTCATTAATCTTTGAGCACTGATATCTATCCTAGAGCAGCAAAACTTCAATTAACTCAATAACATCGACCGAAACTTTTGTTATTTAAGTCAGTCAAGAGTGTTTCGTGATTCACTGTATCAAAAACCTTCGAATAATCCGAAGCACAAGCCCAGTAATAAGACCTTGATCCATAGCATGCAAAATGTCATTCAACTGCAACCAGACTTAAACCCCAATTGAACATCTGGCAACAACGTGAATTCAGACACGAATTTTTTATTTGCGACTTTATAATCCGCTCCATAATCTTTTAATGATATGGGTACACTAAGATCATAAATTTCACTATTTTTAGGCAACGGAGTAACTACTGCTTGTTTCTAACAATAATTTTATAGTATGTGTAATAATTATTATACTCCATTATCTTTTTAATCAATAAAATACATACTGTATCCTTTGTTCATTAATATTTAATTATTAATTATATTATAAGAAATATATCATGCAATAAGCGAATAAATATTAAATGGACTAACATTAAAGACTTGCCTTTTATGTGTATACGTTATGTCTGTATGTCTATGTTGATTTGTTGATTTTGTGCCAGTACCTTTTGTACTTTCAAATTTATGTTTTCTATGAACATTAAATCGATTTAAATATTTACCCTTTCCTAAAAGGTTCAACTAGTCTTGCTAGCCATAATTTAATGTAGTTCTTTTGATAAATGTGAGGCAATCAACTACGAAGGCGTTTGGATTATATAAAATAATAAGTAAATATTATAGTTATTTGTATGCACTTCATATAAAGAAGAACATCAACAGAATGAACCAATTATAATCAGTTAACGCATAACGTTTGTAGTGATACATAGTTGCATTAAATACACAGCAAAAAATAAATAAAAATACATTTCATAAGTAAAACAGAATATTTAATCTATTAAAAAAGGTAAGCCCTACATAAATCTAAAATTTTTTTTTCTTTTAATCTAAAAATTTTTGTAGTCCCTTAAAGTTTACAATCTAATATGTACACTTCTTTAAGTAAGCGAGTAGGGTTTGAACGTACTTGAACACCATACGAGGGATATTAGAAAAAAATCTACTTAGCCATAATAAAAACTACTAATTATACGTTGTCTAGTAATGTTTAATAATGACATTTTCAACTTATACGCCAAATTTTACTTCAATTATTTATTACTTTATAAAATGCTTGGCAACAAAGAATAAATTTTGTGAAGTTAGAATAAAAAGGAACAGAATTCTCCTAAAGCTATTCAGGAACGAATAATTGCAATGCGTGGGTGAGACTCCGTCATATTTTGTGAAAAAAGTTGGGTGGCGTCGTGAATTCATTGAAGATTGTCTTTTAGAACCGAACGGGAGTTATTAAATACATGCCAGAAGGAACTACGATAATAGCAACTACCTATGCTAATATATTATGTACGGCTATCAAAAATGTTCAGGTTTTTGCTACCAATAAATTCTTCTTCTTCAAAACAATACGCGGGTTCACAAGGGCAACCAAAATTCAACCCATCCCTTGCAAGTGTAACTTCTTTAAAATGGATCACAAACCATATAGTCTGGATTTGGCAGTGTCCGATTTCATTTTATTTATAAATTTAAAAAAGCACCTCACAGGACATTATTTTGCAGATGATAACGAATTGAAAGAGGAAATTGATGCTTATTTGCTAAGAGAATTTTTTTTCTGAAGGAATAAAGTCATTGCAGAACAGTGCGTTGAAATTAAGGGGAATTACGTCGAAAATAAAATTATCAAAATATTCGTATGACTCTTGTTTCATCATTGAATAGAAAACTTTTCTACTTTCCCTCGTATGTAAAGTATAGCCTTCTAGACATATTCTACAATAACCAAGTAGTGACGTTTATTATTTCGACATTTAAAAATTTACATCAAAAGGCAAGACGTGACAATTCACAGCTAAGGTTAGAAATTTATTGAATACTTTTACCTAGATATACAAAAAACAAATGAAATGTGGCAATATTGTAAGATCCAAGTAAAATTATGAATTAAGAGGAGTTTTAGTTTAACATTCGTCTCAAGTACAAATAAAATTATTAATTGCACTGGAAATGAATAATTCTCGAAGAGAAATCTTAGATTGTAAAAACTAAAATAATATTGCTGATATATCGAAATAAGAAACAAAAACAACAAAAGAAAATCAATTTCACATTAGTGTAGAATACGAAATTCATTTCACGATATTTTCAAAAATTTCCGCATTTGTGACTGAAAAATGAAAGTCGTCTCAGTAAAACAAATTCTCGTGGATTTAGCTCTAAGATCGCTTTAAAATATGGTGCGTGGTATAATATCGAATTATTTAAAGTCGTAAAGCCCACTTCAGCGCTATCTATTCAGAGCTAGTATAGTTCTCGTACTCGTTTGAAGTCACTTCTTTTCTTTGTATACACTTGTTGAAGTTGGCCTTCATTTCTGCTCTTTTGACCTCCATGCAATCTTGCCAACTTTTTGACTTCAGCCTTAGAAATTCCAAATCACTTTTTATGAGTAGGTCTTTTCGTTGGATGTCGAATTCACCATTTATTCTGCGCCATCGACCCTCACAACTTTTCGCATATCTACACTTTGGATGGTGAATTGCAGCTTTAAAGCTTCTACGTGCTGTTTTTTACTTTTTATTTTTGGTTTTGCTCTGTACTTTTTCCATATTATTCTCACGAGCAACATGGAAAATAATAGCCCGCCCGATCAGAAACCCGCTTAACCCGAAAAGGCTAAATACAAGGAGTTTGCGCATGGTGCGCCCAGCAAAACATTAACTACGCCACTTCTCTGCAGCTACGCAATTCTCAGTACGTTACTTTACACCTTAGTTTATCTAGCTATTCGCTAGGGTTCCTCGGGAGCGCTGGTTTCCTTACTACTACACTAGGTATGAACCTCTGGGAGGATATTGTATAGTATACGAAAACTTCTGTCTGTCTATCTACAAAATATTTAAGATAAAGCTTAAAATTATTACCAATAACCAATTATCAATAATTAATAGGCAAGATATAGACACACGTTGAACCATTATAGTCACTGTACTTATTTTTTACTTACCATATATTGAAGCTGCCTTTGAAATTTCGACAAATAATACTGTTTAAAATGATCCTCACTACTTGATTAAAGAATATAACTATTATTAATCGTACGTTCTTTATAATTTCGCAAAAAGTTGAAAAAGAATAACATATAATTTTCAAAATCATTATTAGGTATGGGATTTCTACAAGCTTATTTAAAACACATCTTAGTAATCGCACAGTGCTTCGGAGTTTTACCAGTATCTGGAATATACTCGGAAAATCCGAAGAATTTGAAATTTACATGGATATCAATAGGAGTTGTTTATAGCGTCTTATTAATCTTCTGTACGTTATTTTTGCTGGGCATGGGAGTTTATAATTTCTTTATCAGTGATTTCGAATTGCCTAAACTAAGTAAGTATTCAATATAATAATTTTTCGATGTAACTAAATATATGAGGAGAACAAGAAATTACATAGTCTAGTCAAAAATACTTCCAATAAAATCAAACAGTCTAAATAGTGTAATCACAATGCTATTATTGCATTATATGAAGTGAGAAAAATGTGCCACATATTTCAGCTATTACTTCACTTCTTAATCACCCTTAACCAAAGTTTCATATGTCATAACCATTGCTCAGAATGTATATCAAACACTGCGACCGCGATTGTAAAAAAATTGCCCGAAATCCGCTGCGGAAGCAAGTGTTTTGGTAATTTTAGTAAAGTCTCTAACAGACTCCCTATTCAAGAGGGAGAAATTAATGTTTTAACAGAATTCGACTCCGGCACACAAATAATGTTTTATTAAGGCTTTCGATTGGCTATCTGGTGGTACTGCCCTGTATCCATTCGATTATGAATCATGGGATGTTCTCAAACCGAAGTATTCATTTGAAGCTTCAGTGAAAATATCGTTAGAAATAGTTCATGAATTTCTAAATGAACGGCTGAAACATTTGCAATTCTGTGTGGACGTAGGAGATGCATCCAATAAATTATATCGTCCGACAGCTTATTTTCTCTACTTTTCTAATAAATGTTTTAGTTTTGTGAAAATATAGCACAGTATTAAAAGTGTTTACTATTAATAAAGGACTACGGTAGGAATATTTCATTTCATCGATGCTGTTTAAAACATGTACCAGGTTGTTTAATAAGTTTTGTCGTTCGATTAGAAAATCACGATTTTGTGGTTTGAAAATACATTTTATTATTCAATATAACCTTCTTGAACTTCAAAACACTTGTTACCGTGATCTAATTTATGAATTCCATCCCTAAAGTGAGAATCCGAAGAAGACTATCAATTTTATTTCAACGCATAAATTTTTTGAGATGGGAGAACAGCAGTCAAAGGGAGCTAAATCTGGCGAATAGGATGAATGTTGCAATAAATTGTTCTTTAATCACTGATTTTTGTGATGGTTTTCTTTTGAGCTGTGTGAAAGGGTGCCTTGTCTTAATGAAAAATGATTTTTTTCGTCTGTAAACCAGATCTTTTTTCATCAATTTTTATATTCAGTTGGTTCAAAAGATTTGAATAATAATCTGAGTTTATTGTTTTATCAATTTGGAGGTAATCCATGAACAAAAGTTTCTTTTGTATTCCAAAAAAACTGATGCTAACACCTTCTTGGCCGATTGCTGGACCCTAACTCGCCTCGGAACCGAAGCACTGAGTTCACACTACTTCTTAGCCTCTTATTTTGATTGAGATCATGGTGGTAGATCCAAGTCTCGTCCATAGTAATGAAAGGATGCAGAAAATCGTTTTCATTCATTCTAAACAGCTTCAAATGTTGCTGAGAAAATTGCAGTCGAATGTGCTTTTGTTCCATTGTTAACGAATACGGCACCCATTTTGTATATAGCTTCCTGAAACTCAACAATTCAGCCAAAATATTGTTCACACTGCCTAATGAGATGCTTGGGGCTCTCGGTTAATCAACGGTCTTCCAAAACCATATCTTGTATTTTTGCTACGATATCTCGTATTAATACACTTATTGAGCATCCTTCACGCGGATCGACTTCAAGACTTGTACGATCACGTTCGAATTTAGCAATCCATCTGTCTACTGCTCCATTTTTTTCTTATACACTTTTAACAATCGTCCCTGAATTTGTTTTGCTGCTACACTTTCCAAAAATAATAATTGTATCACTGTACGATATTTAATTTTTTCCATTGTAAAAAAAGACTGTGACACGTCAATCTTGAAAACCTGCAAATATAGGAATGAGAAAATATAGAAGCAGAAAACTTCCACGTGTTGATAAAAAAGTAGTACAATTATTAGAAAAATGAAACGGACCTAATAGTGTCATTGAGTGACAGAACTTTTTGAAAAACCTGATATTATTATAATGAAATAACGATACCTTCCTCTTTCGTTCAAACATATGGATGTACGAACGAAAGAACAAGGCGTGTTGTTTCGTAACAAAGTTACACGTCAACTTTGAGCACTTGTAAATATACAAATGAGAAAATATAAAATGAGAAAACTTCACACGTGTTCATAAAAAATAGAATAATTTTTAGAAAAATAAAACGACGAAGCTAATAGCGCCATCTCTTATTGAACGATAAAACTTATTGAACAGCCTGGTATATGTGGGAAAACCCTATCGCTTGCGACAAGAAAGTTTGAAGGAATGGGAATCGGAAGTGACAAGGATACGTGCCTATACATGCTCCAGTTTGCCAACCATCAAGTAATTTGTGTCAACGATACGGATATTTTAGAATACACGGCACGCAAACTACAGAAGGAGTACGAAATATGGAATCCATGTATGGTGCATCAATGAATTGCCGTAGTTTGCAGCCTTTTTCTATACATTTGCGATTTAAAATTGAAAAATGTATGTATATGTACTGGTGAAGAATTAACAAGCCTAAAGCTAGAAAACAATGAAACCAGCAAGCAATGCTAAACATACATAAGTATTTAGCATCGTTAATTGTGTTTATTCAAATTTGGAAAAAAGGAACAGAACTGGAAAATAACATCTAGGATAAATGATACAAGAAGAATAATTAAATCTCTAAACGAAATATTATGGAGTAGATACAGGCAAATAAAAAAAGATAATAAAAAGCACGTTGATATATGAATTATGAACATGGCAGATAAAAGAGTATATTAAAAGAAAAATATAAACTAAAGCCATGGATATATCGAGACGATAAGCGACGACCTTGAAATAAAAGAATAAATGGGTATGAAGAAATTGGTAATGGATTGCATTGAGGAAAAGCAATTGATCTGATATGATCACGTACAAAAGATGAATAACGAAAGACTATCAAAGGTAATACTGACATGGATACCGGTAAAAAGCGAAAGAGGTGAAAAACCTAAGGAAATAAGGATTGGAAACATAAGAAGGGTGATGAGAATGAGGACTAAATGAAGAAGATTGCGACAACTAAAATGATGACGAGTAGGTATCGGACAATGGCACAAGACATTTCAAAATCGAAAATACATGTACACACACACACACACACACACACACACAGATATATATATATATATATATATATATATATATATATACATACGCAATCACGCGAACCGATTGCAAAATACCGAGATCAATCACAGGCAGCCGAGCATGTGTAGCGTCGGTAAGACAACGATCTCTCCCAATGCAGCAATGTATAAGTAGGCGCATTACTAGACGATCAACAGATCAACTCCAGAAGATGATGAGTGTAATCTCGTGGAAATGTGGAGAGAACGGTCCTTCTCAAGACACAACTAACACGCGGCCTAGAACCCGAGAAAACATACCTTCATTGTACCAAAAGCGTTGCAATTTTCACTAATTTTATTTTCAATTCATGTACACGTTTGACCACAAAGTAGCTATTTCAGATGTTTAAGACTAAATACAAAAATAGACTAAATTCTAATGGTGAGTGTAGAAATTCTAAGGGAATTATATTGGTTTCTATATGTAATAAAACTAAAATAACAATAGGCTAGAAATGTTTGCAAAAGCACGTTCTTCTAGGCTATTAAACGTTTTATTTTCTAAACAGGTTTAATAACGGGTTTTCGTTTAAGTAAATTTCTTCGTTTATTCAATTATTTCATTTTTTTAAGTTTATTATTTTCTAAACATTCTATTAAAGTTTATTTATAGTTTATTACTTTGTTCCCTACATGCATTACTTTATATTCAAAATTTGATCTACGATTATTTTTGTTAAATTACTAGCAAAACAAGAATCCGTTTTTTTTACTTCCTCCTGATATACATTTATCGAAATTCTTTCTGTTTAACCAATATAAACACCTAGGCATACACCACATATTAACTTATAGACTTCTAACTTACAGCTGTTATAGGTTTGCTTATTTTTAATATGTTTTGCAAAAGAATGTTCTGAATACTACTTGTTCATTTTGCCAGCATCCTTTTTTGTTTTTTGAAACCATTAAAATTGCCACTGCCATATAGTTTTTTAGTCAGAATAACATTTATTATTTGGGAATTATAAGCGTTATTATTTGCAATCTGTTTTATTATATTTAATTTTTTTCGAAACTAACTTTTGACATAGACATGTCAATTAACCTATGAATCATACTATTATGTGCTGCTAACTTACGATGTAAAGGGTGTGTTGATCTGTTATACGAGTACAGAAACGAATTCTTCTTTCCTTAATAATTTAATTAATTATAATCATAAATCAAATTTGGAATATAAAGCAAAACATATAGAAAACGAAGAATATACACTAGATTCATTAGAATATTTATAAATTGATAAACTTAAAAATCAAATAATTTAATAAATGGAGAATAACGGAGAATTGTTTAGATCAATTTGTATCTAAACGATTCTCCGTTATTTAATCCGTTTAAAAAGTTTAATAGCCAAGTAGAACGGGCTTTTCACAATATTTTTAGCTTATTGTCATTTTAATTTTATTACTTCTGTAAGAAAAATAATGTTCTAGAGTATTTACTTTGTTCTTTAGAATTAAATATATTCTAAGCATCTGAAGAAGCCACTATGTAGTGAAATAATTATTATGTACAATCATAACCACAAAAATGTTTACGATCTAAATTTCAAAATCTTGTTAAATATTTTTAGATCGACCCGTAACAACATCAAACTGGAAAGAGATCTTGTATGTTTCATGAAAAGAAACAAACGAACAATTGTGTGCGTTATATGTAATTCAAATAGCGCAAGAGTTTGTTTACATTTTCGACCTGATAACAAAAAACTTGAAATAACTGCTTTCTCTTTCTCGCCGTTTGGGCATTATTAAAAAATTATATATTTCTTTCACTCCGTAAAATTAAGTAAAAGTTTCGGTGACATGCCTTTTGTTTTAAGTTAATGCGGGTTTAAAATGCTTGACGAAGATGACGATGAACTTATTAAATTTATATTAGTTATAGTCAAAATTATTCTACTAATTTAAAAGCCTAAGGTAAAGCGACGATTTGGTGCAAAACTTGTTATTTTGTTTGTCCTTTATTTTGTTATAAAATACTAAATATATATATATATATATATATATATATATATATATATATATATATACATGTAAACAATTATATTCATTAATAATTAAATAGAATTTCGAATTAATTTATAAGATAACTATTCTGATAATACAATTTTATGAATAATGTATATTTACTGTATTTTATTAATATTCATTCTATCTATTGATATGATTATATATATATATATATATATATATATATATATATATATATATATATATATATATATATTATATGCGAGATTTAATATATGAATAATTTACTCGAATACAAATCCATATTATAATATGTTATGAATCACAAACATGTTCGAACTGCTAATGCTTCGTTTATATGATGTAAAGTTCAAGACCATACTGCATGAATTCGACAGGTATACTTTCGTGTTTATCGTAAAGCTTTTTGTGATACCTACTGTATTGTACATAGCTAGAAATAATATTAGCGAAAATTGAAATTAATTTACAGTAATTTGACAGTATTTATGGTCAGACGATGTACAGAATATTTACTTCAAAGTTTATAGATAAATACATAACAGTAACTTATGTATTTTATAAGTGTATTCTTCGATATAAACTAAAGTAAATTTGAAAGCAACAACTTTATGTATGTAATCGAAATTGGTTGATCGTCGGCATGTAATAGCAACACCAAGCTCACGAAAAAGACAACAGAAAAGCCCCTTAGTGAACTGCGAAAATTTTGGCTGCAGAAGATTCAGATTCATTCTTAGCCTGCGATAAATGATTAGTATAAATTCTACAAAAAGAGGATATCTTAAGAAAATATAATGGAAGTTACTTCTTGTAGTAGACATCGAAAAAATCAGATATAAATTAAAAATGTATATACTTCTGTCATTACTAAAATAATTAGTACAGATACAGAGGAAAATTGAACATTTATCCTAGGCACGCTGCATCGACAGTGAAAGTGATAAAGAAAAGTTGATTTTATTTTAGAATTTCGAATAAAATTAGTTTGAAATTCACATGCTCGTTTTTCGATTCTACACTAGTTAAGTAAATAGCTTTAAATATGTTTGTTTTATGAAGCTAATTTATAAACAGAGCGATCACATTTGCCTGCACACCAGGACCGTAACAAGTATATACCGAATATTTACGGTGAGTCATCCATGGCCGATCGCTCTGTTCAGTTATATGCATATTTTCTTTAATACATACCTATTTACACAGTTACTAGATCGATAGATAGTTGTAAAATACATGTAGGAAATCTTATCCAATATCTATTGAGGATAGAAATCGGTTCTCCAACCTGTATATAGATGTAAGCAGTAAAGAGTTACATAGTACTGATTACTTAATTACTTTTAATATGGAATACAGTTTCAAAATTACCTCGGTAGGAGCTTCAAACATTATCGCACATTTAAATATTGAGAAATGTTGATATTCCACTGAAACACTTTAAAACGATTGTATTTGTATTCATCAATAACATCTCTAATGCTGTCACGGGATTATATGCGATGAAGCGAGGTTACCGAGTACTCTCTGATACTTACTTGATAACGGTATTTTAACTTTAATATCATTTGACTGACTGTGTCAAACATAGAAATTACTCGTTCATATTTTGAGTTAAAAACAACTCCTTACCTTATGCTATAATGGTTGATAACTTGTCGTGAAGCTCTCGTATAATGAACTTAAGTCTGCCATATATAGTAGTGTTCATAAGTAAGTGACCACTATAAAAAATTTATCGTTATGTATCATTTTCAAAAAAATAAACTTTCTTCTACACAGCAAATTTTCTAATATTAATAACGCAAAATAATTTTATATAACTGAAAAATATTGATAATAAATATAATAATGCTAGTATTTAGTATGACTAGGTAATCATACTTCAGCAGCGTTTGGATAAACTATCGAACAGTTTTGTCAAAAATTCTTGTAGAATGATATTCCGTTCTTCCAAAAAATTGATTGGTATTAGTTGACGATTGTTTTTGCTTCACACGATCTAAATTAATCCACCCATGTTCAATAATATTTAAATCGTGACTTTTTAGTGGCCAAACTAAATTTTATGCTACTTCTTGCTACTTGTTTAAATAATTTTAACTACCTTAACAGTATGCTCCGGATCCTTATCGTGCTGGAAAATATAAATATTTCCAATTAATTTTGTTTCTACTGGTACAGTATGATTTTGATTTGAATTTGTAAATACTTCGTTGACGTTCATTTTCCAGCAATTTGAGCAGGCATGCAACCCCAGACCACCTCCATATTTTATTGTTAACTCTATTCGTGACAGTTTATACGCTACCCCAGCCCTTCTGCGAACATACTGTTCCCCTTTTAGATCTGAATATTTCAAATTAGGAATATGTGTAAAATACACCTTGCCGCTAGTCCATGTCCAATGAGAATAAATTCGTGCATATTCCAACTGTTTCCGTTTATTACCCCTTCGCAGTAATGGCTTCTTTTTGCAACACGACCTCCAATCCGTCTTTAATTAGATAACGCTGAACAGTAGAAGTATGGATTCGCCAAGGATGTCAACCGCAAATTATGTTCATATTTTTTTTTACTTTTATTGACCTCCCTGATTCTTTTATTAGTCACTAAACCAGTCATTTAGTGCTTTTTAATGATTTTAAAAACAAGAACTTAGGATATTGCATTCTTTCTGCAATATGTCACTGATTTAAGCCCTATTGCTGAGAAAGCACTATCCGGTGGCGATTTTTGTCAAATATTCTACGCACTTCACTACCCTTTCGAGAAATTAGCCTAATCAGATTACGTATGATAGAATAAAATGAATTGTTACTTACAGTATCATTTTAGAGTTTCAGAAAAATATTTACATATTCACAGGCACCTGTGCTAAAGGAAACAAGTCCTTTATAATTGAAAACACAATCATTCAAATGACGCTTTGAAATTCAGAAATATACTAACCCACATTGCCTAACACATGGATCAATAAGTCCCGAGACTAACAATGAAAACAACATTTTTTTTGTAAAATTTTTTTTTATTCATCAACATAATCACCTTTTAGGGTGATACAATGGTTCCAACGCTTTTCCAATTTTTCAATACCATGTTTATAAAAAAATTTATCTTTCGCTTCAAAATAAGCTTCAGTTTCAGCGATGACCTCCTCATTTGAGCCAAATCTTTTTCCCTGGAGCATTTTTTTAAGATCAGCAAAGAGCCAGTAGTCACTGGGGGCTAAATCTGGCGAATATGGGGGGTGGGGAAGCAGATTAAAACCCAGTTCGTTCAATTTTGCCATTGTTTTCATCGACTTGTGGCAGGGTGCATTGTCTTGGTGAAAAAGGATTTTTTTTCTCTGCATGTGCGGTCGTTTTTTTGCGATTTCCTCCTTCAAACGCACTAGTAAGTCAATATAATAATCACTGTTGATCGATTTACCTTTTTCGAGGTAGTCAATGAAAATCACGCCATGTGTATCCCAAAAAACTGACGCCAGGACTTTGCCAGCTGACTGCTGCGTTTTCGGACGTTTCGGACGGCTTTCGCCAGCTGTGCGCCACTCAGATGACTGCCGCTTCGACTCTGGAGTGTAGTGATGTATCCATGTTTCGTCCATGGTCACGTAACGACGCAAGAAATCTTTTTTGTTGCGAGTAAATAGCGATAAACAGCTTTCTGAATCATCGACTCGTTGCTGTTTTTGTTCCATCGAGAGCAATCGCGGCACCCACTTGGAAAAAACCTTTTTCATGCTCAATTTTTCATGAAGGATAGTAAATACACTTCCATATGATATCTGTCATCTCAGCAATCTCACGGAGCTTCACTTTACGATCTTTCATTATAATTTTTGTCACTTCACTCACATTTTCCGGTGTAACGGCTTCCACAGGTCTACCCGAGCGTTCCGCTTCATTTGTGTCGGTACGACCACGTTTAAACTCGGCAAACCACCGACAAATCGTTGCTTTTGATGGACAAGAGTCCGGGTAACATTTTTCAATCCATTGTTTTGCTTGCGTGGTGTTTTTACCCATTAAAAAACAATGTTTTATCAGAACACGAAACTCGGTTTTTTCCATTGTTTAAACAAACTACAAAACGACTTTACTCCAACCTCGATAACTCAGCTGTTTCTGGTCCGATCGATTTAAAATTTTGACACGTTTCAAGCAAAGGTTAGTACTCTAGAAAGACGTGGTTACTGGTTTACTACGAGCGCCATCTATGGGTTAGTCTCGGGACTTATTGATCCATGTGTTACAAACTGTTCTTAAACGGGTAACGAAATAACCATCGATAGGGAACAAATTACCCGAGTAGCATTAACTAAGAATATTTTCGCAGAAACTGCTTTCTTTTTCATTTAACAATACATTTTAAATTTCTAAAACTTTTTATAAGAATAAAAGTAGAATAATATTAAATATGAAAACAATATTGTTAAGGAATTGAATTTTTTGCAAGTGGTCTCTTACTTACACACAACTGTATATTTAAGATAATATAGAAGACACAATTCTTATTTTGGGAAAATATACTAAATACAGATCTCAATGTCAAATAGGGACGAATTTGAAGAAGTAACTAGTTGATATAAAACGAACATTTTTATCGATTTATAATCGTTTGATACTTCTAAATGAATACTATAACTCTTTAGACCAGGTATGGGCAACCTTTGACATGTTGTGGGTCAAACTTTAATGTGCAAGTACGTTCGCGGGCTTCGTTTAAAAGTAGTGCATTTTAAAGTAGTGTTCATAATTTTTAGCGATAGATATCAGACATGAAATAATACAATGTCTCACGGGCCGGATCAAATCTTACAACGGGCCGGTTGGTGCCCACATATGCTCTAGAGTTTAGAATTAACTATAATCTTAATTAATGTATGACAATCCGTTCTGGTTATACGTTTGTCGTAATAAAATGAAATCTCTAAATTCTAAGAAATAAACAGTTTCAGAAGTTTTAGCGATCGAAGGAAGGCTTTAGTGACAGATATGGGAAAAACGTATCAGCATTTGTTTTGGTGTAGAAATTAACTGAAGGTGGACAAATAAATGTGTTACTTTCGTAGTTGCGATGCCTAAATTGAAAGACCTATTTCATCCTCCATAAGCGTGACAGTGCTTAGCACGTTCTAGTCAATTCAGTTGATACATGTTCCTTCTCTTTACTCCAATCTGAATGAAATTATGAATGTTTGCCCATGTGCCAGACGTTTCAACTTTCTTCATAACATTTAACGCATATTTCTTCAACGTTCATCATTTTTCAAATTCAAAAATATTCTTTTTTAGTAGAAAGACTGAGACATCAAAATTTGAAGCAGGCGGAAATACCTTAAGTGTATTGCAAGATGAAGCTTCAGATAGAATCAACGTAGGTATCAAGCACAAAACTACTCTCACGTTATACCATCAAAATGTACAGTGCCTAACAACATCACTTGAGGGTCTTCAGGTCGAATTGGACTTAATTCGTGACATTAAAATAATATTTATCACCGAACACTGGCTATCTGCCGATAAATTAGAATTTATAAAACTACAGGGTTGCTCCCTCATTGTAGAGTTTACGGTATACATGGCGGTTCTGCTATTTACACGTCAGATACACTTACTGCTGTAAGAACTCCTTTTGTAGATGACATGGCTGTTGAGTATGACTTTGAATGTTGTGGCGCTTCTGTCACATATGAGAAAAACGAAATTTTACTGATATGTATATACAGGAGCCCTACAGGTTCCTTTTCTGACTTTTGTATTAAAATCGAGAGTTTATTAAGTGTCATTGATTCACTGAATGTCACGTGTGTTATCGCTGGTGATTTTAATGTTGACTTACTAAGCAGTGATGCTAAGAGTAGGTATTTCCGAAACATACTGGAATCTTTTGGAGTGATGATCCTTATAAATGAGCCGACTAGAGTCTCGAAGACCGCAGAAACATGCTTGGACAACATGCTTTTGGTGAAGGAATTTGGAAAGGATATCCTTTCTGTGTATCATACTTTCACAATGGATACAAGTTTTTCGGATCACAAAGCTCAGGTGATCTACTGTAAATGCCTATCTGTAGGTGAGGAGCAGCAACACTTTAAATTTGTTCGCGTAATTACGCACTCAACCATAATGACTTTTGTGGAGGATATGTGTGGTGAAGACTGGAACAATGTATACTGCGATGCCTGCGATACAAATCTAAAATTTTTAAACTTTCTGAATGTATTTTTGAAATATTTTAATTCTTTTTTCCCTTTAAAAAAAGTGTATAACAAACAATATTACTTTAAACCTTCTAAAAAAGTCACTGAATTAAGAAATTACGTTTCTGCATTACGTGTTATATGTAACTTCAATAACGATTACAAAAATACATTTAAATTCTATAAAACTCAATATGACAACGCCGTAAATCAGGACAGAAAGAATTATTACGTTCGTAATAATTCAGCAATTACTTAAATTACTACAAATAAAAATAAAACTATGTGGCGTATTATTAATTCTCATTCGGGTAAAAGCGTCAAACGCGTGTTTCCTAAAGCCGACAATTCCAGAAATCTTGCTTGTAGTTTGAACAAAATATTCCTTCAAAACTCTGTTTCATTAAATCAATCATACAAATTTCTTCAGCTAATTCCTAATAATTCTTCATCATTTTATTTTTTCCCAATATGCGAAAGTGAACTCTCTTCCTTCATTAGCTCATTGAGTAATTCCAAATCTTCCGGTCAAGACGAAATACCTATCAGTTTTTTAAAGTCTTGCTCGGATAGTTACTTAAGACCACTTACCCATATAATTAATCACTCCTTTGCTACAGGCATTTTTCCGGACTACCTGAAACATGCTTTGGTTGTTCCGTTATTTAAGAAAGGTGATCCTAATGATTTGGAAAATTACAGACCGGTTAGCCTTTTAACCGGTTTTTCGAAATTATTCGAGAAAGCAGCTTACTCCAGATTAACAAATTTTATTTTCAAACATGGCTTAATCAGTAACTATCAGCATGGTTTTGCTAAGGGTAAAAGTATTGAAACCGCTTTGTATGATTTTTCTGAAAAAGTTCTGAATGCCTTAGATGACAAGAAACTACCATGTGGGTGCTTATTAGATTTATCTAAAGCGTTCGACACTGTGGATCACGAATTACTTTTAAGTAAACTCAAGGCGCTATGGTATACGATTCATTGCCCTCTCTTGGTTTAATTCTTATCTTACTAATAGATCACAATCAGTATGCCTAAATATCGATGGTAATAATACTTACTCAGATAAGTTAATGATCTCCAGAGGTGTCCCGCAAGGTAGTATTCTCGGACCTATACTATTTTTATTGTATTTTAATGATATCCATTATCTCGATCATGGACCTAATAAGCAATGCATGACAATTAATTATGCCGACGATACTACGCTTTTGGTCACGGGCGACTCTTTAAATCAGGTAATTGACAGCGTTGATTCTGTATTGGAAACAGTTCAGGACTGGCTAGCACATAATAACCTATATGTAAATGAATCGAAGACTAGTATAATACCTTTTCTGAATTTCCTGACAATGTGAAACTAGGTGATTCCTTATATCCCGTGCACAATAGTGTTCGTTTGTTGGGAGTTACGGTTGATCAGTTTATAAAATGGAAGGATCATATCCATGATTTATCTAAAGTCCTTTCAAGTGTATGTTTTGGAGTTCGTCGCTTGAGGAAACTCGTTGGTGAACAGACGTTACGAATGATATACTTTGGATGCTTTTATTCCAGAGTAAGGTATGGCATCGCTGTTTGGGGTAGTAGTACTGATATGAATCGTATTTTCGTAACACAAAAAAGGATTCTGAGAATAATATATAACTTGAATTTTAATCAATCATGTAGGGGCATATTTAGAAAACATTTTTTGTTAACTATTTTTGGAATTTATATATTCGAGGTCCTACTTTTTGCCTACAAACATAAACACTTGTTTGAAGAATACAGCGCTGTTCATGATTATTCCACAAGGCATAAAACTAATTACTATTATCCCAAACACCACCTGACACTGATAGAGAGTGGACTTCGCTACTCTTCCATTAAATTTTTTAATAGTTTGCCGGAATCATTAAAAGAAATTAAGATATTCTTAATATTTAAAAAAAGAGTTCGTGATTTCTTAATTGATTTAGAACCATACAGTGTATTTGAATACATAAATCGTGGTTATCTACAGCAAGAATGTGATGTATAAGAATATGTTTTAACACATGTAATATTTTGTATTTTGTCATGACGTTTGCAATTTCTTTTTCTCTTTGTATAATTAATTGCAATAAAGTTATTATTATTATTATTATTATTATTATTATTATTATTATTATTATTATTATTTCGGAAACATCAACTGGACTTTCGAAAAATTATGTCTAAAAATGTAACTAAAAGTGGCTATTTCTTTAGGGGGAGGGAAAATAGTTTTAGCATTTTGATGTTAAATATATATTTCTTGCAAATATCCATTTAATCTTCGCCATTAAATAATTAATTGTTTTGTATATATGTTTCAGCAGTCCTTATATTTTTCTCAAATGGTCTTCTGGTAATTACGTTATTTTTTAAACTGGCTAAAGAATGGCCCGAATTTATGCGCTACTGGCAAAATGTTGAAATATTTATAAAAAGTAACATTGTATTACCTAAAATTTACTCTTACATACTTTTCGCTATATTGGCGGCCGCAGCAGGTAATATAATTTTAGATTTGTATTATAAGACGAGAAGTAATAGCAAATATAGAAACATAAGTTAATTAATTTTTAATTTATAGAATGAAAAACTAATACAAATTATACGTTTTGTTTTAATGGCGTACTAGGATATATTAATTGAACGTAATGCGTTCCGATTAAGTTTCTATTTCGTGAATGTTACTTCGATAGACTCCATGCTTAAATATTTCCTTTCTTAAAAGTTTCTATTATTAGAAGCATGCAGTTATGGTTTAGAATTCGATAAATTGGAATATCTTTGAAACTACTATTAGTTTTCAAATATTCTGTGAAATGAATTGCCTTAGTTTTACCTAACAAAATTTATTACCCTATGTGATCATTTTATATTCAGTGCAAACACCTTCATTATTTTTTTTTACTAAACATTTGAATTACCTACTTTTCCAAATACGAATTTAGAACTATTCATTCAATTTTTAACTTGAATCTATTTGTACGCTTTTCAAATTTGCCGTTTATGAACTATAAAATTATCTTTTCTTGTTCAAAACTTCAAACTGACATATTCAGAATAGCCAAATGTGTTTTAACATGTAACGTTTGAAAGGAAATGATAAACCATAGCGGCGATCTGAAGCGTTGTAGAGAGTAAGAAGAGGCAATGCGAGATAATATTTGGAATCAACATTTCGAAATGGCTTCGAAGCTAATGGAACATCTGGACTAGTTCGTTCCCGCAGCTTGGAGATCTTTTTAGAAAATATGAAACATTCTCGAACTACATAGAATATACCAGAAAAGATGGAACTTTCGTGAAGTCAATAGAACTTTTTAGTAGACTTATGTAGCATACTTCGGCAAACCAGTTCAGTTCCTCAATATCAATCGAAGAGTAAACATCTAAGAAGAAAAGAAAATGGTTTTAAGACGTCCACTACCAGAGCAATACCCGCTTTATTTTAATGTGTCGTTTTGTGTTTTCATAAAGTCGTACGAAAATGAAAAAGTTTGTATTAAATAAGCAAGTTGACAGTTCAAGTGAGAATTATCAAGCATCGATAAGTGATGGGGTAGCAAAGAAACGGAAATATCGTAATTTGCAAGATTTACAAAAGCAAAAAGTGTTTTTACTAAGCAAGCCTGAATACCAAGCAACGCACTGCTAGCTTCTTTTAAGGTTGCATACAGAGTGACGAAATACAAAAACCTCACACCATCGCAGAAGAGCTTATTCTATCGGCTACTCTTGACGTGGTTAATATTATGCTGGAATAATTGGCGGCAAATTAATTTGAAAAGTGCCTTTAGCCAACAACAATTAGTCGAAGAATCTATCATAGAACTCAGGATCTTAATTACTAATTAATAAAGAATACGAAAGGCATGGCATTTGGTTTGGAGCTTGATAAAGTTACTAACAATGACTAGGCGCACATTTTATTTGTTTTGCACATTCGTGAACTATAATACAAATTTATAACAGAAAATGATTCGATCAATGTCTGTAGAGGATTCCAGATATTTATTCACAGCAAAGCACTATGCTAAATTGGACCCATTGCATCATCCATAGGGAATCATTTGCATCAAAGTCGATGGGCTCTCAAGTGAATTTGATATTAGAACGTGACGTAGACGTAGTAAATTACATAAAAACTAGGTCATTGAAAGCCAGATTTTTCAAAAAGCTATTATGCATGGACATAGGAACTGCTATACTACTGCAGTTCACAATGGCTTTCACTTGGTAACGTTTTACCCCTTGCATTTGAACTACGTCAAGAAATACACACTTTTCTACAAGAGGAAGATCATGAAAAGTCCTGATACTTTATCGAACCCGACTTTGTGCTAAAACAAGCTGAATGCATTGAATTTGTCTTGAATTTTCAAGGAAATGCACATTTTGAAGCTTTTGAAGAACTTTACGGCGTCTAGGAAAAAGCTGCAGTTGTGGAAAAGACAAAGCAATAAGAATGGCCTGTTATCTTTTTAAAGATAGGAAAAATTCCAATGCAGTCCCAAAAAACAGTAGCACTTTTGCCAGCCTTAATCTATTTCTATTGTTCCTTCTTTTCAGGTATATAATGGCGTATTTTGGTTTCATTAATCATTATTATTCAGCGTCAAAAGTTTTTCTGTTATGTTTTAACTTCGCTAAATTGACTAAAATGTGTTCTCGTTCCCATTTGTTATCCACAGTCATAAAATACAGTATCCATTTTGCGATTAATTTTTTTATACTCAATTCATTATGAAAAATCAATACTATTGATCCATATAAGATGTGTAAAGTATCTGCGTAGTTTTGTTTTTAAACTTAGATATTGATCGTCTTATGGTTTCAGTCGGTGGAGAAAAGTGAACACTTTTTATTCGAAATAACATCCTTACGATTGTAATTAACACAAATTTTGTCAGTTATGTTTTAATAGATTTCAAAGTTGAAAAATAAATAAGATTTATTATTAGTGCTTCCCTCTTTCGTCAGGCTCACTAATTACTGATTCATTGTGTATTTTATACGTTGTGATATGAATAATAATATTTATGGCTCTTTTCATAATTTTAAAAATGAAATATGCATTTACAAACTTGCAAATTATCATTTTAGTGGAACATGGTTTACTCGTTGTATATTCTGTAACTGGAGAAAAGATAAACAATAACAATACGAATGGTCTTAAGAATTTTATGTCTAGAGATTCATACGTATTCAAATACATCGAATATTCATGGTACTTAGGAGCTTTCGTTAAAGTAAGTTATAAATAGTTTTATTCAATACAAACACTAATTTGTATTTTAGTTTATCAGTTTTGCAAACACATTTTACTGGAATTTTATGGATGTATTTCTAATAGCGATGAGTATTGCGTTGGCAGCGATGTTAGAATTGATTAATACCCGAATTCGAATGGCTAATGAGGTAACTCACTCTTAAATTCGATGTTTCTTGAAATGAAACGTTGCAGTAGCATTCAAAGTTATTCACTGTTATGTTTTAGTTCGTTTAAATGTAAATATTTACATAATATTCCAAGTACAATAACATTTCTGTTTATTGAGAGATTTCAACTTGTGACTTTGTTTGGCAATTAATTAAAATGATGTTCGCAATATTAATTAACAAAAATACATTATCTAAATTTTAAAAATTACTTTTCCTTTAATTTGTCTGCAATTATGTGATAATAGTATTTACTGTGAATTATGAAATACAAACATCAATATTTCATAAAAACTGCTTTTAGTATAACGAAAATTAAGAAATTACAATGCAGAACTAATAAAAGGACAAGTGTTTCAGTTTCAAAATTGTATTACAGACACTAAATAAGGTTCATCATAAAATGGCTTCATCTGATGATGAAAATATAGAACGATTTCTATCCATAATAATAATAATAATAACTTTGTCATCCAGCAACAACCATTTACATGATAAATTTAAGTCATATTTACATAACATAAATACATTAGACAAAAAAAGTAATACCCAATAAGAAAAGAACATTATCAAAACAAAAATATAATTCCTCAACGATTGGCAACATTTTTCATTAACTTGTATCATAATTATAACGATGTATGATATGTATGATTAATAATACCTTTTGCGGGTTTTCAATTAAAAGATCTGTTTCCATGAGATTTATGGCGTAATTAAAGAATCGAATCTGGCAATCGAATCTAAAACTGGAGACCAGTTTCAGTGCGACAGATAGTAGCAGTAGTTGAGCTCTGAAGATGTCCCATATGAGTGGGTACGAAACGTCGGCAGTTATACCAGTGACGCGGTTCCAACCCGGAAGCCCAGAAGCAGAATGTAAAAACGCGTTCATTAGTTGGAAAGATTATGACGACTGTACTTTGGGGTTCTCATGGAATTTTCTTCGTCAACTACTTAAAAAGGGGAAGCCATAAATGGCGCGTAGTAGAGGGACTCAGCCGATTCTCGAACCTCCCCATTGACCTTGACCACAATGCATGTTGGAACGGTCAAGGTCAACGAGGAGGTTCTAGAATCGGCTGAGCCCGAAGAGGTTTCAATGTCAATGTCGCAACGTGACGCTTCAATAAATCGTTTGAATGAGAATAAGATATATCGTGTTCTCTACAAGCCTCATCACCTCTTTCTTATCACCTCTTTCAGACGTTTTAATTTCGTTCCAGGACCACAAAATCTATATCCTGGTATATGTAATTCCACTGGAAGCTTATTTATGACAGTATTCAGCAATCCACTACCTTTCTTTCTCCCTTTCCGAATTAAACTACTACGTTTCCCCCTCAACCCCATCATATTAAAAATGAATCGTCTTCATTAATAACAAATTATATAATAACACATAACAACCAAAAGCAATAAATATATACGCCTCATACATAGAAGCCTCGTACACACGCCAACTTTAATTTTTAAAACTAATTAAGAATATATATACTTATTTTAATTTTATACTTATTTTAATTTTATAACATAAATACAATAATTATTTATTTTTTTAAATATTTTATATTGTTTTTCAATAAATCAACATCATTATTTTTCATCAACATCAACATTTTTTCTATTTCCATATTTACATCTTCTCCACTTCTACCCAAACGATCTATCAATTCCTTATAAAATTCACCATATTTTAAGTTTGTTAAAAGTGCTAATCGAGATTCCACCACATCTTTTAAACGACAAAGTTCCAACAAACCTTCATACGCTAAATATAGAAATGCTCCATCTTTGTCTATTTTCAATATTCTAGTCGATCCATCAAAACATTCACTAGACATTTGCAAATTAAAACTACTAATAACTGGAAATACTCCATTGCAATATTCAAAATATTTTTTCAATTTCGCAGTCTCTAATAAAAATCGATCCCACTCTTCAACATTAAAAAGCACACATTGCTTTTTGGTGCTACAATTTTCACCACAGGTACAAAATCAAAGTCTGGTGACAAACCAACACATATCCACTTCGAATGACTTTTGTTCAAAAAGTATATCCTCTCTCCTACTAAAGGTATATTCCAAGATGGTTCTCGCACATTTTGCTGCACACACATATCTACTTTATCCCAGAAATCATTCGTCTGACCCATTTGAGTAAAAAAAGCTTGTATACAAGGATCTACTTTATAATTTTCAACTTCATTCGTAAAATTACCTTCTTCAATACTAACATTTCTCAATTCACCGTCTTCAATTTTCTGAGAACAATCAGTTTGTTCCTTCATATTAAATGAACGCTTCATGATAACTCACAATACTGAGAATAATTCCATAACTCTACCTTTATATATCTTTCTTCACGCACGTAATTATTATTTGAACTTCGTCGAGCTCAGCCGATTCTAAAACCACATTGATGCAATGGTCTAAAAATTACTAACACCCTCGGGCTTAGCCGATTCTAAAACCTCCTCATTACCGTTTACATTGAAATGACCTTAACCTTGAACCTCGGGCTTAGCTGATTCTAAAACCTCCTCATTACTGTCGACATTGAAATGTCCTTAACCTTGAAATGATCTTAACACTAAAACCTCTTCGGCCTCAGCCGATTCTAGAACCTCCTCATTGACCTTAACCGTTCCAACATGCATTGTGGTCAAGGTCAATGAGGAGGTTCGAGAATCGGCTGAGTCCCTCTACTGCGCGTATTATACCAATTTGTTGTAACAATCAAGCGACAAAGTCGAAGAGAGACCGTCACATTTGGCAAAGAGGAAAGAGCTTTTTCGTAGGAATAATGCACCTGCCTTCAAATCTGCGATCGCCATGACAAAAATTAATGAATTAGAATTTAAGTTAGTTCTTCATTCTGTCAATTCTCTAATTTGACTACCAGCGATTATTATCTACGTTCAAAATTGAGAAAGTGGTTAAACGGCAAGAGACTCTTTCAATTCCGAAATAATCGCTTATTAATGAACGTATTGTTAACTAGGAGTATGGTTGGAAAAAATGTGTTGAGCGAACCAGAGATTATATTGAAAAATAAAATGTTTTTTGACCGAAAAATTTGCGTTTTCTTTGTTAGATCATGCAGTTATCGAACAATCTTCATAGTTCCTAGTGTTAAAAGCATAATGTTTCTCACAAGATATGTGTAATCTGTATTCCATGGAAGTGATAGATAATTAAAGAACGCCATTGAATGGACTGTAACTTTTAAGTATTTATTATTAAGACTAAATTTAATGATTGATTCAATATATTGGTTTTAACACCCCTAAATATCGGTTGTTTTTTTAAGAGCTTGAGAACTTAAAATGATAATACGAGACAGAAATATTATTGGAATTAAATTTTTTTTATTATAATCTGGTAGATAATTTCATGGCATTTATTTTTTAAATATGATTTCCGGCATATGTCCACCGCGGTTACGAGTTACATGGTCGATTCGATCAATCCAATTTTTGACTACTTTTTCCAATAAATCTGGCCGTATGGCGTTAGTGGTGGCTCGAATATTGGCTTCCAATGCTTCAACAGTTGCTGGTTTGTCGGCATAAACCAATGACTTAACACAATCTCACAAAAAGTAATCCAGAGGCGTTAAGTCGCACGAACGAGGGGCCAGTGAACAGGACCACTTCTGGAAATAAAGTTGTCACCAAATTGATTTTGCAATAAAACAATTGATAATCGCGCTGTATGGCAGGTTGCGCCGTCTTGTTGGAACGAAATGTCGTCGATGTTTAGCTGATTGGAAACAAAAATTCAGTCAGCATGGCTCGATAGCGCTCCCCATTCACCGTAACGGCATACCTCATTTCGAAAGAAATACCGCCAGCGTGTAAATCGCACCAAGCAGTCAATTTTAATGGATGTAATGGTGATTCGTTAACGGCTTGAGGATTGTCTTCGCTCCAAATACGACAGCTTTGCTTATTGACGTAGCCATTTAATCATAAATGAGCTTCATCACTAAACACAATTCTTTGATAAAAATGCTCATCTTCGGCCAGTTTCAAATCCCCCAATCAGCAAAAATGCCACGCAAACGATGGTCGTTTGGCTTTAATTCTTGCACGAGCCATATTTTATAGGCACGTAAGCCAAGATCCTTACGCAAGATTTTCACGTAATCGAAGGACAAAGGCCAACAAGTTGAGAATGACGACGAATCGACATTTCGGCGTCTTCTTCAATACTTAGCGCTACAGCAGCAATATTCTCTTCGATACGCACATTTCTTTGTCTCGTTAATGGTTTTAAATCGAGAAGAGTGCGAAAAATTAGTGCGAAAACGATCAATAACTGCACGAATTGCTTGCGCATTAGGCGAAGTGCTCTATGAACTTCGCGAACAGATTTATTTTTTTCAAAGTAAATTTCCACAATTTGGAAGCGTTGTTTTGGCGTTAAACGATTTATGATGACTTGCCAAATCTTACTGAACAGAAGTGTCAACACAGACATTATTAGCTGTCAAACCATAGTTATCGATATCGATAGCTCTCATGCAGCTTAGAAAACACCCAATACTACTTAAAAGGGAATTCATTGTATTGTTTGAGGTAAATATTTATTCCATTCTAAATCTTTCCGTGTACTTTTATCGGAATTATCAAATTATAACAAGAAAGCTTACTAAATGCCTACTAAAGCATAAACGATATTATTTCTTAAAACTATTACGCCGTTCTATTTCTTTTACTACGTCATGCTGCCACAAGTTTCTACGAAGTATTACATTCGTAAAATAATATTTTGAAAAATATAAAGAAAATATTATCTGTGGTTACTTAATTTTGGCTTTTGGGTTGCAATCGCATCCTCAGTACTTCTGATGCTCTGAAACCAGTTTCATTTCAACAATGACAGCAACAGCAGTTAAGCCCTGAAGATGTCTCGTGCAAGTGAAAACGAAACGTCGGCAGCAGAAATACCAAAGACGCGGTTCACACTAAGCCTAGCCAAGATGAAGTAACAATGGACAACGGCCGCGGAAGCCTTAAAATAGTATTTGCATTAAAATTATTTTAATTTATTGTATAATAAGAATGGCAAATGAACTATGTCATAATAAATATTCCAACTTATACACATACATTAGCCCAAGAAAATTGAGACAAGAACAAGTACTAATAAAATAATGTCGTTCTCAACACGAATGAACTATGGATGTCACTAATCGGTGTTAACGATCTGTATACTTTTAATTTAAGTGAACTAATACTGTCTGAAAATTATTAGAAGCAAATTTTTTTCAATATCTTTACATTGGCTAAAATCCATATATTATTCACCGTTTAAAATTTTTGTTTTAAAATGAATGTTCTCTAAAGAAAACAATGCCAAAACTATTTTCCATCGCCTGTATTTCATTCGCTTTTACACACAAAAATAATAAATTAGCATTGTTTGCTTGAATTAATTTGATTTATAGATACAAACGAGCATTGCATGTGGCACTTATTTCATATTGTATACACAAGTAGTTGGAAAATACACCAAAACCACGTAGAACAAAACATATTTGAAAAGTTTTGTTTAGTAATCCCATAAATTATGCATACATACATACCTTTAATGGCTGCAGTATTGAATATTAGGATGTTTGTATTGAATAATTTATTATTATTATTTTTGAGTTGTTATTACTACAAAGTTTGTTTCTCTTTCAGGTAAAAACGGTAATGTGGGCGGATATAAGACGATGCTATAACAAACTTTGTGAACTTACCTTACGCTTGGAAGAAAAGATATCGCCTATTATTTTAATATCGTTTTCTAGCAATTTGTACTTTATTTTAGTGCAGTTACATGCTAGTGTTATGTAAGTTTTAATTTCTTGGATTTAAAATTTTGCTATAAAAAGGAATTGCCATAGAGTCATCTTGTAAATATAACTAAATTCATTTAAATTTCTCGAAAATTTTAATAAATCTAAATATACTAAACTATTATTTTTTACTTAGCCCATCTCACTATAGGCTAAATAAATATAAATAGAAAATAAACAAAGAAAAAGCTGCAATTCAGTCTCCAACGAACAAATCAATTCTTCTGGAAATTGCATGTATGGAGTTCTTTCAGTTACAAAAGGCGCTCTGAAAATTTTTAGTAGTTAGCAATGATTCATTCAGAAAGAAAAATGCTTCGTCAGTTGATAGGCGATTTATTTCATTTGACTAGAGTTAAAACAGGAAACATTTTTTACTACCACAAATCGTTTGCTTTTCAATAAATAACAAGAAAATTTAACAGAATGTTTTTCGTACTATGATTTTTTACGACTTGAACAAGGTTTATCGTGCAACTAGTTATCAAAATTTAGTTTCAATTTCTAGAGACAGTAGTCTTTATTAGCAACAGTTAGTTGCTGGTTTTGTGAATGTATACGAGAAAGATGTCCATTAGAAAATGAACCAAGACCTGAGATGATCAGTATGTTGAATATTTATTTCCTCATGAAATCTAATTAAGAGAAATCGGAATATCAATCATGGAGAGATTCAAGAAGGAGTAAACATTAATCGTTCGCATAAATGTCATTTTTAATGATCCTTTAAAAAAGTATTTAATGTCATCGTGCTTGATGAATCCTGGAAATACAATAATGACCCGAAGCAAAACAATAATCAGTTCAGTGCTTGAAAACAAGGAAAACCAAAAGTTATTTGAGATAAAATTGTTGTTTTCCTCAAGCACAGACGGTCCAAAATTCTACTGAGAAGAAATTAAAACTGTAAATACTGATCGAATACAGGAATTTTCCTCGAATCTTTAAGAATTTGTGGAACACCCAGCCAAGTTTGTTACATCATGAAAACGTAACTTCGTATACAGGCGCAAAAACAATTTTTTACAAAAATTTGGAATCCAACTAGTCGCTCATCCACTACACAATCAAGATCTTGTCCTCATCGATTTCTATATTAGTGTGAGAAAATAAAAGTCTGAACATTGTAATTATTACAATGTATCGGAGCAGATTAAGTATATTTATTTGGCTTGTATATCTGTGTGAAATTGCATGATGTTCCCTCTTACATTACACGTATTGAAAGTGGTTTCCGGGAAGTATATAAATCAATTCCACACACATAACTTCTATAATGTCCAGCAATACATTTTTTCATTGGTTTCATTGTTGATTAAAAGTTAGTCTTCGTAGTTACTACTAAATCTAAGAAACATTTTGATGACTTACTAAAAGAATTTTCTGCCTGTTTCGAGAAACGATTCAAAGAATAATCGACGGTATTCTTAGTTAAACGGAAACATTTTTGAAAATAATAAAATGATTTTCTTCAAAAATTCGTAGCTTTTTTTAACCTGAAATTTTCCAAAACAGCTCTGGCATCTTCGAGTTTCTTAATTAGATATTGTATTTATTATGAAATCTCTCGTTAAGTTCGATGTATTACAAAAATTAAAATTGCATATCTACCCTAACCAATTTGAAAATGATTGAAAAATACCCTCTTCTGGTAGTGAATCAATTTGAGTTATGTGTCGATGCTCATTGTAACTTTTTACTCCTCCTTCAAATCAAGCAATTGACATGATTGCAAAATACTATATTCTCATATTTATTTTTTGGGTTTCAATCGAATCGCGGCAAATTATTCGAACGTTAAAAGTAAGCAAGTTTCTAATAAATAAAGAAATAGATTTCGTCTGGTGTACGTGCTCCGAAAAACCCAAAAACCGTTTCATTGGCAAATAAGGTTATGGCCACGATTTTTTAGAATTCCAAGAGCATAATCTTGATTGGCTTTCTATAGAAGGGAAGTGCAATAACTGGCCAGTATTACGGTGATATACAGAGACGTTTCCATGTCAAACTGAAGAAAAACGACCGGATTTATTCAGAAAAAAGTTTTGTTCCATCAGGAGAACGCGCCCTCTCATTCATCTGCTTTGGGAACCATATCCGCCAGATCTAACTTCGGATTATTTTTCCTTGAACCTAGCCTTGAAAAAATGACTTGGCGAAAATAGCTTCGGGACAAATGAAGAGTAATAGCTGAAACGAAAGACTATTTTCTTTAAAAAATTGGAAAATCGTTAGTGTATAGAATTGAATAGAAATTATGTTAAAAAATAAAATGAGTTTTTTACCTTAAAATAAGCATTTCATTGACAGGTCACTCTTCCGTCAAATCACCCTCGTATAGTGAATAATATTTAATTAACGAAATATTTCCCAATGTATTCATTTACTTAGATAAAGCCTTCAAAAATGAAGAATGCCTTTAAAACAAAAACTGTTAAAAAGCCTTGCCAATAAACATTCTTGTCGAGATAATTTTTTTTTGGCAGAAACGCAACGATTTGTCCCTCTGTTAAATGTATAAAATGATTTTTTTATACGCGAATCGCAATAATGTTAAAATTGCTTATAATTAGGGGTTCTATTTCTTCAATTTATGCAAAACTATTTCCTTACATTCTAAAATGCAGGAAATAAAGTGAATACGATAGATATAAAAGAAAAAAATACCTTTTCAAAAATGTGAGGATGTATAATTATAAATTAATCGCTCACCGTGATAATACTCAACATTAACAGTTGTACCACTAAGAATAAATTCCTTGTTAATAATCCCTTTAGGTTTGAAAAAATTAACGAGCATTGGTTTGGTGCTTGACTCCCACAAGCAAAATTCTTTAGGATTTTCTTATTCTGAATCGTACGTCTCATTATGCATTACAATAGTTTCTGCATCTTTGAACAACTCATACATTGGAGTTGTGAATCTATTGAAAATGACCCGCCGTCTTTTGGGAATAAGCAAGAGTTATTCTAATCGAATATATATCGACCACGAAAAGGCCAATTACCGACGCCAATACGTTATCATCCGAGTTTGTTACCGATCTTTTATCTATATATATATATATATATATATATATATATATATATATATATATATATATATATTCTGTATTCTGTTGGACGCCGTAAATAATAGCTCTAACACAAATAATAATAATAATACATGCGCCTGGGCCTATGTAACAATTTATTGTATTTTAACACAGCACTCCAGCTAGCAACTTAATTTAACATAAAGTTTACAATTGCGTAAAGATGCTACTTTCTTTTTATGTAATAATTCTCAGAACGATTCGGATTACGAAGGAGATGCACACATATAAACATCCCTTTTATTTAAATAGTTGTTTTTTTCGTAGAAATAACTACATAATTTTCAAGAAAATGGAAAAATTTGTTTATTCAAAGTATTGGCCATTTGATTCTACACATCTTGCTCATCTTTCAGCCACTTTATAGATGCCATCCAAAAAAAACTGTCCCATTGATGTGAAACGGTGATAGTCGGACGGGCAAGGTCTGGAAAGTATGGCGGGTGCGATATTATGTCCTATCCAAGTGGTTTCAACGCTTTCTTGACCGGTTTTGATATAAAACGGTCCGTACTGTAAAATCACCTTACCGTGTCTTCGGGCCCATTCTGTACGTTTTTCTATCAATACATGGTTCATATTGATAATTTGTTGTCGGTAGCGATCAGTATTAATTTTTTCACTAGGTTTCAATAGTTTGTAATACACCACGCCACTCTGGTCCCACCAAACGCAGAGCATTGTCTTGCTATAAAAACATTTTAGCCTTGGAGTCGATGGGCCGGTTTCGCTAGGTGATAACCATGAATTTTTGTGCTTAGGGTTTTCGAAATAAATCCATTTTTCATTACCAATTATTATTCCATGCAGAAATGACTTTCCATCATACCTTTGAAGCAGCATTTCACAGACGATTTTTTGATTTTCCATTCGCCTGTCATTCAATTGATGTCGCACCCATTTTTCCATCTTTTGGATTTGTCCCATTGCTCGTACTCGGTCGCTAATCGTTTCTCGAGCCACATTTAACGCTTCTGCCAATTGTTTTTGAGTTTGGGTTGGGTCTTCATCCAATAAGTCCTGCAATTTCGCATCTTCGACCTTTTTCGTTCTACCAGAAAGTTCCTTGTCTTGCACATCGAAATCGACACTTTTGAATTGTCGAAGCCACGCCTCACATGTTTTTATAGTTGGAGCATGCTCATCGTAAATTTCTACCAGCAAATGATGACATTCAGTGGCTTTTTTCTTTTAATTCAATAAGAAAAGTAGTGCGTGACGAAAATGAACAATTTCAGGGACCCAACTCGACATTTTCAAAAAGGTATAAATGACAGGGTTACTTTTGCAAAATATAACATGTATAGCTTTGGAGGTTGATGTCAGTAGAATAAAATAACATATGTGTTAAATCATAACATTGCATACTCAATCTTAGCGACACGACTTTCCAGTACACCTGGTATATTGTCCGTTTATAAGTATATGCACCTATTTATTCAACAACAAGTATCTCCGCTTCAGACGCCCTTTTTCCCAATGTGTTGATTCGCACTTCTAATTATTCGCTCTTGAATAATTTTATATGCTGCTTATCGATTTTCATTTGTAGGGACCGGCAAATAAATGTATAAAATAACACAATACTCGCAGTAATACTTTTTACAAATAATTGACAGATACGCTTCATATCTTGCACTCCACACACCCTTTGAGCAGAAGTGGGCTGAAATATAGGTCCAGCTTTGCCTCCGATATCTCTTCTCTATTTAACTATCTTCTTCGAGCCCTTAGGCCCAACTCTTTCTGATGAGCATGGAGTCCTACTTCCCCCTATGAGCTCTGAAGCCACACTTCTTCTTGTGAAAACTCTCCAACTACTTATATAATTACCCATTTCTGTGAGCTATTCTAAACACACAGAGGATACCCTCTTCCGACAACCTGGGTTATTACTTCTAAGTGCATATCATAAACCTTGACAATATACATAATACATTCAATAACAAACTATAAAATTATAACCTTTCTCGGAATACATTAAGGAAAATACATAAAAGATTTAAACATTCTTTTCAAATTGAACCGACACTTACAAAATACATACATATACTATAAGAACTATAAATATCAATAAAACCTTTCAGGGATTTAATCACTGAAGGTTGATAAACGCACACTCTTCGTGCGTTTTGGCTTTCAACGGTACAGGTCGTGTACGACACTACTTAATTATCTGCTGATGATGACAACTTAGTTGTCGAGATACGTATACAGAACACGAAAATTAATGTGGAAAGGGGTTATATATCAACCGTCAGTGATTAAGTTAATCAACCACAGGCTCCATCGAAATTACCTTTCAGGGACTACATTCAAGAAAACATACCTAATATTTAATAAACACAATAAGTGTCCCTAAAAGGAATATAGGCTGTATTTAAAGGCTTTACTTTTATTACCCTTTCTTAAAAATAAATTTGTAACAGAAATATAAATGCATTTTAACAATGCAATGCATTTATATCCCTTATATAACTAGATCCTTTCTGAGAATTACATTAATAATATATTTAAGGGAAAATACACATAAATTAAACTAAATTAATATAAATACCTTAAAGTTAATCACTATGGTTGATATATTTATAACCCCTTTCCACATTAACTTTCATAATTCTGTATACGCATTTCGACAACTAAGTGTTAAACATAACCTAAACACCTTAAAGTATTAATTAAAGTATTAAAACCTCCCTTTTGAGAATTATCACAATACATTTACATTTGGAAATAGCAATAATGTAACATCTTTATTCGAATGAAATTAAGAAATGAAAAATAGAAAAATGAAAATATTCTATATCAAAAATTATTCGCACTGTTACAAGTTTTCCTCACAGAGAAGTCCTCCCTCTTCATGACTATGTGCGAGTTCACACGAAAATCAAAATACAATCCATCCTCCTCGAAAGTAACTTCTTTAGACTGGACCACTCATTATTCACTACTCTGGATTTAGTTCTATCCCACTTATTTTTATTTAGAAAATTGAAAACGTAGATGTTTTGCATCGATTGACGATAACTAATTGAAAGAAGAGAGAGATTTTTTTCTGACGAAATAAAGTTGTCGCAGGATATGTGGTTCATTGTGAAGTAGAAAACTTTCAAGTTCCCCCGGTATATTTTCTCCGTAAGTCGACTAATTAGAATCATTTGAGTAAATCAACTAATTAGAATGTAATCCATAACTTCTAATTATGTTTAACATAAAATAAAGTGCAATAATTGTATATTTCAATTTTAGACAAAGAAATTCAGTGATGGAAAGCATATATTTCTTCTTCTCATTCGGATTGCTATTATTACGGACTTTAGCTGTATGTTTATTTGCCGCAAAAATTGATGACGAAAGCAAAAATTCAATAAAACTTTTATGTTGCTGTAACATACACAATCCCGAGGTAAGTTATTCTTAGAATAAATTCTATTTCATATACCTACCATTGTCAATTACAAGCGTTTAATTTAGATTTCTGTTATTTATATACGTATAGGCAAAAATATTTTCAATATATTTCTCAAAATTAGGTGTTTTGTTGCGGGTGTTGTGATAGTGAAAGACACTTTGCATTCATTCATTTTTAAAAAACTAAATAAAATAAGAACAATTATATATATATAAGGGTTATTTCTTAAGTAAGAGAAAAATTTTCAATTGCTTTGCCAGTATTAGTACGTACGTAGTCTTTTACCTTCGTAAGCATTCCGTTGCTGTTTTTCTTTTATTAAAAAGTTATTAATAAGAATTCGTAGCATTATCAAGTACCTACGAATTTAGCTACCGTTTTATAAAAATTTTATGGAGGAAATATTTTTCCCGCGATTGCAGATTGTTAATAACGTTATTAACATTGTTAGTTTATATTTCGTATAATTGTTTTTCGTTCCGCCTACGCATGTTTCTTAGCCTTAAAGTTCTACTGAAGTTGGTATTACTTCTTTGCCAAATCAGTACATTTCCTGTTACCTGCCTACTACCGTTCTAAAATCTCGACAATCTATTAAGTGAACTAGATAATATTTGTCAAAAACTACAGTATACATAACCTTATTTATTACTAATTTTACCCTAAAAATTATAACAACTATCTATCGAGGCAAGAAGCATAGTTTTGGCTCATAAAGAAGCTTTATTATCTCACTCTGCGTTATTTAGCCGAATGAATATGCTTGTTTCACAAAATGCACTCCAAAACCGCGCAGCAGCGTTAGTCGTCAGCAAAATGGCAACTATGCAACACAAGATTTTTTGATATCGAATCTCCAACAAAGAAGAACATTTGTTGTTGGAATAAAAAATTATGTGAAACTGGCTATGTAAGAAAAAAACCGGACTGACAGCGTATATCGGATGAGAACATGGAGTGCATTCAAGTGAATTTGGAGTACATACGTAGAGCGAGTAAAGAAAGACTACCACAAGCAACTGTTTGACGTGCACTGAGGCAGGTTAATATACAAACTATACCACCTACAACAGTTACTGATTACGATTTCTCTTCGCGCAAGCAATAAGGGAAGCGTGTTGAATTTTGTAACCGTATGCTCCGAAATATGAATGATGAATTGCTTCCGCCTTGTGCTATTTTTATCGATAAAGAGACATTTCACCTAAATGGGAAAGTCAACAAACACAATATTCGCATATAGGGACTACAGATTACCCGTATAATATTTGTTAGAATATATCACAAGAACATATTAACTTCCGTGCTCTTAATATGTTCTTGTGATATATGCTAACAAAGGCTAACCGACCTTTCTTTCTCGTTGAAAAACCGATTACTGAAACGTATCATAGAATGCTGCAAAACTGGTTTGTTCCTCAATTGAATGAAGATTCAAAAGATTACATTCTTCAGCAAGAAGAAGTTACACCCCATTGGCATCTGAATATTCGACGTTTCCTGAATGAATCTCTACTAACGATGGATAAGTTGCATGAAGAAGGAAGACCTGGTATTTTAATTCTAGCTGCGATGTCTCATAATCTCACACCTTGCAATTTTTTCTTGTGTGGAATCATAAAAGTTGACGTGGTACCTATTCCCACAAATTGGAATGACCTGAGAAACCGTAACACAGCTGCGATGAACTCAGTGATACGACATATCCTTCATCGCATGGATGAATTCATCTCTGCAACCGCAGGGGAGGGGCGCATTGAAAATCTACAAATTTTAATGTATGTATAATCAAATGTAATTTACAAAATTCAAACACAAACCATAATTCAGGAAATATGACCCACTGCAGTGAACACATAAGTGAACACTATATTTGAATCACTTATATTCCCAGTTGTGCTGGTATATACAAGCATCTCCTGTACTTTAAACTTCAAAATTGCGTTAAACCCTACATATCAATCAGGGTACATGGGTTTATGGTTAGTCGTTTGATGATGACTATTTTAACTCATATAACACAGTTTATCAGCTACTGGCTGGACAAAATCAACATAGTGACATATACATATACATAGTGATTTTGTAAAGGTGATTAACACTATTAACTACTCTCCATTTCGAAGTTGCCTTCTCTACATTTTTCTTCTATAGTCATAACTTACTTGAAATCATTGGCTTCATTTCGAACACCTTTACAGCGTCTTTCGGCGTGCTACGGAATTCTAAACTAAAATCTCTTCTATTCACATCTATTACCTGCTATCCGCGATAAGGAATGTTCTGGTTTACGACGATGATTTGAAAATCTTTCCAAAAACTGCGTATTTCTCAGATTGTATCAAATTTGAAGATGACGTCAATATTACTCATAAGTAGAATTAGCACTGCGAATGTAGATGTACATGTACATATACATATATATATACAAAGTCTGTCGCAAAGAAACCGGAACTTTTTTAAAATAAAATTCTTAGTGGCGCCATCTATTAGAAAAGTATGCGCCGCTAAGGTAGATCTTTCACCAATGTTATATCAAAATATCATGACACTTGCATCATTAGAAAGAGAGAAATTGCACATAATGTAACAGTGTGTATTTGTCATTGGTCGAAAAATGAATTTTGAACAAAAAGCAAATAACAAGTTCTGTTTTAAACTCAGTAAATCATTTACTGAGACGTTTAATTTGATGAAACAAGTGTATGGTGATGCGTGTTCATCACGTACGAGTGTGTTTGAGTGGTATAAACGATTTAAATACTGTCATACGGACACAATTTACGACGAAGGTTCTGCTGCAAAAAATGAGCCGAAATCCTCATTGCGATATATGGGAATGGAATTAAATATTTCAAAAGATTCAATTCATCGCATTTTGACACAGCATTTGGAACTGATAAAGATTTGTGCAAGGTTTGCACCACACAAGCTAACTGAATTCAATATTGTACAAGCTTGATTAAAGACTCAAACAAGGACGAAAATTTCAGATATTCTATTGTAACTGGCGATGAGATGGTGTTTTCAATATGATCCAGAGACCAAGCGTCGAAACTCTGAATGGAAGCCTCCAAGCGAAGAATGACCGGAAGAAAACCGTTTGGAGAAATCAAAAGTGAAGATAATTTGTTGATTTGTTTTTATGATTCGCAAGGCATAGTTCACAAACAGTTTGTACCAACCAGTCAAACAGTCAATGCTGTATATTATCTTGATGTTCTGAAGCATTTTACCCTCAATATCGTGAAAATAGTAGCTGGCGTTTGTTACATGATAATGCACCATCTCGTCGTTCGACGCTTATCACTGATTTTCTAACTACAAATGGCATTTTAACCATCAACTATTCACTGTATTCACCAGATTTACATTTGCCAGCGATATTAAAGGACATCTCTAAAGATGAACTCAAAAATTCATTCGACATGTTAATTGCACGGCTTATTAATTTTTTTTTCTCATTTATTTTTATACCTTATGTATGATAAATAGATTTATTTGTCTTGATTTGTTGCATAAATTACTAATTTTCTTTCATCTTTTTCTAATATTTTTCAGTATAGTATAATATTAACGTTTTGTATATTATTTATTTTTATTTATGAATAGTTCGTTACTACTTTTATTGTATTATAATTGTGTTGTCCTTTAAATGGGTTCTATCTCTTGGATAATAAAGATCTATTATTAATATTATTAAGTATCTGCCTTTTATATATTTAATATTTTGTTTCAGTCGAAACGTTTATTGCAACAAACAACATCAATGAAAATTTCTCTCACCGGAATGAATTTCTTCACTGTTACTAGAGGATTGATATTAAACGTAAAAATATTTTTACCGCTAACAACTGTATGCACCTTTTCTATTTTGCAGATCGCAGCCGCTATTGTTACTTACGAAATATTCTTTATTCAGTATATTAATACGTTAGCAGAGTAATATAATAAAATGGATCATGCAATTTGTAATTCATATAATGTGTATTGCTATCTAATTTCTTTAAATGTAATATTCCGTCCATATAGATCATGCATTTATGTGATGCAACGATTGTTGTTTAATTATTAAATTAATAATTGTAATAAATAAATTAATTAAATGAAAAATTTGGATGTCTATTTTATGTAGTTGAATTTGATGGAGCCTGTGGTTGATTGACTTGATCAATAAGGTTGATATATAACCCCTTTCCACATTAACTTTGTAAATTCTGTATACGCATTTCGACAACCAAGTTGTCATCATCAGCAGATAATTTCAAAGTGTCGCACCTGGCAAAACACGGCGAAAAACACACCGTTCAAAACCAAGATGTACACTGTGTTTTTAAAAAACACAGTGTACATCTTGGTTTTGAACGGTGTGGATCGCGTACGGAGTTTGATTTTCGTGCGGTTGTTTTTCGCCGTGTTTTGCCAGGTGCGACACTATGAAATTATCTGCTGATGATGACAACTTGGTTGTCGAAATGCGTATACAGAATTTACAAAGTTAATGTGGAAAGGGGTTATATATCAACCTTATTGATCTATTTTATGTACTACCTTTCACTAATCCATTCTCAACCAAGGTTCTGTCAAGATTTAAAAAAATGGTACCATATGGTTCTTGTCTCTGGATACATTTGTAAATATCCTGTTGCATTTCGATTTAAAGAATAGAACCTACTTACCATCTCGTTTCTTTTCGTTGGTGTACGATATTTTTACATACGTACATGAAAAATTGAAGTCGCCACATGTTGTAGTGTACAACATGTGACGACTTCTTCACGAAAAGGAATTCATTAATTCAACAAACAATTGAATTTAAGTTTTTCATAAATTGTATTAATGAATAATTAATTAAATAATGTGATGCATAGGGGAAACATTTAATATATGTCAAATTATTTTACTTCAATGAAAAAATTGCAAATGTTCATCGTACTAAATTATGAGAATTTCAAAATTAGGAACAAATATTTTTCTTTCAATAAAGGTTAGGTGTTCATTCAGCATAATTTTCTTTTCTATTTATAGAAACAGAATAGAAACCAATTAGATATTTATATTCCAAAATAACATCCAAATAACACCACGCGCTTTGTTTAATGACTGATAAAATGATATAAGTGCTTTTACTTCTATTCGAGAGATGAACCCATAATTCTCTCTAACTACGTTGTATTACATACATACGCACACACAGATATATATATATATATATACAGCATTTTCTTTTGGAATGCGTATTAATCGGACTCCGTCGCATTGATGTATGTATACGATCTTTTTATATACACGACCTTCCAACGCGGTGGATTGGGCGCGTGTCGCTCTCTTGTCTGTGGCTCGCGGCCGTGAATTTCGTATTCGGTCCGTATGTTCTTAGTTGGACCTGTCGCTGTGTTTCAACAGTTGATACCAAAACCAAAGAATTTCTACAACGCGGAAGAACATATGTATATGCGAAGCAAGCAACATTAATATAATCATAGTATATTGCATTTCTTATCGTTTCTCAGCGCGAATATTCGCCTAATCACACACACAGACACACATATATGTAATATAGTAATATACTAATATAATCATAGAATATTGTTTCGATAGTAACATCAAGTAACACTGAACAAGGTACCGAAAGCGTATAATTCCTCAATAAATCCAAACTACCTGACGTTGGCTTCTTTTATAACTTTAATTGACTGTACTTTATCTGGTAATTAGCCGTATTTGTAGGCGCACGTCGCTATTTATTTGGTCAACAGATGTACTGTTAAATAGCAGTTAAAACAATATAAGTGCTTTCACTTCTACCTAAGAAATAAACGTTCGTAGCGTTTTAATAAGTCAGCTTTCTTCATTGTACCAAATAAGAGTTTGTATTAACAAATTATAATTTTGTTTCAACTACCAAACTGATTTTATTCAAAACACATATGTATTGAAATAATGAAGTGTTGCGTTTACTCAAATATTTTTTCAATTGACTCAAAAGTATTAGTTGAAATAATCTTTTGCTTTAACACTTTTTAAATATTTGGTAAGTAAAAATGCTGAATGAATGCATTTTGCATTGATCGAATGCATTATTTTTACCAATGTACATATATAAAACCAGAAAAAATATATCTTTCTCGTATAATAAATGAAATAAGAAAGTTAATAATTTCCTGAACAAAACGACACGTCGCATAAAAATTTCCAGTATACTTTAGATAGAGGATCAAAAGTGGACTAAAAAATGTGTATTTAGTTTTTCTATGGAAGGTCAAATAAAGGTATTAAAGGTAAAAGAAGGTTGTTTTTAAAAAAAATAAAGAACGCCATTTGGTGCAGGTCAATTTTCTCTTTGGGTCAATAATAAGCACAAAATTTAGCAAATTTAAATCAACCTCAATAATAAGTAGGATTCCAATGGTGAAAATCGAAAATAAATCAATCTGTGTAGCGAGTAACTTGATTAATTAACAGGATTTTTTTCTTTATCATCGGCATTTATTAGAAATCGCATGGCAACAACTACACCATCGAGGTATTAAATTTCAATCGTATTGATACGTATTCCTTGGTGACAGTAAATCAAACTAAAAAATAGCATTTCGACTTTTTAACAATTTTTAACAGTAGATGTAACTGAATAACGCTCTTTTACATATAATTCTCCTAATAAATTAACTAAAAATATGAATGACAAATATCTCTTAATTAACACTGACGATTACTACTTCACGTATCAAAGTCAGTATCACTGATAATCTCACTATGCAACTTATATACACCAAAATTTCGGTGGAGATCAGCTATGTACTAGCCATATTTACACAGAAACTAAAGAAATGAGACTCCCGTTAAAAAATTTACCCCACCAATAGAAATTAAATAATGATTTTAGAAGTTTTCAATTTAATTATATTTTAACACATTTGTCCAATACATTAGTATCTCGTGGTATAACATCTACCTATTACGAATTTTTAGAAATCCACATAGGAAGTTAACTCATTAAAAATATAAAAATCTGAGATATCTACTTCATATCAATCATCAAAGATGTTAACATTTAAGAAACTTCGTTTCCACGATTTACTTTTCTTTTTGTGAATGACTCATTGAAAATGTACAAAAATAGAAATGCTCGCATATCTAAGATGTAAGTATGTGCTACATATTTCACATTTGTATTTATTTCTTTTATTTTCTAATTAAGATGTTATGTTGAAGATTTTGTGTAAACGAAAGTAGGTGATATTGGCTAATTTAATTTATGGAGGTCGTAATGTTAATCTGAAGTTGATCTATTGGAATAATATTATAAGTAATTATAAATCAATATTTAGATAATATTCATACGAATTAAATATTATTAACAAGTAATCAAAATAAATCATTTTCTAAACTAAATTTAATACAATATTATAATTAATAGAAGCAAATCTTTTTCATTTTAAAGTCTCTTCTTTAACAGAAAAGCATTAAACAGTATGTAACAGAAATAGATCACAATTTTTCTATAAAAATTCAAGCAAGAAAATAGTTGAATTAGTGATATTTATCGACGTTTTAGAAAGTAACGAAATAACAAAAGTAGGCCATGAAAATTTCAAAAAACTAATTATTGAAGCCAAAATAAGGAAAGATATATTGTGTCAATATAAAAACAAAAACGATCATTAAAAATACATACCTAAATACGAGGATAGTTTGACAAGTAGTGAGAATGACACATAGGTGGTGCTCTAATTGGTAAAACAAATGCACTGTAATTTAGGTTGCCTATTTATATGTTTACATTCCGATATTTAGATAAATCGGTTGATTAGTTTATTTTTGACAGCTGATTGAAAAAGAAGCAACACATCGTTTTGTTAAAATGGAAAAAGCAGAGTATCGTGCGGTGATTAAATACTTCGTAATTAAGGGTATGAAGCGCCCTCTGGAGTACCCAAAATCGTGACTTCTAACAAAATGATTATAAAAATCCTTAATATTATTACGCAAGATCAACGACTCAAAGCGAGAGAGATAGCAGACACGGTAATGAGTGTTTAGACCTTTATAAGCGGAATCCGGTTGATTTTTGTAGGCGATTTGTTACTTGCGATGAAACTTGGATACACTACAATACACCCGAAACTAAACAACAGTCGAAACGATGGTTAAAATGTGGTTCTGCACATCCAAAGAAAGCGAAAACCACTTTATCGGCAAACAAGGTGATGGCATCAATTTTTTGGGATTCAAATGGCATTTTACTCATTGATTACCTTCAGAAATGTGAGACAATAAACGGACAATATTGTGCAGAACTTCTACAAAAATTAAATGTTGAGATTCGTGCTAAACGCCCAGGAATGGCAAAGAAAAAGATTCTGTTTCACCAAGATAACGCTCCCTCGCATACCAACACAGTTGCGATGTGCAAAATCCACGAGTTGCATTTCCAATTAGTACCGCATGCGCCTTATTCGCCGAATCTAGCCCCTTCCGACTTCCACCTTTTTCCAAAATTGAAAACGGCACTAGGTGGAAAGAAATTTTCGTCTAACGACGAGCATATCATCTTCGTAAATGAGTATTTTGCAAGCCTTCCGGAATCGCATTTTAGAGATAGCATAAGGGCATTAGAGCACCGTTGGAATAAATGTATTGCTCTTTTAGGAGAACATATTGAAAAATAAAAATTATTTTGTATTAAAAAAATTCGTTTTTCTTTTCTATTCTCACTACTTATCAAACTACCCTCGTACATCTACATCTATGTACTCTAGTAGACCATCATATTTTGCTATAAATTTTGGTTGACACTTTAACCTAGTTATTTACAAGCTTAATGACAATGCCTGTTGAAAAATACACTTGAGTATTTTTAAACTACAAAGTTTTAAGTAATCATTTACATAAAAGCAATAAATAGAACAAAAAAACATATCGATTGTGATATTTTGCAATTTCAAACATGATTAAACCGTTAGGAAAGTTTTGAAAAAAACAATCAACTATTTAATGGCCAGTCGTATTCCATAATTACGAATTTAATTAATTTCACCACTTGCCATAAAGTCTACGAATAGTTCTTTCTCTACAATTAAGTCGCACACGTTCAGAAATTTATGTTTCTCAATTGTAGAGATGTCATAAATTCATTCATATTTGTAGACCTTTCTAAAATACTTTTCGCGTTTGTGTCCCGTAGGTTCAATTCTCGATAAAAACAAAACATTTACCTATTTCAGTATATGTGTATATGGTCCTTGGAGTGAGGATCTAATACATTTTGTTACTCAAATATATTCAAATAACTCAACTTAGTGACTTCGAAATAGCCTCCTGACAACTACTCCAATTTTGTTAATAATAATAAAATGAATACAGAATATACCTATCCCTTTACAAAGTGTAGGAAAATATTTTGATTATTTTTATATAATTTATATAATTGTTAACACAATGTTCAAAGCAACACTCATTTCTTTATCAGCGAGGATTTTTCTATGGATTATGCCACACGTTGTCCATAAAAACTGACAAAATTTTTAACTTACAAACAAATCCTCCGAACATTTTAACAAAATCTACTAGTGGCTTTTTGCTTATTCTATTGAAATTGTAGAAATCCACAACTTCTTTTCGTGCAATCTGTTTCTATTATCAATAAATTTGAAAAAGATAAAACACGTCCTGACACTGGCAACAGAACAGACGGAAGTCGTGTTACTGACTAGAAGGAAAATCCTCAGAGAGATAGATATGATTGTGGAAATTGACACAATAGTAACTAACTCCGTAAAGTACCTTGGATTGTGGCTGGATAGTAAGATGACTTTCTGGGAACAGATTCGATAATCGAGCAATAAAGCCGCTAGAGTTACAACGATGCTAAGCCGAGCTATGGCCAATGTAGGAGAACCAAGAGAGAGTAATCGCCGGCTCCTGGTGAACATCATTTAATCCATACTACTCTATGGATGCGAGATTTAGGTTGTTGCCTTGCGACAGGAGAAATACAGGAAGCGGATGACTTCAGTACAAAGGCGGAGAGCTCTCAGAATCACGAGCTCATATCGCACGGTTTCTGAACAAGCGATGCTGGTGATAGCTGGAGTAACCTCTATCGATTTACTGGGTCAAATAAGGAAGAGGGCCTACGAGATCCGAGAAGAAGTTGAAGAAAAATAATCGAAGGCAGAATCTAAAGCGCTCATTCGACTGAAGTGGCAAAAAAGTGGCGAAATCAAACGAGAGGACGGTAGACGAGGAGATTGATATGTAACATTACGGACTGGATAGACCATGACAACGGTGAGGTAAATTACTACCTTACAGAATTCTTGAGCGGACACGAGGTCTTCAATACATATTGGGATCTTTGGGATCCTTGCTGAATTGGAAACGATCGCGGGCAGAGGATCGCTAGGTTCGTGGAGACGGTGTTGAATACGAAGAGAAGCGAGACAGAAGCAACGGCGCTAGTCAATTAAGGCTAATTATAAGGTATCCTGAGATAATACAAATAGCAGGTCCGGGATGGAGTTTTCGCCTTTACAAAGTGAGATTTTTAGTGGGTACAAGCCCCACGCAAAGGCCATTTTCGTCACTAAAATAAAATTGTTTTATTATTTTAAATTGTGTGCTTGTTAAAATATTTAAATTTTTCGCCGAAACTAATGAAGTAAAAATTTTCTGTTGAAATTTATACTTGTACTTTTATCTTTACCATAAAACAAGGAAACAAAGTAGAGCTGATCATTGTATAAGCAAATTTTAAAAAAAACAGTTCTATCCTTGTTCCGCGCGTATAAAATTTGTGATGATAAGATTATCTATATATTTATTTTATCTTTTCATTAGACAAATACGTTACTGAGTATATGTATATTCGATACCTCGATTCTATATCTAGCAAGTTAGGCTTTTCTCTCTCTTGTGCCTATGTTTTCAGCTGTTTTTTCTCGTTCCAACTAATTTGCTCAAGTCATGTTATTAATCATCTAATATTTTTTTCTCGTTTCTTTAGCGATTTAAAATTGGAAAATAATAATTGAAACATTTTTTTTTAATATGCCTATCGTGTTCAATATGTTATTATATTTTCATTCTAGTTTATTTTATTAAATTTATGGCATATCAAAACATAAGTTGTAAGTAAAGAATGTGCGATAGATAATGTAGAAACGTAAATAGTAAAGTTTTTTTTAGAACTTTGAAAAGCATCTGGTCGTTTTTACATCGACATGTATTTACACTTACCACGTAACTGACTACACAATTGAAAATCCCTGACAAACAACAGAGACAATAAATATTTCTATTTTAAATGCCTTTGTCAAGTAATCTTGTGATTAAGAAAAATAGTTGTCAAACGTTGGGAATATTTGTTCGGAACGAACACTGCCCTCTTTTATTTTCTATAAATATAATTATGTATTTATAACTTTTAGCGAATTAAAAATACTTAAGACAGCCAGAATTTAATACAACAAGAATAAATTTATAAAAAGTAAAAAATTAATTTCAACTTATATCCTTCGCAATTACCTAAAGATCTCAACTACTAATTAATTGCTCCGAAAATTTAAAGAACACGTCTGACTAATCGTACTACACGTATGGAATCTAAATTTAAAGAACGCAGATACTGATCGTACTACACCTATGTATTTCGTCTCCAAACCGATGTAACATTTTTCTGATTACGCACGAATCTAAATATGAATTAAATACTTCAGTCTTGTTCTTTTGATTCGGCAACTATAGAAAACCATAAACTGGTAGAAATCTTTTACTTCTTTATACCATCTAAGAAATATCTTCCAAAACATCTTCAGAAATAAATTTGTACATATAGAGAATATTAATTGAAGTGGCCATTAGTAACTTGATATGCATTTAATATACTTCTATCTTTCATTTAAATTGAAATAAAAAATTGCCTTTTCTTAAGAATATGTATTTTATTTCATTTAATTTGTTTAAAAAAAATATTGTTGGGCGTGTAGTCGAAGTGATATGCTTGTCAGCTGATAATAAGTTAGACAGAATTTTAAAATAGGAAGACATGATTTTATTACAAAGTAAACATAAACTCTAAAGCAGAAAATAAATAAAAAACAAATAAATTTACAAAAGATGTTAAAAATGTTGACCATTTCGATGTTGGCATAACCGAATTTGATGCACGAAAGATGTTTTTACATTTGTAGGCACCTCCTGTGTTCTTTGATTAACCGCATTTCTTATCTTGTCATGTAATTCCTCTAATTATTGGGTGATCTATGGGCATGTACTTTTTCTTTTAAGAAAGACCATATCAAAAATCTCACGAGTTTGTAAATATTTATTATGAGGCGGTACACCATCCTGCTGAAAGTAAAAATTCTGCCACCTACCGATAAGTTATCAATTTCATTCCACAGAAAATTCAAGTATTGTTCTGCAGTAAATGACTTGAAATAATATTAGATCAATTATTTGAAGTTCTGTAACACCTAATCAGACATCGATTCCAAAAGTTACTTGAAAATTTTCTGTATGTATCGGTGAAAATTATTCTTTGGCCAACCAGTACTGTCTGTTATTAAATAATCTGATTACAAGTAATATAAATTTCATCAAACAAAAATATATTGTCGTAAGAACTATTACCTTGTATATGATTATCGAGAGCCATTCACAAAATTTCATTCTCCTCTCATGCTCAGTTTCATATTGATGCTAGTGTGGGATATATTTAAAACACTTAAAAGTGTGTCTTTTTAAAATTCGCTTTACAGTTTCTCTTAGTACACCGCATTGCTTTTCCACTCCTCTTATGAATGCTGAAGATTAGCCTCCCTGTTATTGTTCGAGTTCTATTTCGCACATATTTTATTTCATTTTTCAATAACCCTGTATAGTAGTATGTGCATTTGGTTAAATGAATGACAACCACCCAACATCGAAGCTATGCTTTTCTTTTCTCATTACCGAAGAGTACATAATCTTATGGCAATTTATGCTTTTAGGTTTTTTATATACATATGTATATACATATGTGTACCAGCAAACAAACCCACACATTTACGCCTTATTTACCGGGACTCTGCCATAGCGTAAGAAACCACTAAGATATACTGTTAATCATAACGTTCAATGTTTAGACTTTAACAGATAATTTTGATAACTTAATATACAGTTAACAGTCTTTTTTTAAGTATTACTGAGTTAATTATAATTTAACACATCATTTGCACAGTAAATTTAACTACTAAGGGATTTTACGTGGCCATTATTTACTTTATGAACATCTATCTTTGTCTACTTAACTTGTGGACCACGACCTCTGCAACAGTTAGCTAGCCACTGTTCTGTTGCTGCTCAGATAAACAAAGGCTCCTTGAGTTGGTTGTTCGCGATCTGCAGCATCCTTGCTTATATGACAAGTGTGTAGCATCTCCTAACTTACTAAACTAATATTATCAGGCTTGTTGATCTTAAGTGTACAAATTTTAGAATAATGTATTAAGAAAAAGTAAATGTTAATGAAACTAAGCTAAATAAAAATCAAAAAAAAATCTATTTTATAGTAATTAAAGTAAATATGAATTAAATATTTGAGTCTTCCTCATTTGATTCTGCCACTATGAAAAAACATAACGAATGGTAAAAATTTTTACAGTCTTAAAAACGTTATACATAGAGAAAAATTACTTGATGTGTCCATAAAAGCTAATCCACTGAGACTCTTTCAGATTTATTATGGTCCCCATGTCTCCGAAATCTTTTAGCTTCTTTGCAAATACCTATTGTAAATGGCCGCCTCGATTATGAATCTTTTAGCCTCTATGCAATTTTAGCCCTATTTTACCAGCCTTTGCACTTCAACCTTAGAAATTCGAGATCATCTCACCTCTTCATGCATTTTATCTATGCAGATGACGTTTATTCTTGTTTCCCTGACTAATTTTTTGTATAGAGGATTCTCACTTTGCCCCTTCAAATCTCTCGTATTCTTTTTTTATGGAGGGAGGGAAGGTTTGCTCTGTACCTTTTCCATACCTTTCCCACGAGCAATAAGAGAAATAACAGGCCATCCGATCAGAGTCCAGCTTGACCGACTAAATCTAAAGTGCTCCCAAGGAAACGTAACAACCCCATTTCTCTGCGGTCGCACAACTTTCGGCTCATTTCTGAAATATTCCAGAAAAGGATACGAAAGAACTCATTAAAATGTCTAGCAAGCAAAGTTTCTACTTATTTATATAATAGATGACAAAAAATGAAAACTCTGATGTATAGAGCGTAGTATGCTCTATACGTCTCCCATATGTATACTCATTTTAAAATGTATCTATTATGAACTTATTATTTGTTTTAGTCACTTTTTTTTTGAGACAAAATTTAGTGTATTGTTACCAATAGACATATATGTATTTTAAAAGTTATAAATCTTTTAACACTTGTATGTTGAAAATAAATACACTTTCAGAATATTTTAAACAGCGAACTCATTTATTTTTTAGTATTTAAAAATGGTACAGCTAGACTTCAGTGACTAGTCTCTATTTAGTGTCTTCAATTCAGCAGAAAAAGATCATCGACAATATGTTACTTAAAACTGAAATTCTGCCCAATCATCAGAAACATATATTAAAAAATTAAAATTCAAATATGAGTTTGTAAAAGATAAAATTAAGAAAAAAGACTTGTTATTCCTATTACTATTGTTGTTTACCATTACGTAACTTTAGTTCTGTTATTTTTATTCAATCACACGTTGCCAGAGTTTGTATTTTAAAGCGAATAAAAATAAAGTCGAGCTATTAATCTTATTTGTGTCTGCATGAATAAGTTACAGACAGTGTTTAGTGAAACGTTATTAAAGTATGAAAAATTATCAGAGTATGAATCAGATTCTGCGAAAGATCGATAGCTAAAATATTTAATAGTTAATGGAATAATCTTGCTATTAGTGTATGTAGACTTTACCCTAAGAGTGTTCAAAGATACATTTTAGGATCACTTTATTTATTGCTAACGCTAGAAAATAATTCGATCATATTTGACGAACAATAATATTCTCATTAATAATAATAACCCAAGATAATATTCCATTTTATACGGTAAATAAATTTCAAAAAAGCGACGCAAATTAAGAAAACATAAAAAGAACATTCTAGTTGTTCATTAAAAAAAATTCTGATACCGCCACAAGAAATACTAAATTCCTTCAATTCGTTTCATCCAAAATTATAATTTAAAGTAGAAAATGATAACAACAGTATAAGCTTGATGGGTATATTACTTATCAGGGAAATTCAAACAATTATAATCAACTTAAATTTCAGATCAACAAACTGCGAAAGAAATTTAACTTTAACATAAACGTACCATTATGACAAAAAATCAGTGTCATCAACAACTTAGTAAATAGATGCTATGCAAGCACGGCATATATCAAAGACAATATATGAAAATCAAACGAATGCTAAAAAAATAGATATATTAAAACAGTTATTAACCAACAAACCAATAGAATTAATAAAATCGAACCCAAAATAACGAAGAATATAAACGAGAGAAACAAAAATAATAATGAAACAAAATACATATCAATTCAATTGAATATACACCCAATATATGGAAAAATTACAAAACAATATTAGAACCATGCAGCATAGAAAAGGAAATGAAATTAAACAATATCGGTAAGCAATTTTTCACTAACACAAAAGAAAAAATTAAAACAGAAAACAAAATACACCTAATACATAAAATTCCGTGCAGCTGGAATATATATAGGACAAACAAAACAATAGTTGAATTTGATGGAGCCTGTGGTTGATTGACTTGATCAATAAGGTTGATATATAACCCCTTTCCACATTAACTTTTGTAAATTCTGTATACGCATTTCGACAACCAAGTTGTCATCATCAGCAGATAATTTCAAAGTGTCGCACCTGGTAAAACACGGCGAAAAAATTGTACGAAAAACAAACTCCGTACGCGATCCACACCGTTCAAAACCAAGATGTGCACTGTGTCTGTTTACCAGGTGCGACACTTTGAAATTATCTGCTGATGATGACAACTTGGTTGTCGAAATGCGTATACAGAATTTACAAAAGTTAATGTGGAAAGGGGTTATATATCAACCTTATTGATCAAACAAAACAATAATTACACAAGTCATAAATACAGAACCAACCATATACATGCAATAGCTGTAACACAATAGTTTTCAAAAGGACGCATCTTCAAATTTGAAAAAGTCGAAGTAATTGAAAGAGGCTAAAAAAGAAATGTTGGAAATTAAAAAACATCCAAATGCAATAAACTATAAAGAAGATATTATAGAACTAAAAGGAATATACAATAACCAATGCTAACCAGTGAAATTATAAAGAAAACAAATCATAAAAAAGAAAAAGAAATAATAACCGTTGCCTACTTTTCACTCACAGTTCCGAGAAGGACAGTAAAATATTTTTTAAAAACAAAACAAGGATGCCCAGTGTCAGTTACTTAAAGGTCAGTCACAAAGGGAGTTTGCATAGAAGAACGTGTGCATACATACGAGGGTGGTCGCAGAAGTACTCGACCCAACAAAAAAAAGACAAAAATTTTGGAAAGAAATATATTTTCCTTTCAGCTCTATACACTTTTCCCAGCGATGTTCAATAAGTTCAATGCTCTTTTTATAATAAGAACTGTCTTGCTCCTCAAAATAGCCATTAACTGCTGACATCACTTCTTCATCGTTGGAAAATCTTTGACCACTGAACCATTTTTTCAAGTTTGGGAACAGAAAATAATCCGAGGGGGGTAAATCTGCCGAATAGGGTGCATGAGGTAGCAATTCAAACTGCAATTCATTAATTTTGGCCATTGTAATAATGGATTTGTGAGCTGGTGCATTGTCTTGATGAAACAACACTCTCTTCTTAGCCAAATGCGGCCATTTTTGCTCGATTTCTTCCCTCAAATATTGCAATAAGTTCGCATAATACTCGCCGTTGATAGCTTTTCCTTTTTCAAGATAGACGATGAGAATTATTCCACGCGCATCCCAAAAAACCTATGCCATGACCTTGCAAGGCGAAGACCGTTTCATCTGCATGAAACGGTCTTCGCCTTTTTTGGAGCCGGTTCTCGCTTTTGAGTCAATTGTTTTGATTATTCTTTTGTCTCGGGTGTCAAATGATGGACCAATGTTTCATCCATGGTTATGACACTATTTTTGCTCGAGTGTGAGCAAACGCGGCACCCATCTTGCACACAACTTTCTCATGTCCAAATGTTCAGATAATATGCGAAGTACCGCACTTTTTGAAATGCCTGCTATAACTGCTAGCCCGTGCACTTTCAGTCGACGATCATCCGGTACCACTTTGTGGATTTTTTTCACCATTTCTGGAGTCGTCACCTTATTTGTTCGACCACTACGATGCTTGTCTTTCACTGTTGTAAACGAAGGAGTAGACTCACCCAAAATATAATCCAGTTCAGCTTTTATATCGATTAGGCTGTGACCTTTCAAAAAGTAATGTCACATAATTTGAAGATAAAGTAATATCTTTATTATATTATTTATTATAAATGTTGAACAAACCTCTGGGTTCACATAGAGGATAGCTTTGTCGGGAAAGCGAAACTGTATTTTATGTAAAAAGTAAACCGGGATATAGAAAAAGAGGAAAAACATTTCATAAATAAAGTGTCACAAATTGACTGAAAAAAAGGAAAATGTCGCCATAAGGTTTATTGACATTCTCTGAATGATGAATGCCTTTATTATAGAAACATTTCTAGCTCTAGGCATACAAAAGCTGGATATATACTTTGACGATAAACACGTAACATGAAAACTAACACGAGACAACAAACATAACGAATCAATTACATTACCTGGCAATTTTCTTCAAGAATAAAGCACTCATTTGCACTTACGCGATCTCAAGAATTCCATGCTATGTATTTCGATGTCAGGGAAGATTCTGTTCGGAAAACGCTCCATGTAGTTTGAAAGACATAAACTTTAAAAATTTTCTCAGCACTTCCTCAATATTCTGCTACTGAACTGCATAATATGTATAATGGATACCATATTAGTTTAAGGCACACATATGCGTAATATAAGCTACTTAATGTTCTGATATCTTCAAAATCTCTGGTAACACTTATAATAAAGCCAAGTGATCCAACAACCGATAAAATGACATCGATCAGATGCTGTGCCAAATTCGAGCAGTATTGAAACACGCAACAAGTCTCTCATCGATAAAATAAATAGCTATTAAGGCATTATGGTTTCGTTTAATATTCTTCTTAAATGCTAGAAAACGTGTGAGCTTGTCATTCAAGTCAGCATAATATATATTGTAAACCTTTCTGCAAACGCAGTCTACAAAACAAATTCACCATCACACACTTTTACAGCATTTACGTAAACTCATATTGAGAGAGAAAAAAGTTACAAACTATCAGAATAAATTAGAAAAGAAACAATAATAATAAGCAAAATTAGAAAAAAGACAATGACACACACTTCGCTCTAGCGGGAGCGATGACTAACATAACTTCTTAAATTTACTTAAAAATAATCAAGACACTTATATAACCATGGATAACTAGTGTTTTTTTCATAAAAATAATGACAGTTGAATGGAATATATAATTGTATCATGTCCTTGTTAGAATCACACAACGATTTATTATTAAATTCTTCTGTGCTGAAGGCGAGATTGTTTCCAATATTCATCGTTGGCTACAAACATAATTTGATGAATTATACCTCTTAAAAAGCTCCATATTTGATTAGCATAACTCGTTTATTGGATGTCACAAGCGGTTAGGTTGGGTTGCGTTAAGTTGTCAAACTTGCCTGGTGTTGCAAAATTCACTACTGCAATCAATGGTTTGACGACTCGAAGAGTTGATGAACTTATTCCTAATAACGATTAGCAAATTCTCTCTATTGTTAAAAATAAGTGCTCTCAGTGTTTAGATTTTTATTCATGATAAACTGAATTTTAACAAAGTTAATGCGCGGTGACAGCCGAAAGCTGACGAATAGAAGGCAGAAATGAGTTCAAATTGCAACATGTTCATAGTGAAAGTCATGATTTTTTAACCTATCTAAGTATTGTCTAAATCTTGAATGCACCATTACATTCTACAAAGTAAACCCTAAATATGGATTGGCACCAATCAAATTGCACTGATCAGCAGAATTCAACATTTGGTTTTTCCATTAAATAACATACCTTAATTTTTATATAAAACACAGAAATATTTATTTTGAAACGTTTTTAGTTTTTAGATTTTATTGAAAAAGTTTGTATGTTTATAACATACTCTAATGTGTATTTCAAATTCTTGTAATTAGAAATGTGACGAAATATTACATTGTCGCTATCCACAGTAACATCTTAACATCCAACAGTAATCTGCTAACATTACAGGATTCCATTTTCCTTGATATCATTTTACCATTCTCAGAATATCTGAGTGCCCATCACTAACATACTCCCCGGACCTAGTACCCTCCAATTATCATTAGTTTCTGTCCTTACAAAATTGTTTGCAGGGCAAAAGATTCAAAAACAAACAAGATAAGCAAGCACAGGTTCAACTTTTCGGCTTTAGGGATAAGGAATTTTTTTAAAAATGAGATATACAAATTTCCATCGCCCTGGCAAGTAGTTATAAATAATGATGGAAATTATATTATTCAATGTATAAAAAATTTACTATTTTGTTTTATTTTAAAAACGGGCGGAACTTTCCAGTAGACTTAATATATGTAATTTAATTTTGTCATTTACTGACTTAGGGTAGAAACTTTGTATGCCAGTGTTATCCATCACAAAAAAAAATTCAAACCACTCTGTCAGTAGGCAAGTGTTCTGGGATATATAGAGTCCAATTCTGGCAGATTTTCTATCTTACTGTGACTAAAATCAGAGACTCTGTAAGGACGTAAAAACTCGGATTAATGAATAAAACCATCATTCTTCTCTACGATAATATTTATCCAAGTGTTTTTTCTATTATTTTCTCTACTATAATACCTTATAGTCCAAACTGCGATCCTGTGACTATCACTTTCTTGGATTCCATAAGCAGTACTTGGCAGGAAATTCAAATCGGATAATGAAGTAGTAAAGGCGATGAGAATTATGCAATCAAAATAGTTATTTTCAAATAGTATATGTGAACAGCTCAAGTGATGAAACAAATTATATTGAACAATTAAGTTTGTTTTGTTATCTGTTATTTGTTATTTATATTGTTATACAAAAAGTCTAGATAAAATCTATACATACATAAATGGTTTACCAATATACATATTTCAAAATAAGCTTTATATCAAAAAATACCAAATTAAAAGCAATTTAAATTTTATGATATTGCCCAAGAATGTGCCATTTTAATCGGCAGTCCTGCTTCAGGTATCAATTCTATTCGATTACATTTATATCACAGGAATAAAAGAAATTTTTGAAAAAAAGGGAATCTTTAAAAAGCTTCCAAGAACTATAAAAATACACTTTTATCTGAATAATCCATTTGATTTCGGATCACGTTTCCAACTTTTTTAACTTAATAGAGATAGCCCTGTATATAGCCTGAAATTTATCATGAAGAATTCATTTTCAAGCAAATTGTCTAGAATTTACAGTACAATACTAGTCAAGAATGTGTCAACAGAAACCAAATGTGATATGTTAAAATATTCAATTCCGCTTAACTGACATTTTCTTTCCACATTTTTGTCTAATAATGATAAATTAGTGTTTGTTTTTCGAACGCCTTTATACTATAGCTAATTTATTCACTATTGCTTCCCTCACCGAGTTTACTTATTCGTCAATATTTTAGCAGAGTTCTAAAATAAACCTGGCTTATCATAGCAAAAACCTGTTTTATATCAAATAAATTATAGTTATTATGCAAGATCATAAACCAGATTAGAATATAAACACATCTAGTCAAGTATTTTTCAACTTGGAAATACTGCTTTAGCCAGTAACGAACGCTACACTTTTATCTTGGCGATTTAAAAATATCTTTTGAGTCACATACACAAACACACTCACAAACACGTATACACGCCTCGTATTGTATAATTTCGAAACGTTTCGTGTATACAAAGAGATTTTCAACAAATCTAATAAGAAAAATTCATATAAATACTTCTATAATCATCGTACGTATATAACATGTATTCACAATTTTCATAATTAGGTGTATAACATTAAAAGCATTAATAAGTGTTATTTTTGTACAGAAACGTTGCTTTTTCAATAGAAAACCAAGAAAATAATAAATTATAATAGTAATATATTGCCCAATACATCGCGATGAAAAATGGCAAAATCGGTACCCCTGAAAAATTAGTATCAAAATGTTTCAATTTTACATCCACATTCTTGGAATTTATTATGCTTGGTTATACGTGTCGTAAATTGTGACGAATGAAAAGAAATTTATTCAAATATATAAAATATATTAATGTTGTTTACAGCTTATAGTTGATTTTATTTATACACACACCGGCAAGAAAAGCGGATTACTTATATGTGAACGATTTAATTTATTTTCGATTATATACGCCGGTGTGTTATCAATGTGGGCAACAGTACGTTACAATACTATCTGCTTCTGGGCTTCTGGCCTGGAACCGCGTCACTGGTATAACTGCCGACGTTTCGTACCCACTTGTATGAGACATCTTCAGGCCTCAACTACTGCTACTGTCTGTCGCACTAAAACTGAGCTGAACTGGGTACGAAACGTCGGCAGTCAGTTTCCGTGCACCAGACAGTAGCAGTAGTTGAGCCCTGAAAACGTCCCATATGCGTGGGTACGAAACGTCGGCAGTTATACCAGTGACGTGGTTCCAGCTCGGAAGTCCAGCAGCAGATAGTAAGTAGTTGAAATTTGTTTAAAGGCATTTAATGACAATTTATTAATAAAATTAAAAAATCACACATTTAAAAGAAGAAAAAGCTCTAGATAATATAATTTATTAGTTTATCAACAACGCGTATTTCCACCTCTTGCTCTTATTGCAGCTTCCAATCTTCGATGCATGCTTTGAATACTGACCTGAATGTCGATTTAAGGAATATTTCTCCACTTTTCCGGAAGACCAAAACGAACTTCATTTACATTCTCCGGGACGGCTGAACCACTTCTAATACGTTTCTTAAACATGTCCCGAATATGTTCAATGCGGTTTAGATTAGGGCTAGCGTTGGTCATATCATTTGATCAATTTACACTACTTGCAAATATACTTAAAAGATATGGACTGCGTGCAGTCGGGCATTATCGTTCATCAACACGAACCCATCACCAGTAAACGTGTAGGCGTGGAGTGCAACATGTTTTGAAAGTATCTCTAGAGTAAAAAATTAATAAAATCATTCTGGTATAGTCAAGAAGGAATCTTTTTCATGAAGACAATTCACGACCCCACGCAAATGTAGACAAATTATGTCAATACGGTTCAATTTGTTGCTTCATTCCATCTTATTCACCAGATTTTACACAGTCGAAATACCACCTTTTTCCACACCTAAAAAATACCTTCCATGTCAAAATTGCCAATAGAGAAAGAACTTGAAAGCCTTTGATTATCGCTGACCAAAATGTATCGAGATAGCAAAAGATTATACTGAAAAATAATCGCTATTTCAAACCTCAAATTTTTTTACTTTATTTTCATTCTATGATTTTTTTATCGTACTATGAGGAAACTATCGAAGAAGCATTGTGTGTTTCCTAATAAGATTCAATAATGAAAACTATGTTCCACTTATGTGTTAAATTTGATGTCAATTGGTTCATTATTTTGTACTGCATAAAGTGTTTCGCAAGAAAACACTAATTTTCTCTAATTAAAACATAGTAATTTCATCAAATTTTTTACAAAGAAACAGAAATCTAAAACTATTCACGAATGACTGATTGTCAGAATATGGGAACGAGGTTCTATCATATTTTAAAATGAAATATTTATGAAAACAGTTTCGGTGGGGTGAATCCATTTAAAATGGCCCACAGTTTTTTAGGAAAAAGCGGAAAATATTCTTTTGGCGAACTATAATAAAGGCGTGTTACCTACGGTAACGCATTAACAAATTAAAACTTATTTATAAAGCACATCTAAAAAATATAAAGAGAGGTGGAAAATTTCTATACATCTCATTTTAAAGCCCACTTGTGATATAAAAATAAATTTAGTAGCGGTACTACATAAAATTAAATTTTAAATCATCATGCGGATAAAGAATAAACAGAAATTAATGGAAAAAAATATAATTGCCTTGAAAGCAGAAATAACGTTATACTTCATAACAGAATTTTTTCAATTTATATTAACTAAAAAAAATTATTAACACTTTTTGGAATATAGAATACACCTACACTTAAACAAGTGCACTATTGTTACATATGTATTCTGAAGGTCCTCTTATTTTACTCAAGAACGATCAAAAATCTTACATTACTGAACAAAAAATCTGACTTTATTTTACTGTTATATTCACTCTTCAGTTTTGGAGTTAGAAACTTGCATCTCAACAAAGAAAAAACATAACTAGATTAATAAATGTATAAAAACCCATGCAAATCACCTACATGTAAAGAAACCAACGATATTATTAAAAAAAAACTTTGCATTAGAAAATATTAGGAGACATAAAAAGTAGATCTTATAGTACCATTACTGACAAATTTTTTCGAATATAAAATTTCTATATATTTCGACAAGGAAAAAGGGAAATGATTTGATAAAAACATATAGAACCTTGAACTGCAAAGGCATACTACGAGGGTAGCCGTTTATATTTCGGGAATAGCAAACAAAAAAAACTTATTTATTATCAAAAATAGTTTTATTGCTTTTCGAAATATTCTCTTTGAAAATCAATGCACTTTTGCATTCGTTTAAACCAATCCGAAAAGCATTGCTGCCACTGTGAAGGCGGTATCTCCAAAATGTGAGTTTTGAATGCCTCAACTTCCTCTTCCGGCGTAGAAAACTGTTGGCCACGAAGTTTATTCTTCACGTGTGGGAACAAAAAGAAATCAGAGGGTGCTATATCAGGACTGTACAGCGGATGGCTCATCACTTCAATGTTTTGCCCGGTCAAATATTCAATTGTTTGAACCGTGTGTAGGTGCGTATTGTTTGCATGCCCATGTTTTAGTGTAGATGCGGGCGCGCCTCTGTGTGTATTATATTCTGGCGCGCTCGTGATGTGTATGCGTGTACAAACGTTTTGCGCCTACGTTCGAAGAATCAGACCAGCCGTAGAACCTTAAGCTCTTTCCCGCGACCTTCATTTTTGCGATTTACTTTCACTGCAGCACCATCTAGGCACGTCTCCCACTCCCCTCAGCTTGACCTAGGTAGTTCTTGGACTCGCCGTCTCACACAATCAGAGCAAGATCAGGTCTTACGATAGCCTACTCTGCGCAGGGGTCCTCGTCCCAGCATAAGTAGCCCTCCTTGCGCCCTTTTCTTTCCGCTTTATTGTACGACAATACCGCCAGCCGTATTGCAGCAACGAAACGATAAAAACAGTGATTAGAACAAAATTCAAAAATTTCCCACATTCTCTGTACAGGCCTGACTTGACACCTTCAGATTTCAGGTAATTCCCAAAGTTGAAGGAGGTATTGAAAGGTCAACATTTCTCATCATACATGCAGGCTGCTGTTCGCAATTGGATCAACAGTAAACAAGAAATTTCTTTCATGGATGGAATGAAAAAATGGATTCAGTGTTTGGAGAAATATGTTGCACATTGGTAGTACGATAAATTTATTTCATTATTTTGTCTTTTCTTAATCTTATTTTATAGAGTTGGAAACTTTATATGTCAATCCCACCCTCGTATATTCGACTACTAGCAGTGTGTTTCGAAAAACTTCTTTTTATTAGGAAAGGTAAAATTTGGTTAACTTCTAATATTTGTTCTGAAAGGAATTGAAGACTATGGATGAATACTGGATCTGTCAATATGATCTAGACACAAAAAGATGAGCAAGGAGAAGGAGCACAGCGACTCACCTGCCCCCAAGAAGGCTAAGGTGCAGAAGTCTGTAGAAAAGGCCATGCTGTGTGTTTTTAAGACTGTCGTGGAATCATCTTAATATACTATCTAGAAAAGGGTCAGACCATTACTGCATCCTACTGAACAAATTGCGTGATGCTCTGATCAAGAAACGACGGAGTATAATCGCCAAAGGCGTCCATCTTCTTGAAGATAATGCACCTGCTCATTCATTTCGAGATACAGGTGAGGAATCAAAGCAATGTGACTTTAAAATTTTTCCACATGCGCCTTAATTTCCCAGTTTCGCTGATCTCTACAATTACGGCCTTCGAAAGGTCAACAAATGCTGGAAGAAATGTATAATTCTGGATAGTGTTTATGTAGAGAAGTCTTGAAAATAACGAATAAAAATTAAATTAATTTTGTCTCGATTATTTTTTTAGTAATAATTAAAACTTTACGATACTCCCTCGTATGCAACAAACTTTAGATAACAATGTTCCTTGGAAAGTGACAATTTGTCACTGAATTATGCAATTTAAACGTGGTGCTACAGCATTACAGAGAATATGCGACTTGGACCATCATAAAATGCAACAACTAATTTGTCATTCTCTTTCTATGTTAATGAAATATGCTTAAATATATACGTAGGCCATCAATGTCAATGATATTTTGCCAAAACTGTAATTACTTTTCTGGCAGAAGCTACAGTTCATAATTAAGATGCCACATTAAAAATTAAGCAAAAATTTTGTACGAAAATAAATAAATATTTCAATTTTTTAGAGAACGCAAAAATAGCTTCTTCTGTTTGCACTATCGATAAAGATAGATTATACTTTTTAGAATTTCACACTCGTAAACAACACCTCCCTACACAAATATGTTAGATATATACAGTAAAAATTATTTGTGACGCAGGCGATCCTTAAAAATTTTAAATTAAATCAAGTTGTGATTTGTTTTAAGAAGTGTGCGGGCAGATTGTTCCACAATAAATTAAATGAAGTGCGCAGAAATAAAAAGTAAAGTCGGTTTCGATATTTAACATCAAACACACAAATCTGTTTCCCTTAAAATATATACAAATTAAAAATTTGCCGTAAAAAATATGTACAGCAAAATGTACAATAAGAGAAATATTTTTTAATATTATGTCTAATTAGTCGATCGTGATTTATTGATATAAATGTCATTGTGATATTCTCGTTCCAGCTGTAGTGAGTTTATAAAAAATGGTAAACTGAAAAAATTTCAAACGTGGATAGTAAACTACCTTAAGTCATTGGTATTATTAATTTCGTTTACACCATAAATCTTTTAAAAATTAATTTCATGCAAATGTTCAAAAACATCTGTTACAATAAAAATATTGCGATCATAAACAACACAATAGAAAAAAATTGTCGTGGTATCTTCGCTCAATTCTGAATATAGATGTGATGGTGGCTAACACCCAGTGAGAGATTCAAGAAGAATTAAATGTTGGATCATCTGCATTAGATATTAATTCACACAAACATATGTAAGTAAGAAAGCTGGCAAATGGGTATATTCCACTTCTGATAACTTAAAGGAGCAAAAATGAGCATTAGTAAACTGATTAGAGTTAGGTTTATCAAGAAGATATTTTTAATATCTGGTGAAGTAATTCCTCTTGAAGACCTTAAAACTGGAAATGCTGACGGATGCAGAAGCTTGTCTTCCTTAATTAAACCTTTGAAAAGCTGTGCGCGATCGTCCCAGATCTAGTGTATGTGGAATTTTGTGATACCATCACAGTTACAGAGTAAAGATATCAATTTTTGGTATGAATCCGAAGTCCAACTAATTACTTATTCACCATACATTCCAAAGCTCACTTCCAATAATTTCTACGTTATCGTTGATTAAGATTTATATGAGATAAGAGATTTTCTGGAGCCAATACAAGTGTTGCTGGATTTCAATAAACTAAAACAAAAATTTTCTTCCACCTACAGTAACCCAGTTGATCAGAGTACATTAATATTTATCACACTTCTCTTCGTGAAACGGGTTGCCTCTAAAATCGAAAAACAAAAACTAGCATAATATCAAGCACGAACTCAAGTAAGCGGTTTAAAAAAAAATTTTGAAAAGTTAAACAGTCGAAAGCAGATGCATTTAAGTCTAACTTACTAACACTAACTGGTTTAAATGAACTATGAAATTTTCTATAGTTTTGTATTGCATTCGCACATTATTTATAAATGCTAAATATTTATTATGCTACATATTAAGCACCAAGTTAAGATATTTTGTATTAGTTACAATCTACTAATTTCCATTTCGATATTTTTTCTGTTGAGCCCTTTTGAGAGCTTTTATACTCACATCACATATTTATGGGTTTGAACTCGGACTGTACGCGACTGATACTACGGTACTATTATACATTATAAGACGACAAATTAATACAAATTTTATTATGCCTTGTATCTCTATATGATTATCATTATTATTGTCTAATTTAAATAATTTAAAAAATATATGCAAATAAATAAGAAGCAGAATATAATTATGTTTTAATACTTTTTTGATACATTATCTACAAGTTAGAAATGATTGTGATTTTGTCACAGTCAATTTTATGCATATTTTCGTTATTTCTTTAACTTCCACTTTAATTTTCTTTTTCTAATCTATATTGTGTAACAGTCGAACTGAAAAATCCCCGGTCTACCATAGTAAACACAGTTTTTTGGCAAAATTCGATTTTATTATTCAACATAGTTGCCTTCGAGGGCAATACACCGATTATAGCGTTCTTCCAACTTTTCGATACCATTTTTGTAGTACGAATTATCTTTAGCCTCGAAATAGGCCTCAGTTTCGGCGATCACCTCCTCATCCCTGCTAAATTTCTTCCCGGCGAGCATTCTCTTGAGGTCTGCAAACAGGAAATAGTCGCTGGGGGCCACATCTGGAGAGTAGGGTGGATGGGGAAGTAATTCGAAACCCAATTCACTTAATTTGGCCATTGTTTTCATTGATTTGTGACACGGTGCATTGTCTTGGTGAAACAGCAATTTCTTCTTCTTCATATGGTGCCGTTTTTTTGCGATTTCGTTCTTCAAACGGTCCAATAACGCTGTATAATAGTCGCTGTTGATGGACTGGCCCTTTTTAAGATAATCTATAAAAATTATTCCGTGCGCATCCCAAAAAACTGACGCCATAACTTTTCCAGCTGACTGTTGCGTCTTTCCACGCTTTGGAGCCGGTTCATCGCGTGCAGTCCACTCGGCTGACTGTGGATTGGACTCTGGAGTGTAGTGATGAATCCATGTTTCATCCATTGTCACATATCGACGCAAAAACTCGGTTTTATTACGATTTAACAGCTTCAAACACAGCTCAGAATCATCAACTCGTTGTTGTTTTTGATCGAATGTGAGCTCGCGCGGCACCCATTTTGCACAGAGCTTCCGCATGCCCAAATATTCATGCACGATGTGTCCAACACGTTCCTTTGATATCTTTAGGATGTCAGCTATCTCGATCAACTTTACTTTACGGTCATTTAAAATGATTTTGCGAACTTTTTTGATGTTTTCGTCGGTGACAGCCTCTTTTGGTCGTCCACTGCGTTCGCCGTCTTCGGTGCTCATTTCACCACGTTCAAACTTAGCATACCAATCAATTATGGTTGATTTTCCTGGCGCAGAGTCCGGAAACTCCTCATCAAGCCATGCTTTTGGTTCAACGGTATTTTTTCCCTTCAAAAAGCAGTACCTTATCAGCACACGAAATTCTTTTTTTTCCATTTTTTTAAATAACAAAAGTAGCTTCACTCTTAACGCAATATCTCAGTAACTAATGGTCGGATTGCTGTCAAATTTTGACACGTTTCGTTTGAAGGTTAGTACTATCTAAAAAACATATGGATTTAATAAGAGTAATGCCATCTATGTGTCAGACCGGGGACTTTTCAGCCGACCTGGTACAATTTGTTTTGTAATACGAGATGAGCAATGACAGCTATCCACAGTTGGCAACATTTGTATTAACATCAATATAAGATTGGTTGTTTGATGTTTATCATTGGTAACTATCACCTAATTACTTAAAATTCTCATTTGAGACATAAACACGAAAAAGCGTTACCGATGTACAAAGATGAACATGCTCCTATCTAAAAACACAAAAACACAGTTGTGTGATTTTCGCAAACTATACAAACTAGAAAGTGTAACAATTGTTTCGCCAACACTGCGGCTTCTTCAGACTGAAATGTAAATCTGAGAATATATTCTAGTCAACTAAACTATTTTCAGGGTGGGGGTGATATAGTCGTACAATTACAATTAAATAAGTTTAGTAGTGGAGAATTGTTCAAATCTATTTGGTCATTTTATAAATTGTTACATTTATGTTTCTTTATTTCAATAGTTTCAAATAATGATAACTTTAACCCTTTATTTTCCTAATGTAAAATAGTGAACTCTGAATTAAAAGAATGATTAGATATCATCCGTTTAATCAAAAAATAGCATAGTAAGAGACGAAGAGGGAGACCAAGAGGAAAATGGATAGGCTAAATCAAAGAAATGTGGATGAAAAAGAAAATGACATTAGAAGAAATGAAAATAATAACAAGAGATAGAAAAAGATGGAGGAAGTAGTTAGATATAAGACGCAACAGAACCCGAAATTTAGTCTGATATCTGAAAAGATATAAGAATACGAAAAGAGAAAAAGAATGCCAAGAAGTGGCTTTTAGAGTGACCGCTTTCCATCTGCAGGATCAATCTAGTGAGATGGGATCGATATTGTAGAAGGTGATCTTTCCATTTTTATAATTATAAAAGAAATCGTAGCTGTTATTATTTTTACTCTTAGATTTATTTGCGAATTAATTAATTGCGAATAATTGATTGTTGTTGTTGACTACCAATCCAATACATTGTACCTATTGAACGTTTTATTAGCTAACACTAGTTAACCAGACATGTATACTATTTTTTTTTCCAAAATATTTCCATCGAAATATGTAGGTAACGTCTATTTGCACGTCAATCAAACGAATTCATAGTCAATTAAAAATAGAACTACATACCTCGCTTGTAAACATTAGTAGTATGTTTTTTGAATTGTTTCCCTACTAAAAGAGTGATAAAAGATAATAATTTTTATAGACTGTCTGTACAAATTTTTATGATGATTTACACAGTCATGTTTTCAAATGTTTTTGTAAATTACTAGGAGATTTCTCATTTTCGTCTAAAAAAAAATCAAGTATTACAATTTTTATTGCTAAGCGTGTAAAAATAAACGCTCTTATTGTAAATTATTATTATTTACTATTATTGGACTAATTTTAAAGAAAGCTATCTATCCTCCTCCGAAGTTCGAACTCTTATACTTTACTAGCTCTATAAACATGCTAACTATTTGAGCCAAGAAATATTTAAATATTTCAAAATACAATCGAGATATTCAAGAAATAGATGACAAGATATCCCTGACCAGAGATGAAGAGATTGAAAGCTCGTTCAAACTGAGAAGAAACTGATTCTATAAATGCCCTTTAAGCATGCTACTGTTTCGAATTTGGCGAAGCAAAGTACGTAATGAATATTCAAAAAGATGAATTACGTATAAGATCAATTCAGGAAATAAATAATCAAGATAAGATTAATCGACTAGAATTTTGGCACCTTATTCATAATAATTACAAAGGTATCGAAAGCAATCTTTTCATGAGTAACAGGGCTCATACCTTCTAAACGTTGATGTAAACAAACAAAATTGTCGTTATTGGGCTCAGGAGGATCCACGTGAAGTTCACCAGCGATTTTTATATTACCCTCAAGTAACTGTATGAAGGTCAAGACAGGATAATTGGACGTTTTTGAAAGCAAGTCAAGAAAAGCCAAGGTAACAGTTACTGCTACGTGGTATGTTCAAATGCTGCAGACAATCCTTTTTCTGCAAACTTAAATCGAAATTACTGGTTTCAACAGGATACAGTCATACAATAAGAATAAACATGGATATTTTATGACAATTCTTTTTAAAGGGTTTGATTTTCAGAAACGCTGTCAGATAATAAAACAGTTTAAACGCTGTTTAATTATCTGCTGATGATGCCAACTTAGTTGTCGAAATACGTATATAGAATACGAAAATTAATGTAGAAAGGGATTATACATCAACCTTCAGTGATTACGAAATAAAGGTTGGTATACCATCTCTTATCCTGGTCTTTAATATTACGTCGTCACTTTACATTGAGGCCTTTTCCGAACAAATTATAGACTATTGCGTGTGTTCACACCAAATAAGAGTACGCCTATTATCTGGCTGCAACGTAAATGTAGATTCGTCGCTAAATAATGCTCACTCCCATTGTAGCCACAATTAATTGCCCATTTTCTCACATTCTTCGTATTCTTTTATGTTTTGCAGTAAGACGAATGCAAACCAATGGTCTTCGGCTATATAAATCAGAGATAAGCAAACAATATTTTATTTTTTTTTACATCGATAGTAGGCTTTCAATGGCAACGCAAACATCTATCGTCTCTTGTGTTGTTAATGTTGATGACCCTGCCCTTGACCTAGGGAAGCACCTCCAGTTTCAAAAAATACTTTTACTCACCTCCAAAGACTTGACTTCTACTCTCTAATTAGTTAAACCTCTGTCACTAACAGATCATGACTTGTTTCTGTGTCGGACGACATTCAAATTTGCGAATTATCACTATCTATTAATTACAGAAGTCTACTATTGGTTACTGAGCGAGAAGCGTGTTGAACCGCACTATTTTATACTCGAGCGATGTTCTCTTTAATGCTTGCATAAAGAAGCGTCTGTGTATTAGTTTTCTTGTTTAAAAAGATTAAAACTAGTAATAGTAGTAGGTGTTATATTAACAGGCACTATTTTTACTATAAGTTACATAGAATACTCGTCAATTGTTTTGAGCAGTGTAGAACTTTCGTATATTAAGCCAGATTCGTTAGTGGAATGCAGCACTAACCTTTCCATTCATTTATGTTAATTTTAAAATGTGATATAATATAATAGTCACAACATAAAGTAATTTGTAAAATAATTTGTGTCTCTCCGTCCTAACACTAAAGAGTTGGAAGGCAAAATTAATGGTTGATGCCCATTAGGTCATTATATTATTACATTACTAGACATTTATATTAACAAAAATTAAATGGTAAAACGCTAACAATCACTACTCCATAGAATTACGAGGTGTGGCATTTAAATAACGAGACTGATATGAGAAACGTTATTTATTGCAAAAAACTTTTATTTTACTTTTATCCCCTTCAGCATACTCTTCTCCCCTACCTACACCACTGTATACGTGTCTTCCATTGTTCAAAACAATACTGTAGTTGATTAGTTGTCAGCCTCGTCAACAACTCTGATATTTTTGCTTTTGCATGGTCAACAGACTGAAAATGTGTTCCCTTTAATGCACTGTTCACTTTTGATAACACATAAAAGTCACATGATGCGAGGTCTGGCGAATACGAAGGATGAGCAAGCACAGCAATGTGCTTGTTCGCTAAAAGCTGCAGATAGGGCATTGTGAACTAGTGCGTTGTCGTGGTGCAGAATCCACGAGCCATTCTCCCACAGATCCGACCTTTTCTTACTCACTCTTTACCTCAGCTTGACTAGGACTTCTTTGTAGTATTTCTGATTAACGGTTTGACCTTCAGGCACCCAGTCAGTGATGATAACTCCCTTGATGTCGAAAAAAATAATCAGCATTGCCTTCGATTTCGACTTGCTAAATCGTGTTTTTCTCTCTCTTGGTGATTCGACGGCCTTCCAGTGCATCAATTGACTCTTTGTTTCCGGGCCATATTGGAAAATCCAACTTTCATCACATGCGATGATTTTTGTATACAAGTCTGATTCTTCTGTGAGTCGTTCCATGATACCAGAGCAAATTTTCGTTCGATTGTCTTTTTGTTCCTGAGTGAGGTTTCCCAGCACCATTTTTGCTCAAACTTTTGTCATTTAACATGCAAAATGTATCTTACTGTTTCTTCGTTAATGTTTACCATATCGGCAATCATCCGAATGCTCAGACGTCGGTCATCATCTACAACTTCTTCCCGACCTACAGAAAACCATTTGTGTCATTAAAAAACTCGCGCACGTGACATAATATTGTCACCAAAAACCTCTTTTAACATTCGTAAAGATTTTGTTGGCGATTTTTTTAATTCGACAAGGAATTTCAGGTTCGATTTATATGTCAACCATTATCAGGGCACTACTAAGTAACAGTGTCCTCTACAATTAAAGCTCGAAAGTAAACAAAAGCTGATAGAGAGAGACAAAACTACGGGTTGTTGCTTGAAAAGTCTCAAGGTTAATGACATTCTAATTACAGCCTCGCCCGATAGGGCTGCGCGACGGAAGGAGTGCAATCTCGCTATTTGATCTCGTATATTTATTTCATACATTTTACGTTAAAAATGCAATTAAATACGATGAAATTTTAACAGTAGACATTGAATTTATTATTTCCATGACAGTTTCTTTACTATATTTTAAGACATAAAACCGCATATATATATATATATGAATTTCAGGTTGGAAATTATAGATGCATTATTTGCTACAACTGTATTTATTAGTGTATACGCAAATTATCAAAACATTGCCGTGAATCTTCGTTCATGATTAATTTTAGCGATAAAGTAATTACATATTTTGTTGAGTCACTAATGTGCTGTTTATTTAGATTCGCGCACACAAGTAGCTTGCTGATTTGTACAATGTATCTCCTTGTTCATTACGTACATTTTTATTCATAGAAACATTAATCAAACCTAACTTAATTCTAACTCCTTTAAGATTTTTTAAAATGTATTTACATATTTACAAACTATTTTTCCATGGAGTGATTATGATTTGAACATATTTTTTACCTTTAAATTTGTATGCATGTATACACACGTGTATTAGGCACATAATTTTAATATAATGTTGATCAAATGTTAATCATATTTTTGAAATAGAGTTTTACATTTGTCATCTGTTGTGATACAATTATCACTTATTTGGTGTAATCAATTGTAACATGTAATTTAGATGTTTTTGAAACAAACTGTAAAAACAAATAGAACAGGACTGTACACAACTGTTAAACTTTCTAAGTGGAGGCGGGCACGTTGTATGTCAAGGTACGTAAAAAATAAAACGCATATTTCCAAACCATCAAATTTACTTAGTTTGACTGTTAATATGATCTATACAGTTTTACTTTTTAATCACCTCTTATATATTTATTACATCGTTTCGATTAATGTTCCTATATTCGTATAAAAGGAATAGATAGGATGCCCGGCTACAAGTAGGTAAAGATTTTTTTTGAAGGTGGAGAACTTTAAATTGAAGTAAAACAGAAAAATGATTTTAATATCCATGAAACTGGCTTTATTTGAAAGATAATTTTATGGCATTAATGTTTGAATATGATTTCGGGCATTTAGTCGCCGCAGCTGGCGCGTACATGGCGTAATCTGGAGATACAATTTTTACACTCTTCGCAGTAAATCAGACTGTTTTTCGGCAATAACGTGTCGAATGTTGGCTTCCAGATTTGTCGGCATGGACACCCGATTTTACATATCGCCAGAGAAAATAATCTAATGGCGTCAAATCGCACGAACGAGGTGACCAGTTAACAAGTACATTTCACGAATTTAATCGTTCGTCAAATGTTTCTTTCAGTAAATTAATTGTACCGCACGCTGTGCGGCATGAGACGCCATGCTGCTGAAACCACATGTCTGCATCATTACAAAAAGTTAGTAATTATATCTCTGTACCGCTCATCGTTGACTGTAACATTCTGACCGTCATCGTTTTTGAAGACGTATGGACCAATGATTCCGACAATAGCTTGTGAATTATCATCGCTCTAAATGCAGCAATTCTGCTTATTGACATAATCGTTTAACCAAAAGTGTGCTTCATCACTGAAGCACGCACAAATAAAATTGTGGATCAATAGCAATATTTCCTTCGACCCATTCACCAAATGTACGGCGCGAACGATGATCGTATGGCTTCAATTCCTGTACAAGTTGAATTTTGTACGCACGTAAACCAAGATCTTTACGCAAAATTTTGGATGGGCACAAGTTTAATTGTTGAGCACGATGACGAATTGACCCACTTGCATCATCATCAACACTACGCTGCACACCATCAATCTCTTGTTGTGTACGACCTCTTACAGGATGCGTATTATCGTTTAGAGTAAACGTATTGCGAAAACGATCCATAGTTTCTCGAATTAATCACTCTAGTGGACGATTATGAGCACCATAAAATGCACGTAATGCCCGATGAGTTTCTCGAATTAAATCATGTTTTTCAAAATAAATTTGCCAAACCAGACTAACTCTAAAATAACTGAGAACTGTCAAATCGGCTGTTACAGGAAACAGTATTGCCAATTTAAAGTTCTCCGCCACCAAAAAAAAAAACACCATTTACACTGACTTCAGTAAAGGTGTGTCCTAAAAACCAACTCGCACGGCTCTTTAAGGTACGTCTTAACAAACATCTCGCACAGTTCGTTAATTAAGCTCAGCTGGCACAGCTTAGCTCAGCTTTTGTGTGTATAGTTCTAGCACACTTTCTTTTTGACAGTTTAAGAACTATACTCTGTTTACCGAACAGATAGAGTACAAATGTGCTATCAATTCGTGACCACTGTATGATACAAAGACTCACTTTACTAATTGGCTGGCTAAAACAGAAGAAAAGTTTCTTAGAAGCGATTGAAATTTCAAGTCGTTAATAGCACTGTTATCATCCATATAACCTAACTGTATTTCCTTTTAATTGTACATTAAATTTCACAATTTTCTGAAAAAATACTTACAACAACGAGAAATCACACTAGATATTAACTGTTACTTTGGGGAAAAGTAATTTCTATAATTTATTTGATTTCCCTACTGTCAAACACCGATAAGGTATCTATCAACTATGAAATTCATGAGTCTATTAAATAAAAACCGGTTTATCTTCTGCATAAATCGTGATCATCACATGAATACCCTCTCTGTTAGATCTGAATACCATGTAATATAACCTAGACTTTTGATTCGAATAAAACAAATATAATATTAACAGTTAACAGGCTTTATATACTTATATTGCTATTTTAAATATTTAATATAATTAAATAATATCAATTAAAATACGTTAGTGGCCAACTGGTGTCAGTTCTAAAAAATAAATAATATTGTTTGAAATCAAGTAATTATAGTGTTATATTTGATCATAATTACAAAATATTAAAAGAATAAAAAGAAATATGTTTTGGGCTGAAAGGCTTCGAAGCTTATAAAATTCAGTTTTATATCCGGTACGTAGACTTCCGCGGTCGTGGTCCGTACTATCTGCTTCTGGGCTTCCGGGCTGGAACCGCGTCACTGGTATAACTGCCGACACTACTGTCTGTCGCACCGAAACTGTTTCAGTGCGACAGACAGCAGCAGTAGTAGAGCCCTGAAATGTCCCATATGAGTGGGTACGAAACGTCGGCAGTTATACCAGTGACGCGGTTGCAGCTCGGAAGCCCAGAAGCAGATAGTATGGACCACGACCGCGGAAGTCTACGTACCAGATTTACATACAACAGCTTTTTTTCTAGTTTGATATCACTACGGTTCAGCCTAAAAGTATAGAGCAACAATCGCGATTTTTATCGTAAACCTTTTGTGTTAATGATTGTCCACATTTATTTATGTACCAATCAACAGATGTGCGCGAAACGAATATTATCAGTCGACGGTGCATAAAATAAATTTCCTTGCTTATCTCTTATTACGCGGGAAGTGAATAATTTTAATTTCTTAAGAAAGATCGCTTGATAACTAGTGATGTAAGAATGATATAGTGAAATAATCTTTATGAATGAATAACGGATCTATAGAAGCACCATAATAAATTTGTCTTAATCTGGTAAAATCAAAATCTTTGTTTATAATACTTTCGAAGTTTTTAAAATATTTATATTTATTTATAACACACACCAATGAGTGTACATCGCTCACTATTTGCACTGACTCGCTTTCAACTAAGTTCCCCAACGTGTAAGGTAGTGGTGGTTCGGGAATACGAGGGCACCGTCTGTGAAATTCTCGAATTCATTTGGAAGATTTGAGAAACCCTTTTTTAGTATTTGCTGTTAAAGCATCCGCATCTGGAAAACATTCTTAAATAGTTCATGCCACAAGATGTAAAGCATGAATTTTACATGTCACATGTAAAAGTTCCTGACAGTCTTCTCTACGAGATCGGTGTACAGAACGCATTTTCGCGGCACTATCACTTATAAACGTCAACAGTTGATTGGTTGAAAGTTAAAGTTTTTGTAGCGTATCAAGCACTATCATTGTAATCGCTTTGCCTGTACATTTTTTTAACCTTTTCAGTATTTCCACAGTTAAACGGCGATTAAAACAAGCCGGTCTTTATGGACGAATTGCAATGCAGAAGCCAAGCAAGCAAAGCAAGCAGAAACGTTTAAAGTCGGCACGCGAACACCAAAATTAGACCATAGAAGGCGAATAAAGTAGTTTGGCCCGATGAATACAAATTCGAGATTTTCGGTTCACGAAGACGTGTTCACGTGAAGAGATCTGTGGGTGTGCGTGCCCGGGAAGAATGCATAACCCCTACTGTTAAGCACGGTGGAGGTTCAGTCATGATATGGGATTGCTTTTCTGGATCAAATGTGGGCGGTCTCGTAAAAATCGAAGGTATACTAAAGAAAGAACAATATAAGCGCATATTAGAGGAAAACGCAATCCCCTCTGGAATTAAAATTTCGGGTCAGAATTTTATCTTCCAACAAGATAATGACCCGAAACACACTTCCAAACCATGCCGGGAATATTTGCAGAAACTGGAGAACGAGGGAACCATAAAGTTATAGCGTGGCTTCCCCAGAGTCCCGATTTAAATCTCTCGAGTTGCCGTGGGAAGAACTTAACTGAGAAGTGAGAAATTCGCCCCCACATTTGCTGTTAATATGTGGAAGAACCTGTAAGAGGCATGGGATAAAATAAACGCTGAGACATTACGAAAATTAAACGAAAGAATGCCTCGATTGTGTGCTGCAGTGACTAAAAATAAAGGAGGTCATATAGACGAGTCTAAAATTTAGTTAAATATATTATACAATAATTTATTTTAGTTGTAAAAATATATATTTTTCATATACGTAAATAATAAAAAGATAGTAGTATTTCAATTTTGATTTTTGTTACAATTTGCGGGTTAAATGCGAGTGACCAAACACTTATGAGCGATAGTATATATACATTATTCATAAAATCATACTATCAGAACAATTATCTTATAAATTAATTCGAAATTCTATTTAATTATGAAGGAATATAATTGTTATAGAATATTATACCGTGAATATATTTTATAATGCAACATGCACATACATACACTAGTTGCTAGAGTAACGTAATAATGAAATGACAGCAATGTATTTTAGAGTGTATTTTATTTTGCAACATAGGATGTGAAATACAGTAGTTGAACAAAATTTAAAAACTACTTTAACAAATTTTCAAAAATGTCACCATTGACGGCCAGACAGTATCCTAAGCGATTGTAGAATTCATTTATTGTATTTTGTATCTGCTCTGGAGTTATTTCTCTTGCAGCAACTCGTATTCTATTTTTTAATTGGTCAATATCGTTTAGAGGTTCTCCATGAAAAACTTTATTTCTGATACATGACCAAAGAAGGAAATCGTTTGGAGACAGGTCTGGTGACCTTGCGGACCATTCTACTTCTCCTCCACGGCCTATCCAACGGTTTGGAAATCTTTGGTTGAAAAATGTTCTAACCATATGAGAATTATGTGCCGGCGCGCCATCATGCTGGTACCAAATCTCACCATCAATATTTAAAGCGTGGAGGGCTGGCATAACTCTGTACTCAAGCAATTCTAAATATTTTTCTCCTGTAAGAGTGCCCTCAATAAAAACCGGTCCTACAATATGGTGTCCAATCAACCCTGTCCAAATATTGACTTTCTGTGGCCGCTGAGTCCTTGTGATATGATATCTATGCAAATTTTGTCTACTTCAGTAGCGGCAGTTCTGTGAATTTACTTCACCATTTACATAAAATGTTGCTTCATCTGTAAAGCAAATTCTGCGTAGTAAAGTATCATCATTATGAAGCTTATCCAACATGATGTCACAAAAGTTACTTCTTCTTTCTGCATCATTCGCAATTAGTTCCTGATGGTTTTGAAAATGATACGACTTAAAATGTTTATGCACGGAAGATTTGCTTACATTTGTAGTTTGTGCTAAAGCTCTTGTGGAGAGCATATTATTATTTTCGATTGTTTGTAGAATTTCATCTCTTTTGGCGTCAGTAATAACATATCTTGGCCTATTCTTTTTTTATGATTAGGAACGATGCATCCATTATTTTTATACTTCTGTACTAACCTACTTATTGTAGTTGGACTCGGTCTTGGACGGTCAGGATATGTAATTTGAAACAAATCTGCTACTCTCCTCAAACTCATATTCGAGTTATACCAGTTCACTAATAACAGTTTTTCTTCTAGACTATACATACCTCAAAAATAGAGTAACTTATTTTGACATCCTATGTTGCAAAATAAAATACACGCTAAAATACATTGCTGTCATTTCATTATTACGTTACTCTAGCAACTAGTGTATGTATGTATGTGCATGTTGCATTATAAAATATATTCACGGTATATATATATATATATATATATATAATATATAAATATATAAATATATATAAACATGTTTGATTCATAACAGTAGTACGTGAAAATAATGTGTTTTTATACTACTATGTTATGAATCAAACATGCTCCTAATGCCAATGTTTTGCCTACGTAACAAGTTATAAAGACCATCGAACATGAATTCGGCAAATATATTTTTGTGTACATCGTAAACCTTTTTATGGTACCTACTGTGCTTACTACAATCAAAAATGACAAGTCTAATCATGTATTTAGAATAAACGTTATTTTTCGCCAAAATTTCGGAAGGTTTTAACATATCTAAATGTATTTGTCGAAAACTTCCAGAATCTTTTAAACCAAATCTCATTAAGTAACTTTATGATATCATCGAAAGCTACCTCTTACAGAACTAATCTCGATTTCACTCTTGTACCCATATTATGCCCCCTCTATAGATATAGTCTGTAATCAATTTTATTACAATCCGCTAATTCCTGCTAACAATATATTTATTAGGGCACCGGGCAAAAAAGACAAAAACTAGAATACTTAAAATATTCCATTTATATTTAAATAAACAAAATTTAAATTTCGAACAGAAATTCAATCATTTAAAATATACATATATATATCAAATAAAAAAATCTTAAATTAATAAATTTATCGCAATTATAATTGATAACCTGATTTGACTATGTTGTTAAATATTATACGGAAGTTAGAAAGAACCAGAACGTGATTACTGTTAAAATTTGTGAAATTACAAATATGCGGTGCCGCAATCTTCTTATTCGTCTCAAAACGAAAAAAATAGATATGACATCGCATACTTCGGGCGAAGAATACTTTTTCAAATGCCAATAATTCATGAAAAACCCCACCCTCAATAATGACGTGGCATGTAGTTGCCCAAGACGTCAGTCGGTGAAAATTTTGCTACCACAAGTCTTTCATTAGTTGCGGAGAGAGTTTCATAGTGCCTCTGTACTTCTGCACCATACATAGGTGAGTGCCCACAAGTTATTTATGTATGCCGTATATTCTGAGCGGAGTGTTCTATAATTAGAAAGATCAACTATTTTATTTAATGTGTATATTAATGTACATGTAATACCCATATCAAGTATTGTTCTCTTCTGTAATATGTCGAAAATGTATAATTATTAAATTTTCTTGAAAAAGAAGTAGCAAAAATCACAATGTTACAGAATCACATTTATTTGTTGAAGACATACCTAAAAATATTCTGCCTAGACATGATTATAACTCACGTTTGCAAGAACCTATTTTTTTTGCCTACACTTCGACACAAATATTTGGCACGAAATTATACTTAGAGCGCATCTTGCGATCGACTAGTTTCTTTTTTTGAACACGAAAAAGAACAGTGAATATTCTCCTATGGTATAATATGCCTACAGTATAAAGAACCACCATACTATAATACATCGAAGTTTAAAACTTTTACCCTATAAGACTCCTCATGAAACCTACTCCATAATCTTATAAATAAATATTTTCGCAATTTTTCAAAGGATAAAATCGTTAAATTTACTATAATGATGAAGAGTCTGGAGTATGTCCAAGATCCTCTAATTTATTTTTGTGATATATCTGAGAAATACTGGGAGCAGTTCGCTTAAATGAATTTTATGTGTTTTCATGAAAATCGCCTCTTTATTTTTGAAAAAGTAACCAACAATTAAGTTCCCGCAATAATTTTATGCTCAGAAGAGGCGCTATAATTTGATATCGTTACTATTTATATTCAATATTAAGAAAACAATGTATTATTTTAGATATGCCTTCACCATCAGAGACCAGGAACCTCCTCACCACATTTATGATTTTAAGTATTCTTTTACTACTATTATGGGTACTTTATTCTGGACTCGTTAGTTGAAGGTAGGTTTAGCCCATTCTAATATATACGCTCTCGCTCACGGCAGCGCACTTATTTTAATAGCTAATTGAAATAATATAAAAATCAAAAACCAAAACAAAATGATTGTTTAATTTGCATATATTTAGATACAATTCTATTTGTAAATTATTAAATTAATTTGAATTTTGCTCCATAAAAGCTACTTTTGTGTTTAACATCCTATTAATATACGATCCTCGATATTCTATTAATCTTTATGACTTCTTGTAGAATATCGTTATACTGTATATTCCAGCATTGTAAAGATATTCGTTAAAATATTTTTTCTAACTCATTTGCTAAATTTATTCCATAATCTCCTAAGAGAGTTTCTATAAAATAGTTACCAGGAAATTCTTTATAATGAATATTAAACAATCTTGTGACATTTGTTCATCTAAAGAAACTTCGACTTTGCTTAACCACTTAAAACTTAGATTCATCACATTGCAATACATTTTTATACAAGTAGTTAACAATTTTAACTTTTTTTGTTAATTTTTATAGTATAAAAAAATCCTCTAATATTCACATTATTGGTCTTAATGAAATCTTATCCATCGCACCCCGTGATAAAGTGCTCCAATGGAACCTGATTATTTTGTTATTTCAATAAAATGAAAATGATTACGAATACTTTGTATTTGTTTTATTTATTATGACACCAGCACATACGGACTATGTATGGAAAAATAACAACATTTAAATGTCTACCTCAGTTATTCTTGCAAGAGGTTATTTGCTTAGCCAAATTTTCATAGACTTTCACACATAAATATCTTAACGTAATTTCGAAGAGAAGTCTAATGTTTATCGCTAAAACGGGAAATTATGGAGACAAGAAACATCATTTAATAAATCAACTTTCTCCTACTAAATGGCAAGTGGCGCCATCCTGTTGAAACCACATGTACTATTTATTTCGTTAAATTAAAGTAGAAAAAAGAGTTTATTATCATGTCACCATAAGGAACGCCAACCACAGTTCAAGTAATTCCAACAGTACTTTCGAAAGAAGAGGGTCTGATAACACCACCTGCCCAAAAAACGCACGAAATTATAACCTTTTCCGGGTACAGTTATTTTTTTTGAACCATATGAAGATTTCAAGCTCCTCAAATTCGGCAGCCTTGCGTATTAACAAAACTTCCTAGGAGAAAATCAGTTTTGTCACTTGCTATAATTATGTTAAAAAAATCAACTATTTGATGCTTTAGTATTCAGTCGGCAAAGTTCTGCACTGTCCATGGTCTCTAGGCTTAAGTTGTTGTTTTAATATTCACTAGAAAGATGTCGAGTTGCTGGGCACGACTCGAATTAAAGTTCTGGAGTTTTCACGTTTTGGTTCACAGCTACGATATAATTCTAAAAACGGCTACTATGTGCACCTACAAGTGTTGGTTTTTCGTAATCAAATCGCTCTCGGCAAGTTTTTTATTAACTTCTTATGTGTATTGATTATGTCCGAATTTTGATAACAAGTTTTTACGATTGTTACTCATTCTTGCGCTGTGTAACGATGATTACTTTCCTGTATTTGTACAATAAATATGCCTAACCCCAATATCATTGTGTGCAAAATGGGCGAAACAATTAAGGCAGTTCTTTGATCATCTATTCCTAATGAAATGTAGTTAGGTTATGTAAATAAATGTTTCTTAACTGTTTTCGGCATATAATGGTTTTATGCAAGGCATATTTTAATGAGATTAGATTTTTTTCCTAGAACTTATATGTATTATATGTGTGTCTAGATTTACAAAACAAAAGAATTCAGATGAACTTCAGTGAATATTTTGGATATACAAAAAGCTTAGCAAATTTATATTACAAGTTTAGATTAGGCATTCTTTATGAAAATTTTTATTGTTTTTATAAGAATATATTAATAAAATAAAAATAAGTATGTCACATCTAAAGTATGTTTCAAATTTCGCAGTTTTTTTTAAGAATAAATAATTTGCATTCACTTTCAAAAACGTTTTATTGGTAATTGAAGTACCAATTATGATATTTATATGGAAAAAATAATATCTACCAAACGGCCTCCTCTTGCAGCTCCACAGACGTCCATTCTTTTGTTAAAATGTTCAATGACATTTTGACATTATTTAGGTTCTATCTCACCAATTACACGAATAATTTCATCTTTCAAAGCAGAAATTGATTGTCGATTGTTTTTTATTAAAACTAACCCCAAAGAAAATAGAGAATAATGATCTTTTGCATCACCGTTTCTTGAGATATACAAAAAATTTTCTCTAAATAAATCAATTTCAAAATTTTGTTGAAACACATACCCTCTGTAATATTCTTAATGCCACAAAATTTCAGATATTCACCATTGACAGTTACAGCTTCACCAGGAGCATTTTCAAAGAATGTAAGGATTGCTTTTCATGAATAATTCATGGATTGAAGCAACGATTAACATCGTTAATGTATCGGAAAAAACAAATCACTCACTTGGAACATTTTAAATGATAACTGTTCTTTTATTTGAACTTTTTTCAAGTAAAATGTTTACATACTACGTAAACGTCCTAAACTTTCAATCTTCAGTATTTCATTTTCACTGCCCAATCTTCCTTGGAAGTTTGAAACAAAAATCTTTCATAGCTTTTTAGAATTTTCTATCTTTTCACAAAGATTTTGATAATTCAACAATTGATACATTTACACGCTTTTTTTTCATACAAAAATCTACCCAAGCATCTATATTTTATTTATTCTTACCTCATTTCACACCATATATATATATATATATGTTATATATATATATATATATACATTCAACACATAATTTATTAATATTCTAATGTTTAAAGTTGATTTAATATAGATACTTCCCAAGTAGATTTTCAATTCCCAACACTGACAAAAACAAGCAATTCGACAAATATTGATATAATAAATTAATTAAAATATGAAACTCGTAAATGTTAGAAAAAAATCTTTATTTACTAAATGCTTTTTTTTGCATTGTAAACTGAATAATATACTCCTAATTTCCTGATATATAAATTCTTTTTCATATAAACCACTCTTTTTCAGTTTATTCCCAAACTATGCTTATGATCAGTTATTAAAATTTTTAATTTGTTGTAACATATATCTCTTAAAGTTTTGAAATTATTTTATTTATGAAACTATTATACTGTAAGATTGACAAATCACATGAAACGTCATTGAGTGTTCTTTTAGTTTATTGATCACGATCAAGTTTTCATTATCAAAAACTACTTTCGAGGTGATATAGAAAATATAATGGTACTTTTGCAGCCATGTATAAAAAAATTTCGAGCATAATTTCAAAATTTTGCAGTAACTTATGCGCAGTTTGCTACGAAAACAGAATGTAAGGATTGCTTTCAATACTTTGAAGCAACGAATCGTGTAATGTATCGGAAAAAACAGAACTCACTTGGAACATTTATTATAACTGTTCTTTATTTAACTTTTTTCAAGTAAAATGTTTACATACTACGTAACCCTAAACTGTCAACTGTATCATTTTCACTGCCCAACTAAGTTTGAAACAAAAATCATAGCTTTTTAGAGTATAAAAGATTTTGATCAGTTGATACATTTACACGCTTTTTTTTTACAAAAATCTCAAGCAATATCACCTCATTTCAACCAGTTTACAACTAATCCCATTCTTTTTCAAATTCATTTTAAAGTTCATTTGAGATTTTCAATTCCCCGTTCAGGATACTGCCAGGGTAGAAAAAAATTCTGCTCGCGAGCACAATTTTATTTAATTCGTTCGTTTTAAAATTTGTGTTCACGAGTTTTATCGTTAAACTCGCGAGCACAAACTCAACTCGTGAGCAGAGTAGGAAAAAATTCTGCTCGCGAGCACAATTTTATTTAATTCGTTCGTTTTAAAATTTGTGCTCGCGAGTTTTATTATTTAACTCGTGAGCATAAACTCAACTCGTATGAATAGTTCTTTTTAATATAGAAAATATAACTCGCTCGAATTGAATTCGTTCGCGAGCGAGTTTAATTCGAGCACTCTCCGTACTCTGGTTAAAACATTTATTATAACTGTTCTTTATTTAACTTTTTTCAAGTAAAATGTTTACATACTACGTAACCCTAAACTGTCAACGGTATCATTTTCACTACCCAACTAAGTTTGAAACAAAAATCATAGCTTTTTAGAGTATAAAAGATTTTGATCAGTTGATACATTTATACCGCTTTTTTTTACAAAAATCTCAAGCAATATCACCACATTTCAACCAGTTTACAACTAATCCCATTCTTTTTCAAATTCATTTTAAAGTTCGTTTGAGATTTTCAATTCCCCCTTCAGGGTACTGCCAGGGTAGAAAAAAATTCTGCTCGCGAGCACAATTTTATTTAATTCGTTCGTTTTAAAATTTGTGTTCACGAGTTTTGTCATTTAACTAAAATATATTAGTATATATATATATATATATATATATATATATATATATATATATATAGTATATGTTCGTAAAGGTTGAATTATGGAAATTTGAGTGCGTTAAGATATGTGTAACAGCGAACAACACGCTGCGTCGTGGTTATCAAGCTAATTATTTAGTCAGTCTATTCTGAAAAGGACGCTGTTTTCATTACAAATTTCACTTACCTCACTAAAGCCTCACTGGAGCCTCTCGTCGAGTTCATATCATAATTTTTGTAGTAAACATAAACATAATGGCCTTTCTGGGCGTAGCTTTAGATGGGATTGTTATTCCAGCAAAGCTCGACTTAACTAATTAAAAGCTCGTGTCTGTTTTATGTACGAATCTTAAGTTTGTACACATACTTTACAGATCTTTAGTACAGTAATGTAGCCACAGTTTCATAATTCTATTGGAAATTTTATTTCATCAACTCAGTATGAATTCCTGACAACACATTCCTTAGTAATCAATAATAAAGTTTTTATATCCAGCATATTTAGAAAACGTTGATCAGAGAAAGAGAAGAAGAGCTTAGTTACTTTAACATATGTATTTCTGAAGAAAGAGTTCAATTAAATTGAAACATTTGTCTCTTGAACGTTATCTTTATCTAAAAAGACCCCACTATGTATGCGCGCGTTAAACGAAAATATCAAATATTAAAATAGTCATTAGTAATTAAAGTAATTAACAGCCCGGAAGTAGCAATCACATTTGAAATTTGTTGTTATGACTTAATATTTCAATGTTTCAATGTAACAAAGTTTTAATTTCGTTGTCAGATTCGCAGTTATATTTTTAAAAATCTGTTGTTCATTCATGCTTGCTTTGTTATTATTATAATTTTGACTTTAATAGTGATTGTATGTTGTTGGCAATGAATCAAACGAGCAAAAATAAATCTATACTAATCTCCTTTCAATAAACGTCAATTAGAAGTTTTCTGGATGTTTTTTGTTACCCAGTTGTGAGAAAAGGTTATCATTTATACATTTCTTTTTCTTGTATACTATGATTTGGCACACTAGCTCGTTTGAGTATTAATGTATAAATTTAAAAAGATGTTTTAAGCATAAATTCATCACTTTTATGTTTATTTTTGTAAATCATGTTATATAAAACATTCCTAAGCTATCTACACATAAATTTATATAAAATTCCGAAAAGCATATGTGATTACAATATAAATAAACACGCCAAATTATTTTAGACAGAAAAGCGAACGTTTTCATTGCCATACACACGTAGATTGCTTTAAAAGTTTTGCGGTTCAGCTACTTCCCATAAGGTAGCACTGTCGGAAATATTTTTGTCGTATTCTCTGAAATTTTTAGTCCAAAGATCATTTACAAATTAGTAATTTTTTAAATAAAGTGAGTGTTGTGAAAAATGTAATTAACGCGCGAAAATTTTCGAACCATGGTTTTCGAGTATAAGACTCACTCTCACTCGACAAGAGTGTTCACAAAAAATCAAGCGATTGTTTGGCGATGAAGCACCATCCTTGGTGACTGTTGAACGGTGATACAACGAGATCCAGCGTGGACGTGTTTCGCTAAAAGCGCTTTTGGATTGGTGCAAAAAAATGCTTAAAAACATTTAAGGTTGAGCGAAATCAGTGTACGACATCGTTACAGGTGATGAAAGTTGGATTTATTGTTACGAACCAAAAAGCAAGCGGCAATCAGCTCAATGGGTCTTCAAAGACAAAGAGACAGCCACGAAAGACGCAGACGAAGTTCTGGCAAGAAAATGGTGGCTTCTTTTTTCGGACGCACCAATCATCTTGCTACTATTCCGCTAGAGGATCGTCACGCAGTCAATAGTGAATAGTATACAACCATTTGTTTGCCAAGTATCTTCCAAAAAGTGCTCGGGAAATGACCAAGAGGACGGATCATTCTGCATCAAGACAATGCATCACACAACGCATCTCAAACATCAGTTTTTAGCCGCTTGACGAACGGAAATGATGACTTATCCGTCTTATAGTTCCGACCTGGCACCTCTTGACTTCTTTCTATTCCCATACAAAGACGAAATGCGTGGATTGAAATTTAATACCCCAGAAGCCTACACAAACTTCGTATCTGAAGCGACTGAAAAACAATGGCCCTAATGGTTTGAGAACTGGTTCCACCAAATGCAGAAGTGCATAGATCATAAAAGCGAATATTTTGATAAGCATTTTAAAAAAATTGGTGAAAACAATTGATTTTTTCTGTATCATCCGCAAGATTTTTAAAACAACCTACGTATTTGTATATTAATCGATCCAAATATAATTATTGTTATTCTTGTTACATTTCTTTAAATTTTATTTGCATATATCTAACATTTATACAACATTAATATTTCTGAATTACATAGTGGTGACAATAACATATGTATTTTCATATGACACCAAACCTTAAACGCTAGCATTCGAGCTTTGTCTAAAAATCGAACAATTAAAATTCGTTACTAATTAAGACAAGACATGTCCAATAAAACCAAAAAGTAAAATACTGATAAAACCGTCATATAACTAATTCGCACTAAATGTTAATTGTTATTTTACTTATAAGATACAGTTAGTCACAAAAGTGTTCGTACACCCCGTGAATGTTGAGTATCATTAAATGTCACCCGGCTATATTTACCCATTTAGCAGCTTTAAAACACTGTAACAAACTCTTATCAATTTGAAAACTGTTATTCTTTACAACTACAAAAAAATTTCCTAAATATCCTAACTTCGACGGCAACAAAAGTTTTCGTACACTTCATTTTTAAGATATTTCTCTATTGTAAGCCATAAATTTTGAACGAATTTAGTAAATTCTCTTCTTAGCATCACGTATTTGTGAAAATTAATCATTTGATGTTTTTACAAAGATGAATTGTAACACTAAACACATGTCTAGTAATATGCGCGAGTTAACAACACTACACAAAGAAAAAAAAAAAACCTTAGGCCAAATAACCAAATTTATCAAAAAGCCGTATTTTGTAGTACAAATTGGAAAAAAAATATTCACGATATTCTGAACTGTTGAAATTGTACAGAGAAAAAGGTTAAAACAAAATTATCCCGTGTTTTATATTATTGACGAAAAGTAAAAATAATATCATAACCTCAGGTGTTCTCTACGAAACACCTGAAGTAGCTAATAAAGGATCAAAATGACTGAACCCACACGAATATTCTACATACGATTAAACAAATTAAACCATGACCAAAGCTTTTTTATATAAAATTCTAACACATGTCCATTAAGATTTTAAACAACTGTCAATCGTAATGCTTAACAAATTTACGCCATCAGTTAATGTATACTAATTACTATTGAAAAAAGTATGCTGAAGTATCGTATATCAAACAGCATTAGCATTATTTGCTTCCGTCCATGGAAAAGCAAAAATGTATGTATGTGATAAAAAGAAGTGAACCTAAAATCAATCCCTACGAAATTATACAAACTATTAAGCGCTACTTCGATACGCGATTGTTTAATAATTTGGCACATCAGTTACATAATATAATTGTAAAAATTATCCGTCATTTATGAAACATATTGTAATTTAGTTCATTTAATAAGAGTATATGATTTACATAGTTTGCTGTTATTAAAATTGATACTCTTAATAGATTATACACTTCATTTGTTTGTTTTTGTTTTATTGATTTTAAATATATTTAAGTAAATAAACTGATGATGATATTTTATGTTGTTGGCAATGATTCAAGCGTGGTATAAAGAGTAATAAATCTATTTGCACTTGTTTTCTCTCTGTAAATATCTAATATATATATATATATATATATATATATATATATATATATATATATATATACATAGTATATATAATACATTAAGTGTTTTTTTAAGTAGTTTTTTACTTATTAAACTCTCTAAGAAAGGTAATTTTTCATACATTTTTCTTCAATTTGTTTTCTCCGGGTTTTAAATTGGAAAATATTTTTCATTATTGTAAATAACATTATTTTAATTAATTTAAATAGAATTAATCAAGTAATGTTTAAGTATTATTTATTTTATTATCTCTGAGAGATTTCGATTTACGACAACTTTACGAATTTAGCATATCAAAATCATTACCATTCATCATTGTTTTCACAATTAGGTAGATTATATAAAAATCACCCCTCATACATACGAGGTTTATTATTATTATTATTATTAAAAGGAAAGGTGAGTTTTGAATTTTTTTGAAAAGTATTTATTTATTCATCAATATCTATTTTGTCCCCTTCAAAGTAATCCCCCTCAGATATAATGCATTCATACCAGCACTTCTTCCAATCCTCGAAGCACTTCTGAAATGCGCTTTTCGGTATGGCCATCAGCTAGTTCTTCGATTCTGACTTTATCTCATCAATTGTGGCAAAACGCTTTCCTTTCATTGGTCTTTTCGGTTTGGGGTATTCCCCAAAAAGTCGCAGGGAGCCAAATCTGGTTAATAAGGTGGTTGAATCATGATTAGGGTGTTGTTTTTGGCCAAAAAATCACGAACAAGCATTGATGTGTGAGCTGGTGAATTGTCGTGATGCAGAATCCATGATTTTCCGATCGTAATCGAAGAAAATAGTGAGCAAAACCTTCACATTTGATCGAACTTGGCGTGCATTTTCTCGGCCTTCTATAAAGCGCTTGTACCACTTATAAACACTTTTTTGAGACAAAGTGGACTCGCCGAATGCCACAGTCAACATTTCAAGTGCCTTGAAGCACTTTATTCCATTTTTAACGCAAAATTTAATACATATAAAATCGAAGAACACACACAAACGTGACTAAGCTTTTCAGTTGTCAACAACAAACTACTAATCCAAATTGGCTGATAATGCCAACATATGACTAACACATGTGTACCAACATAACAAAAAAAAATTCGATAATCGAATGTACACAGCGCGCGAAAATTCAAAATTCACCTTTCCTTTTGAACAAACCACGTACATAACACATGAAACTTTACTTTTCAAGAATATACAATATAAAATCTGCTCTATTTATTTTGTTATTTTTGAGACATTTCGAATTACAGCTTTCCGAATTTTCTATCTTTAGATCATTCGAACTCATTTATGTACAGAACTCTTGAGTTATTCTAAACAACATTTTTTAAATTTTAAAACCACCTAATCAGAGTACGTATATAAATGGACACTATTTGATGTAGAAAATCATTACCATTCATTATTATTTTCACAATTAGGTAATCACTAAGATTGATATATAACCCCTTTTCACATTAACTTTTGTAATTCTTTATACGCATTTCGACAACTAAGTTGTCATCATCAGCAGACAATTGCAAACTGTCGCACCTGGTAAACCACGGCGAAAAATACCTGTACGAAAACAAACTCCGTACGCGATCAGCACCGTTGAGAACCAAAATGTACACTGTATGTAAATGTACAAATGTACAGTGTACATTTTTTTTCTCAAGCATGCTGGAGCAATCGAGTCTGACAGCCTATGGCCTGGATGGTTTCCCTTTCCCGTTTAAACGAATGCTGTCAGCCAAAAATCTTAAGCCGCCCCAAAAGCGCGCGAGCGTAATAATAATTAATGATTTGCCAATATACCCCAGTAATGGAGTTAAGTTCTTGGAAGATGTAAATGCACGAATTATTGTTATCGTTATCTGACCACTCTATATATGTTTGTCTAGTTTTCAATCAATTGCTATCAACAGCATTAAACTAACTTTTATATTCATCCCCGTCTGCTCGGATAATGCTTATCTTAATATTAATTCAGATTTTCTTCTAAATAAATTAAGAATCTTTCCTTTCATACAAATCGGTCACTACTTTGCTGAACTCATCTTCAAGTCTCTTAGATGAAAACAAGAAAACATTGTTTCGTATATTTTCATTCATATTTCTATAAAGAAAAAAATGAGAGCCTAATATCTTCTTCATAACTTAAAATTAAGGCTTTTCGACTTGCTTAAAACTCACTATTGTAACCCCCCTTATTTTAAAGAAAAAGGCCGGTGTTAACTTTTTTATAAACTGTATATAATATTTACGAAAAATGTTTATACTTTCCTTAATGAATTGACTTTATTATATTTAGTAAGAGAAACGAAACTTCAAAATTCCATATTTTCGAGTTTCGCTGTTTACAAATTTTGCAAATTTCTAGGTGAACGAATATACCTTCGAAAATAAGTCAAATTATTTCATCCGAAATATTTTCACACAACACTAGTTATATTCAGCTTGCATGTGCAACTAACATTGGCCATTTTCCAAACGATTGACAAACGACATTGAAAAATTAAAGCATACCGGTAATACCACAGCTTGTACTATAAACGTTAATAATAATTTTATCGAAGTTATTTACGTAAACAAAGCATAAAAATAACAAATAGCCTGAATGGTAATTTCCTGTACATGAAATCTATCGTCGTTTGTTCACTTCCGTTTAATAATTTTCATATAACCATTCCTTAAATTCAATTCTATTTATTAAGAGAAGTTTTAGTAGTTTTAATACAACTCCACTAAACTAACTAAATAAATTAATTAAATTTATTGTAATTTTTGAACAACAATATTTCAAATAAATTAAAAATTTAAATTAGATTATTCTTAAACAATTATTATTTTATGTTTTTGTGTAGTAAGATAAATCCTCCTTTCAGATGATAAGTGATTCGCTTCGTATAGACTCCAAAAACCTCTCAAACAACTACAGTTCGCACTAAGTAGCAAAATTTAATGATAATATATGAAATTGTTTACGAGTTGTGGCAATTAAATAACGAAAGTGATGTGAGAAATGTTATTTATTACAAATAAACTTATATTTAACTTTTATCCTCTACAACATACTCTCCTCCCCTATCTACACACCGCTATATACGTATCTTCTATTGTTTAAAACAATGCTGTAGTTCATCAGTTATCAGCCTCCTCAACAACTCTGCCATTATTCCTTTTACATGTACAACAGACTGAAAATGTGTTCCCTTTAATAGGAACAGGTAGTAGTCACATGGCGCGAGATCTGGCAAATACGAAGAATGATCACAGTAATGTGCTTGTTCGCTAAAAATTACTTCACAGATAGAGCATTGTGAACTAGTGTGTTATCCTGGTGCAGAATCCATGAGTCGTTCTTCCACAAATCCAGTATTTTCTTCCTCACTCTTTCTCTCAGCTTGATTAGGACTTCTTTGTAGTATTTCTGATTAACGGTTTGACACTCACGCATCCAGTCAATCATAATAACACCCTTGATATTGAAAAAAACGATTAGCATTGCCTTCGATTTCAACTTGCTCATTCGTGCGTTTTTCTGTCTTAGCCATCCGGCGGCCTTCCGGTGCATCGATTGACGGTTTTTCCCGGGTCATACTAAATCCAAGTTTCATCACATGTGATGATTATTGTGAGCAAGTCTGATTCTTCTTTAAATTCCATGATGTTAGAACAAATGTTCATCCGTTGCTTTTTTCTTCCCGAGTGAGATTTTACGGCACATTTTTACACAAACTTTTATCATGTTTAATTCATCACGTCAAATGTGTCTTACTGTTTCTTTGTTAATGTTTACCATATCGGCCACCATCTGAATTCTCAGATGTCGGTATTTCCGCACAATTTCATTAATTATCAGAACAGTACCTTCAGTTGAAAATTATATTATTTTCTGCTACTCCATCGTTAATTAAATACACAGAAATTAATTAAAAATTTCTGCGCTGGAGAAGGACTCGAACCTCTATCTGCCGTTTTCTAGACGACTGCTTTACCAATTAAGCCACCAGGCAGTGTAACTTCGAGCCCTTTAATTTTTAATTAATTTCTGTGTATTTAATTAACGATGGAGTAGCAGAAAATAATATAATTTTCATTAAATTTCCCATCGTGAAACTAATTTATATATTTATATATAATTACGAGTACCTTCAGTTGTTGCAGTCACAGGCCGACCGAGATGTTCATCATGTTCGACTTTTCCCGACCTTCAGAAAGCCGTTTATGCTATTCAAAAACTCGCGCACGTGACGTAACATTATCAACAAACACTTCCTTTAACATTTGTAAACATTCTGTGGGCGATTTTTTAAATTTAACAAGGAATTTCAGCTTAATTCGCTGCTCGATTTTTATGTCAACTATTATCACGCCACTACTAAGTAACAGTCTCCTTTACAATTACAGCTTGAAAGTAAACTAAAGCAGACCGAGAGACGAAACTACGGATTGTTTACTTCGTAAATATATTTGCAATAAAGTTTAATTTAACAATATCCTAAACGACCACAATAAAAAGTTAAAATTTCAAATTAATTAATTTCTAGGTTTGTTTTTAAACGGTATAAACATATTACCCATAATAGGATAAACGTGTAGAATTTATTATGATATTACCTCTTAAAATTACGCATTTTGAAAAAATCCTATGTGGAGTTTCGCAGTTACATTTTGCAATTATTGACGTTCCTAACATATACCAATATCAACATCTGCGTTAATTAATAGTGATTCTGATCACAGATGATTTTTCGATAGCATGAGTAGTGGAAACCAACATTATAACTTTAAAATATTGAAAATAAATGTAAATAAATTCCATGCGGCCCTTAGATATATTATTCTAGTCCATACATAGAATAGAGTTTTTTAATAGAATAACATAAAATCTCACTTTTCACACAATTTGCTACCTATTTTGAATTTTATTTATATCTAAATATTTCAAGAAATAACATTACATTTCGAAAGTTGACAGTAATACGAAAAAATAATCATTACTAATAATGTAAATATTTGAACGAATTTGACATCAAAAATTCTAAAGTTATTAAACTGATGGCTGTAAGAATTCGAAGTTAGAAATGAAACACAATCATAGGCAACTATCTATAGATAGTTTAGAAAAACTCACAAGGGTATTCTATAATGTGGCCAGTATCTACGAAATGAAAACATATGTAGATCAGCGTGTTTACTACTACTCTCTTATTACTCAATTAAGCAAGCAGTAAAAACGTGAAGGTGTGAATGTAGATCAACAAAATTTGTAATTATTTAACTTACGAGGATCATTAGATTACATTTATAAAATGCGACGATGAAATCTATATTCTTTTTATGTGTAGAAAATGTTAAACATAACAATCACTATAAAACATTAGCACCTACATACATACATTTGCCCCTGACTAAAATTAAATGTAAAAGCAAATAATGTTGAATTATGCATATTAAATAAAATATGAAGTACATATAATTTTATATCTCCAAACATTATATAGTTAATAAGATGTGTGCATTTTTTCTTTCGACGGTAAAAATCATGTACGAAATTTGTTTCGTGCGGGTTTTTGACATGGTTTTCAGGAGCGACACTGTTTAATTATCTGCTGATGATGCCAACCTAGTTGTCAAAATACGTATACCAGGTATACCGGAAAGTCATTACCGGTTTTTCTAACAGATGTTACTAGGGTTAAGTATGCAATGTTACACATATGTCACTTTATTCTACAGACATCAAGCTCCAAAGCAATAGTAACACTGTCATAGATTTATACCCCTTTGAAAATGTCGAGTTTCGTGCCTGAAAAGTGCATTCGCGGCACGCATTACTTTTCTTATTTAATCAATAGAAAAGAGCCACTGAAAGTCATTGTTTGCTGGAAGAAACTTACGGAGAGCATGCTCCAACCATAAAAACATGTGAGGCGTGGTTTCGGCAATTCAAAAGTGGTGCTTTCGATATACAAGACAAAGAACGAAAAAGTTTGAAGATGCGAAACTGCAGGAGTTATTGGATGAAGAACCAACCCAATCTCAAGAACAACTGACAGAAGCATTAAATGTGGCCCAAGAAACGATTAGCGACCGATTACGAGAAATGGGAAAATCCAAAAGATTGGAAAATGGGTGCCACATCAATGAATGACAGGCAAATGGAAAATCGAAAAATCGTCTTTGAAATGCTGCTTCAAAGGTGTGATCGGAAGTCATATCTGCATCGAATAGTGATGGGTGATAAAAAATGGATTTATTTCGAAAACTCTAAGCGCAAAAAATCATGGTTATCACCTGGCGAAGCCGACGCATCGGCCCCAAGGCCAAATCGTTTTTATCAAAAGACAATGCTCTGTGTTTGGTGGGACCAAACCTGGTGAAACAGTTAATACTGATCGCTGCCGACAACAAATTATTAATTTGAGCCACGCCTTGATAGAAAAACTTCCAGAATGGGCCCGAAGACACGGTAAAGTGATTTTACAGCACGATAAAGCACCGTCTCATACAGCAAATTGAAACCACTTGGATGGGACATAATATCGCACCCGCCATTTTCTCCAGACCTCGCCGCGTCCGACTATCACCTTTTCACAATAATCGGACAGGCGCTTGCAGAGCAGCACTATGCCAATTTCGAAGAAATTAGAAAATGGCCCGATGCATGATTTTACTCAAAGGACAAACAGTTTTTTTGGGATGGCATCCATAAATTGCCTGAAAGATGGGTAAGATGTGTAGAATCGAATGACCAATACTTTAAATAAATAAATTTTTCCATTTTCTTAAAAATTATAATATGTAGTTTTTTTACGGAAAAAAAGCGGTAATGACTTTCCGATACACCAGTATACGAAAATTAATGTGGAAAGGGATTATATATCAACATTAAGTGATTCAATATAATACTTTAATAATAACTTTTAATTTGCATTTATACCTTTGATCATAAATCTTTGTTCCGTTAATTTATACATATTGTAAACAACAAAGATTAGTTTAAGGTTATTAGGTTCCATAGTGAATTATTTACGTTCTACAAAACAATTTCATACTACCAGTCACAAGAGTGTTTGTACACTCCGTAAATGTTGAATATCATCAAATTTAACAACGTTAACAACCTCTAATAACAATATGAAAACTGTTATTATTTACAACTACAAAAGAATTTGCTCAATATTCTATCATCGAAAGTCCGGAAAATCTTCTTAGTATCACCTATTTAAGAAAAATTAATTTTGCGACTGACTGTACGTACAGTAAACAATATACACTTTGTTACTTACATATAAACGTGTTTGTGTTAATAAATTACACACCAATTATGTTAAAAGTTTGTTGATCACATTTATTATAGTATTTTATATTTAATGGAGGCATTATAAATATAAATGTTTAACATTTGTGAATACAATTACTCTGGTTATTAATAGAAAGTCGTTGTACGAGTTATGAAGCATGAAAAATAATAGCACAGCCAAAGTAATTTTACATTTAACTTCATTTTATCTTTGCGAAAAAGATTGTGCTTTTCTCGACGTCAAAAAAAAACAAAGAATAATATTTAATGGTCGATAAAAAACCGGATATTTTATGGCCAAAAATAAAATTTATTTTAAGGATCAGTAACGATAAACTTGTGATTGGAATGATAATATTTATTATTTATCGCTTGTTCATGTACATACACTATATCTTTTTCTTAAAAGAAATAAAAATAACGAAAGAATAAATAATAAAGAAGAACTTGATTTATACATAAATTTGTTTAAAATGCCCTCGATATAACTTTTTGAAAAAAACAAATTTAAACTTTACCTCTTCTGAAAATTATAGCAGCGACAGAGGTGAGAAACTTTTAAATCCATTTTACCAAAGTATTTTTTGACGACCTGCATTATTTTTTTCTATTTCGGATTGATAATATGAGGATGAGCTGAAAAGTCCGTAGAACATCAGATAGATAACGCAGTTTCAGACTGTTTTTGTGGTGTGTCGGCAAGTTGTCTTCCTAACGTCAGCTGATAAATTTCCGATAACTACATTTATAACTTTTGTTGAGACAACTATTTAATTAAGAATGTCTCTGAGTTTTTAACGAGATGGATGGTGTTGAAATTTATACTGTCGTTAAATACTTCTTCTTGAAGCACTTATCTGAAACAAATATTCAAAATGGGATGAACGATAGTGTGAAAAACTCAGCCCTTTAGTTTTACATTTTTGATAAATGGGTTCGTAAATTCAAATGTGGTAGTACAACCATCAAATATGCATTAGATAGTTGACGTGCAAAATCAACTACTATACCAGAAATTGTTTAAAAAGTGCATGCTATGGTATTAAAAGACCGTCGATTGAAAACGTCTGAAATAACGAAGGCTGCAAACATCTCACGTGCAACATATTTTTAGAGACTTGGCAATGAAGAAGCTATCCACGAGATGAGTCGCGACTGCTAAATGTTAATCAAACATTGGTGCGAATGCATATTTCGTGTTTGGAGCGTAACATAAGTTAAACAGTGGCGGCACAGTTCTCCTCCTTCAAAGAGGGCGATGACTTTTCCATCTGCAGGAGAGGTCCGTTTTTTGGGGATATTCTTCTTGATAATTACCTTCCAAAAAACCAAACCATCATAGAGGGATATTACCCAAATTAACGCACAAAATTAATGAAAAGCGTCCCAGTTTAGCCAAGAAAAAAATTTTACACCAAGACAATGCACAACCCTACAAAACTAGAGCAGAAATTAACAAATTAGGCTTCAAAATTCTGAATTTTATCAAGGTAAAAGGACTTTGCAAAACTTTTTTTCTTTAATTTCCTTCCACGAACCTTTCAATCTATTCGCATAAAATCATTATAAAACGCAAAACAGAGTCGAAAAGGACTTTATTTCGATGCGCTTGATTTTTCGTTACTGGCATGATGTACCTATAAAGTGGTTTATGGCTTTGTTTCTGACACCTTCTCGCGGTAAGAATAGAAGCAGTGTTGATTAGTCTTCCTAATATTGAAGAATGCCGCAGAAGTACCGAAACGAGAAACTATTTAAGAATCGAACCGCCCCGACAGTGGTAAATATATATTTTTAATAAAGTTAATTTGAGGTTTGAATAAAAAAAGAAACTTATTAATCTGGTACGTAGACTTCCGCGGTCGTGGTCCATACTATCTGCTTCTGGGCTTCCGGGCTAGAACCGCGTCACTGGTATAATTGCCGACGTTTCGTACCCACTCGTATGGGAAACTGATATAGTTTCAATGCGACAGACAGTAGCAGTAGTTGAGCCCTGAAGACGTCCCATACGAGTGGGTACGAAACGTCGGCAGTTATACCAGTGACGCAGTTCCAGCCCGGAAGCCCAGAAGCAGAAGAAATTTATTATTTTGAATTGAAGAATTCGTAACTTCCAGGTCATTGTTGAAAATAAAATTTGTCTAATAACTTGTCCATATATTTAGTTTCCAAAACAACTGCTTCTCTTTGTACTGTATTTATATAACTAATTAAGCAAAAACTGTACTTCCAATTTTCAAAATACACGTCTATATAACCATCAAACAATATCATCTAATCGAATGTATCTTCTATGCATGACCGAGCAATTTACAACCAAGTTTAAACTTGGTTACACAAGAGTGTACCCCGTGACAATATCTTTCAAATTTCTAAAGTAATATAATGTTACTCTCCAATTTTGAACGCACCCTATAATACACTTACAAAAATAAACTAGCGCCATCTGTTGCAAAAATACATGACTTTTCCGACACCCAATAGTATGATCATATGGTATATAATTTAATTAATTATATTGTATATAGGATATTATATCTTCAGGATTTAGTGTAGAATTAGCAAGAGATTACTCACAAACCAATCTACGCCCTGTGATTTCTTATTCATTCACTAAAATAAATAAAAAATATTATTTCTTTAAGACGTTAAGCTTCTTTCTTTAATACCTCCTCCCCTCCGCTATACAGTGTATATCAGCCAAATGGAATAAATTCGATAATAATTAAATGGAAGGGTGTTCGAAAAAACGCTCGGACACGTCGATTGGGATTTTTAGTTGCGTATTTTTTCAAATAAAAAGTTTATATACAGGGTGTGTCATGTAAAAGTGGTCAATACCAACTTTCTTATTTTAAATGCAACACCCTGTCAAATATTAAATTTTTGGATTCTTTAGAAAATTCCAGATATATTTCATGTACAATGTCCTATACCTATCTTCGACTGTTTCGGAAATATTAAATGTTTTCAGATTAATTTGAAAAATTTTTGATAATGTCAAAAATAACAAGAAAAACATCAATGTCACTGTAGGAGATGTTCAAAGTGTTCGCCGCAAACGTCTTGACAACATCCTAATCTTAAATAAAAAATTTTTCTAACGTTTCCCAACATCTCAGGTGTGACCGATCTAATCGCAACTATTATTCGTCTTCTTAAGTCAGCTAAGTCGAGGGGTTTAGTTTTAGTTTTACTATACTCTTGACATATCCCCATAAGAAGAAGTCTAATGGCGTTAGATCAGGGGATCGTGCTGGCCATTCCATCGATTCTCGCCTACCTATCCACCGATTCGGGAATATTTGGTTGAGATACCGCCGGACATTGATTTGGTAATGGGGTGGTGCTTCATCTTGCTGGAACCACATCGTATTTACTGGAACTTGTGGGTTTGCTAGATCAGGATATAAGTTTGTCAAAACTGGCACGAGATTATTTTGAAGCAATGCTAAATAATTGTCACCATTCAAATTTCCATCAATGAAAACAGGACCTACGATAAGATCTCCAACAATTCCTGCCCAAACATTAACCTTCTCAGGGTATTGCGTATGTTCTTCCTTCATCCAGTGAGGATTTTCCCTGGACCAATAGCGGCAATTTTGACGATTAGCATGATCGTAAAGCGTAAATACACTCATCAGAAAATAAAATATGTTCTAATTGGATCACATTGTTATCTAACATTGTCATCATTTGTTCACAAAAATACGTTCTCCTATCAAAGTCGTCTTCCATGAGCTCCTAAGTTGGTATAATTTTATAGGGATGCATTTTATTTTCTTTTAATGTGCGAGTAATCGATGAATGGAAAATATCGAACATTGACGCTGCTTGTCTACTAGAAGTATGCGGGTTTTCTTCAAACTCAAGCACAATATCCAGTTTGGTATCATTACTTACTGCATTCGCAGCTACTTTTTTATTTGCCTTACATGTCCAAACTCGCGAAACTGCTTTTCTATTTTACTAATTGTTCCTTGGGATATAGGCGGCAAATTTGGAAATTTCTCATGAAATAAGTGAGCAACTTCCATTTGTGTCCGTGTGTTATCTCCATAACCAATCATCTGCAGAATTGTTATTTTGTGCATTTCTGTGTGAACCATTTTGCTGAAATGTAGTTAACGAAATTCAAACAGTTATGACACTGACAACACTTTGCTAAGGCAAGGTATTTTAAAACGAAGTACAAGTACAATTAAAGATTTTCACTTAATAGTTCGCTAAACAAACTATTATGTGAAAATCTTATTTTAATTGTAAACAAAATTATTAATCTGAAAACATTTAATATTTCCGAAACAGTCGAAGATAGGTATAGGACATTGTACATGAAATATGTCTGGAATTTTCTAAAAAATCCAAAAATTTAATATTTGACAGGGTGTTGTATTTAAAATAAGAAAGTTGGTATTGACCACTTTTACATGACACACCCTGTATATAAACTTTTTATTTAAAAAAATACGCAACTAAAAATCCCAATCGACGTGTCCGAGCGTTTTTTCGAACACCCTTCCATTTAATTATTATCGAATTTATTCTATTTGGCTGATACACACTGTATAATATATTACCAAACAAGTTTTCAATATTAGATCCACTCCATCTTCTTATATTTATACTATTCGAAATAACAATAAGATAGTACCGGACATCCAGTTCTACAAAACTCCCACTCGATTTATTTTTAGATATTAACGCGAACAGTAATCATCACCAACTAGCGATTTGCTTGTTTTTCTAAAAAGTGTTTACTACCTGATATTTCTTTGTCTGCTTTTGACAGTTTCGCAATAAAAAAAAATTGTTAAATTCCTTTACATCCTAGGTAATTGCTACTGTACAAACACCATGTGTAACCAGTCTCTATATGCACGTATCGCATAGAATAAGAGTTCTAGAATAAAATGTTTTTTTAATTGAAATTTATTTAAATTTAGATCTGCCCGGTCATCAGATATGTGTCTGTATGTGATGCGAAACATGTGCATTTAAATTAAAACTATTTCAAGATTTAGTCATGGTCGATTAGAACGTACTACATAAAGCTTTGAAAGAGTGTTGCTGTAATTATGCGGTTTCTTTTTAGAATGAACCGAAATAACATCACGCATTAAAGTTGTTTAGATTTCAAAACCTGACACTTTGTATTTTTCGTGATTACTAATTTTATAGTTGATTTATTCTAGACGCTCGATAATTAAAAAAACAAACTCAATATACATTATTATTATTAAAGTTGGCAGAGCCTTCATCGTAATTTATTTCGTACAAAAACGAAATGACGGATATCGACCAAACCCATGTTACGTAGTGTGTAAGTTTTTGATATGATGCAAAGAACTCCCCATTGATTAATGAGAAAATGATGGGCTTTGAATGCGATTTAAAAGAGATTTAAAAGACATCGTTTTTATTACCGCTCGTTTTATTTTTCAAAGTTTGAATCTATAATTACACAGTTTTTCCCTTAATAAAAAATCTAATTAAATTCAGTTGCGTCTGCTAATGAAATTTATAGGGACGATATATAGAGTTTGAAGTAAAAAGTATCGTCGATTAAAAAAATTGCGGTACTTTAATGAATATATTGAAATTATTAATTAAATATTTTAAACAGATTTAAACTTGAGATCAATTCGCTTTTAGCATCTGCAAAATGACACAAAATCACACATTCATTAATTTAGATTATTTTATTTATAAATGGCTCTTATATACTTAATGTCCGATGCAGTCTTCTTCACATAGTATTTTGTAAAAAATTTATATTGTTTTAAGTTGTTCCCTCTCTAAAATTGTCATCAGTAGTAAAGCTACCAATTCTTGACGGCACATTAAAGTCGTCGGGAGTCGGGATGCAAAGGCCTAGTTAATTCACGGAGTGAATTTAGTACATTGCGACAGCTCGATGAGAACGGTTGTGGTATACTGCTGTTCTCGTGTAACGCAATAATGTCAGAAGGTTAAGGCAAATTATGTAGGCTCTGTGCGTGATAAAACAATATTAAATCCGATTTAGATATGTGTTAATTTTCCTAAAGAAATTCGAGAATTTCACAGGCAAACTAGAAAATCCTTCATTGTCGTTAGTAGACTTACTGCAAGTACTGGATGATGTACATTCAAAGTGGAACGCCTTAAGTGACAAAAATCAAATTGAAAAATTGAATAGTGTTTAGATAAATATTCAGATTTTTTCAGATTAAGACAAATATGTAATGATAGTGATAGTGCTTCTAGAGCTCCCTTACGAAGCTTCAAAAATTATTTTAGTTATGCAAATGTTACATCGCTAGATATGGAACAATAATTTTCTTTGTATAAGAATATTTTTTCAGTTGGGCGTACGTCACTGAGTGAAGTGCTGTTTAACATATGCCAAATGCTGCAGATACATATAATCGAGTTCATACGGATTGATAATGTTTGGCAGAGAGTAAATCTTTCACAATTTCTAATAAATTACAAAAATTTACTGGCGTCAAACGTCTTACTACAGTCCATTGAACGTATGATGGAGCTATTGATGCCTTTTGGCTAGATTAAATAACATTAACAATTATCTTCATTTTTGCCACATTTTCATCATTAAACGATACATTAGGTCTTTCCACTCTTTCGTCATTTCCAACGGCTTCATAATCCTCTTCAAAACGTTCATACCATCCATAAACACTTGCCCATTAAATAAACATTATAAATACTTCGCTGCATTTTATTTTATTTTTGACACAAAATACCTATAAAACGTAATATTTAAAAATTTATACAAAACACCTGGTCATTATTACGGTGAAATTGTTTTCATGTTTGCATCTGTTGTAAGTTTTTATTAATACTTCTTTTCAGCTTAATTTTTATCATCCTTTGAATTTTTCATACACCTCCTTTCTGTTTACCTTTTTTGTGTTTTTTTATTTCCTTTTTTTGTATTGCTTATTGTTACTGGCTTTGGGCTTACCGTTGCCCTCTTTCTCTTGTTTGTGGTTGGATAGTTTAGAAGCCACCATTACTGCTCTGCAGGATGACATTTAAACACTGAAGTCTAACTTCCCGCAACCCGTTACGTCCTCTAATTGTTCGTTATTTGATATTTAAAATACAGTTAAGGAAGTTGCCGAGTGTGGGCATCGTAAATGTAACGTTATCGTTTATGGTTTCAAGCAGTCTTATTACAAAAGCAATACTGAGCAAATTAATGCGGATAGGATTTAGTTGTTGCACGCTGAAGTGAAGGATGCCAATCTCCAGCTGACTCGTTTGGGTCAATTATATCCCTCTAACTCGAACCGTTGCAGACTTCTCAGGATTATTTTCTCACCGGATTTCCATGTTACGTTGTTCCTTATAATAGCGAGTGGTTTGAGGAAAATGAATCGTTGGAAAGGGTTATCTAAAGAACGTACTGTGTTGCAGCGTAAACTATATAAGGAGGCTCGTTAGGAACTTGGACAACGTTTAACCAAGAGCGACACTAGCTTAGAAATCAAATACAAAGTTGCATTCCTAGAATTGTTTCTTCAGTAAACTAGTTAAGCCCAATACTACCCCTGTTGCTTTAAATATGTATTATCAAAATGCTCGTAGTTTAACATCAAAATCTCATACTTTTTATACCAATGTTTGTAAACTGGTATCATTCTTATTACAAAGTATTTGTTAGAGGAATCCTTTTCTGATTCTGAGAATTTTCCTGCTTGTTACAATGTTGTGCGGTCTGATAGAAAGTTTCCTTTGTTTGATCGATCTACGGGTGGTGATAGTAGCTCTGTCTAATGTGATCTCATATCTACCTATGGATACCTCTTTTCTTACCTACATTGCTCTTTTAATTGATTTGGTTACATGTGACTGTCTGTACAATTCTTTCGATTTACTCTTAATAAACGCTTACATTCCTCCCGATACGCCACTATATACTTTTGATTCCTCTTCTGAGGCATTGGAAATCTATTTTCTAAATAAACCGATTATACTCACCGGTTCATTTTGTTCACAAACTATTAGTTTTTCTTCTAAATATTCTATGTAATACTTTCGATTTATAACAGTTCAATACTGTTTCAAATATTAATAACTAAATTCTTAATTTGATATTTTTAAATATTGATATTATTTTATCTATACGTCATGATGAACTGCCACTTGTTTCGGAGGACCCTTGTCATCCCGCTTTATATTGATATTCACTATTCTTGCCATTCCTCTCCTCCTCACTTTCCGGTCTCCTGAACACCTCATTACAATTTTCATAAACCCAACCTTAATAAACTCTACGATAATCTTTATCAAACTGATTGGTCTTTCCTTGATGAATGAAAGTTAATCTAGCATAAAAATCATTTATAATGTTATTTATAATATATTTAATAGGTCTACTCATAAGTTTAAATCTTTCACTGCATCATCTTAGCCTCCATGGTTCAATAGTGAAATTATAGCCAATTTAAAACTAAGGCCACCATTAAAAATGGAAATTTTCTTGGTGTGTTTGTCATTATGAAGAATTTAAAAGACTTGTCTGTTTAATTAAATATTTAATTTGTGTTCGCTACAAGGAATATTTATCGAACATTAAGCACTTTATTAAAGAATATTCTCTCATCTATAGTCCTGCTTTGAAGTGTCCTGCTTCATTCAAAGCAGGGCACTTCAGAAATACCTAAGTAATGTACGACAACTCGAGAGACCTAGACAATCCTCAGGACAATGTTTATTCATTTGTACATTATATTTTCGTAGTGTACACTCTCCCCTCTCATACGTACGATCCCATTAATATTTCTATAGATCTCCCCATTTTCTGGATTAATCCAGTTAATGAAGAAACCCTGATTGAAAATACGCTTTCTTTTCCGAATAAATTCTTGATGATACGATTTCTAGCTTCATTACTCAAGATGCTCGCTATTCGCTCGCTTTTCCTTTGCAAAAGATCTTGTTATTTTCACCTATCTTTCCTTCGATCTGGAAGCGCGAGAATCGTTTTAGTTTTAGAGAAGGGTGATAAATCTAGTTTCTCCTGTTGCAATTCTTTCGAACCTTTCCAAGATAATTGAGCAATATCTATACAACTCCAGATTTTGTAATATCCGTTCTTATATTTCTCCACGTTAGCCTTCCCTGGGAGATCCACTGTGACTAATCTGACTTAATTCATACAGTTTACCCGTGAAATTATGTACAAACAGTGCCAGGTTGACTGTATTTTCGACAGAATACGCAGGTTGCTTTAAAGATTTTGCGGATGATATAGAAAAGAGCAATTATTTTAGCCAATTTTTTTTATTGTTGTTCACAATATTCTCCTTTATGATCTATGCATTTCAGCATTCGGTGGAACCAATTCTCAAAACATTGGACTCATTGTTCTTCAATCACCTCAGATACAAAGTTTTCGTAGGCTTCCACAGTTGCTTGCGGGTATTCAATCCACGCATTTTGTCTTTTATGTATGGGAATACAAAGAAGTCACAAGGATCTAAGTCGGAACTAAGACGGATAAGTTATCAATTCCTTTCGTGAAGCGGCCAAAAAGTGATGTTTGAGATGCGTTGTATGCAATATCTTGGTGCAGAATGATTCGTACTCTTTGTCGTTTCTCGCGCACTTTTTGGAACACAGCTGGCAAGCAAGTGGTTGTATACCGTTCACGATTGACTGTGCGACGATTCTCTAGCGAAATAGTAGCAAGATGACCGGTGCGTTCAAAAAAGAAGCCAAAATTTTCTTGCCAGACTTCGTCCGCGTCTTACTTTCGTGTGTTTCTTCTCGTCTTTGAAGACCAGTTGAGCCGATTGTGCTTGCTTTGTGGCTCGTAACAGTAAATCCAGCATTCGTCAGCTTTAATAATGTCATACACTGATTTTGCTCGACCTCAGCTGAATTTCTAAAGCTTTTTTTCCACCAATCCATACGCGCTTTTCGTTGGGCATCCATTAAATTGTGTGGCATCCATCGAGCGCGAAGCTTTCTGACGACAAGATGATCATATTAAAAGGATTGCACAGAATTGCGCAATAATAAGCAAAGATGTTTATTTCTCGTATAAAGATTATACAATATTGCACGAGTATTGCATCACCACAGATGGTTATAATAAAATGAAATATCCTGTATTTTGGAAATGTAAATTTTCACACAGCTACTTAAACAATCGATTATTTCGCACATCAAAGTATTAATGGATTATGTTGTTCTGATTTAGCGAATCCCAAGTAATGGCTGTATCTTATTAAAAGTAGCTTGATATTAAAAAATATGTTAGAATAGAATAGTCAGTAAAATAATCAACACAACTGCTCAAAATTTGCATATTTTTTCTAAAACCTCCCCTATACCATTTGTAGTAACTCTTGTATTGGGTTGGCAACTAAGTACTTTCGGTTTTGTAGTATAAAATAAAACACTTTTTTTTTAAACAAATAATAGTTTTTAATCAATTATATATTTTCCATTTTGCTCAATGACCTTTTGCCATCTTTCTTTCAGCTGCATGATTCCGCGCTCATAAAATTTCTGGTCCTTATTAGCAAAAAAGTGAACCAGGTGCGAGTAAAGGTCATCGTCATTTGTGAAAGTTTTACCATTCAAAGAATTCTGCAAACTTTGAAATAAATGGTAATCAGATAGTGCTAGATCAGGGCTGTATGGGGGATGTGGCATCACTTCCCAGCCAAGCTCCAATAGTTTCCCACAAGCTGCCAAAGATGTGTGAGGCCTTGCATTATCTTGGTGGAAAACTACACCTTTCCGATTTGACAATTCTGGCCGTTTTTCTTTGATTGCTTCATCCAGTTTTATTAATTGTTGACAGTAAACATCAGAATTGATCGTTTGGTTCCTTGGAAGCAGCTCAAAAAACACAATACCTTTGTAATCCCACCAAACTGACAGCATGATCTTTTTTGGATGCAATTCAGCTTTCGATGTGGTTTGAGCTGGTTTATCGTGTTTGCTCCATGATAGTTTTCGAACTATGTTACTGTACAGGACCCATTTTTCATCACCAGTGATGATTCTTTTCAAGAAAGGGTCGGTTTCATTTCGTCTAAGGTGCATATCGCAAAAGTTGATTCTTTGTGTTAAATGAATTTCTTTCAATTCGTGAGGTACCCAAATATCAAGCTTCTTAACTAGCCCAAGACATTTTAAATGTTTTTCAATTGTTGTGTGCGATACATGTAGCCTCTCCGCAACCTCTCGAACAGTTATATGACGATCCTCTTCAATTATGACTTTGATTTGGTCATCATCAACTTCAGTAGGCCGACCAGAACGTTGCTCATCTTTGAGGGAAAAATCTCCAGAACGGAATTTTTTATACCAATTCTGACACGTGCGCTCTGTTAAGCAATTAGCACCATAAACTTCACATATCTTTTTGTGAGCCGCAGCAGCTTTCTTTCATTTACGGAAATAAAATAGTAAAATATGTCGAAAATGTTCGTTTCTGCACTCCATTTAAAATTAACCCACAACTAATAGCTATAATAAAAATCACGCACTACTTGCTTCTGAAGTTACGTCAATGTGACTAGTATCACGCGACAAACGGTAAAGTACAGCACTAACATACGTTATCCAAAAAATAAAGCAACGCTCTCTATCAGTAAAAACCGAAAGTACTTAATTGCCAACCCAATATATAATATTTGATATACACTACCGCTCACGCAAGTTTCGACATAGACCTAAATATACAAAATCATTACAAACTGCCATAGATTTGCTTTAGAAAAATATATTATATATATATATATATATATATATATATATATATATATATATATATAAGTATGTAATTTATAATAACCACTTTCATCTCGTATTTAATTCCTTTAAAAAAAATATGAAATTTCCATAAAACGAAATATTTTTAAAATGCTTAATCTTAAAATTATTTTCCCAACTCGTTTCCTGATGTTATAATTAAAATATCTAATATTTGGTGTAATTAAATGTAGTTGTTACTCTTTCGTTAGGACGTCGTTGTGCAATTTTTTTGTTAGTATCCGAACTTCCGTGAGCGATAGTGTATGTAGTTAGTGTAACTCCAAATTTATTTGATTTTCGAGTTATAACAATTTATTCTCCGAGCTATTAAACAATATTTTTAAAAATCGCCTACGTAAATTAACGAAATAAAAGAATTTTTAATTTATAATTCGTATGAAAAAATATGCCCCGTATAAAAACACATTTAAAAGTCTGTTTAGTACCGCTTTTTGTTAATGCTGGCCAATGCAAAAGCTTAATAAATAAATTGTTCATGAAAGACGACCAGATCATTAAAATATGTATACAAGGCCTATTTAAAGTTGATTTCGTAACAACGGCATATTTTTGTTTCTGAATCAATTCTGTATCTAAAATTGTGTTATAATTTAATACCACGGCATAGTATTAGCAGCTGTTGTGTTAAAATACAGACAGAACAGTTGTAACATATAAGCTGTCAGTGCTGACACGTCTAATAATGTTATTAGAACCATCGAATATGAAATCATATTTCGTGGTATTTGCTTTTAATTTCTAAAATACACGATCGCGTTTTAAAATGTAAAATTCTAGAAAAATAGCACACATAATGATAATATTAGAATTTCGATTTTATTCAACAAAATTTCTACGATTCAGCTTTAGAAATTAATTTTTATTTTACAAATAAGTGTTGCGTGTCAGATATCGCTTCTTTAATCAACATTACGGATATTTAATTTGGGAGAAAATTAAGTCAATACTTGAAACAACTCTGTAGAGATATAGACATAGACACTTCTTGAAACTTTACGAATAACAATGAAGAATAGGCTTAAACATAAGTATAAAATTGTGAAAACACACATTGTTGAATTTTACTTTTTGAGGAGAATGTTATTTAGTGCTTACCGTAACACATTCTTTATATCTAGACCTCCTTATTTTGCCATGCTACGAAAAGCAATCGTAAACAACCACAGTACTTCGTTCTTGCTTTATAATGGACATAACATAATTAGGAAGCACTTTTTCGTGCTTCGCCCAACGAAAATTCTCTTGGTTTGGCCGAACTTCGAACTTAGATTCGTTAGTCCACATAACATGTTTCCACTCTTTGACTGTCCGATTTCTGTACTTGTGCTAACTAAAGTTACGTGACCATGAACCTTTTTAAAGTCACCATTTCACCGTACCAATAAATATTGTACTCTCACAGTCGCGGTGGATTTCAGTTGTAATTTCGGATAACTTCCTATTTCACTTACTATATTCGTTCATCAACTGAATAAGGAAGCAATCTAAAGAAATTCGTTAGGAGAAGCCAAAAATCAAAATAATTTTTATTGCTTTTTAAGATTCCAAGACGTTTATCTACATAGAAATCGTCCCAAGTGGTTGGTAGTGGTCGTATTCCAACTAGGAATGAAGGTTGATTGTGCAATATTACACTACCTCATCGCTTCTCAGTTATCATTGATTTTGTGACAAAGAAAAAACATTTTTTGAACATGTAAAATCTGTGAATCTGTCTTTTAATTATTACACAATGTCTAAATTTTAAAATCCAGGATGGCACTAATTTTTAATTTACTGCACATCGAATATTAAAATATTCACAAAATCTTTGTTCAACAACACATTTTTGAGAAAAAGAGCATTAAACTAATGCCTGATTGCCACAACAAACATTTCAAAGCATTTTATAACTTTGGAAAAATTTCTGAATAATACAAAACAAATGTTTGTCCCAAAATATTATGCATGGGGTGACAAAATCATCATAATTCTCTTACTAATCGCTTAGCTCATTTTCAAGCCTTGTGACATTTATGATTATTATACTATATCTATTAGAATGTACTGCCTTAGTTTTTTTTGCCGCATGACATATATTAAGCGCTTGTCATTGAAATGGATCCAAATATTGTCCATACAGAAGTTAAAATTATCTGTTCCTATACCGGTTTGTAAACTAGAAAGATACCCATAAATAATTTATTTGAAGTATGTTGGTGGTATGAGTTTAAAAAGTGAAATAGTGTGGACGATCAATCCTACCAATTGTAAAACCGAATTTACATTAAAAGAGGAAAATGCTCTCATGAGATAACCAACAGAATCAGGCTGGAAGGTGTTTCACAACCACTATATTTTCTAGATGTAATACATTCGGATTTTCAGATTACTGAAAGATTAAGGAATTTATGGAATGAAAAATTTTTCGTTTCCATTACAGCATGTAAAACGCTTTAAATAAGTACTTCAATTTCAAATCAGCAAATATTTTCGAAGCGGATATATTAATCGATTACTTAAAAGATAAGACTGCCATGCAAAATAGTGACTGCTTTCTTTATAAATAAGTACCAAGTTCATATTTGACCTAATATAAACAACATTTTCAAATTATATAATAATAAGAATACTCTTTTGAAGAAAACTCGTAGTTCCCTGCTTATTACGTCGCTATAATTAAGGCAGAAATTAATGAAAAAATAATGCCTATCGGTGAGGAATCGAACCCCAGTCGTCTGCTTACCGAGCAGGTACTCTACGATTGACCTACCAAAGACTGTAAGATTCAATTCTTTTCATTAATGTATGTCGTGAAATACACGTAATTGTGTATATACATACACGTGCGAATATGCAATTGTATATGCATTTAATACTCTCTTGAACATTTGGTTTTATTTTTTCCATTGTCGTTCAAAAATTCATCAAAACTTAACTCTTTTGTTATCTGTTTTACAACATATAATTGTCTACTCTGACCTGAAGAAATATTTATACCAAGAGATTAGAATACTTCCTTGTACAGAGAGATGATTCTTTTTATTAATATTTGTCGTACTGTTCTTTTTACCTTTTTATTAGTTATTTTACATTTAATTTCTGCTTCCTGCATGTATTGAAATCTACATTTACAATATATTATACCTAAATTTCAAACTGTTTAGTATCTAATTTATATTAATTATTTAAACATATACTTGCATTATGTAACTGAGTCAATCTAATAAATTTCTTTTTGTTACAGATTGTGACCAACCTCTTAAAATACCGCCACTCTATATTATTAAGAATATACAAATAACAAAAGAATCGCAAATGTCCAATAAATGTATATTTGTATTTTTATAAGATAATTTAGACTAGATGAAAAACTATACAATTACATTCTGTATAAAATGTAACTCTAATTTATAAAATAAAATGTTTTTCGTAGTCTTCCTTTACTTCATTTGTTTAAAAATTGTGAAGAAAAGTGTAAATGTTAACATTAGTAATAATACAATTGACTTATCCAACGATTACAGTTAATCAATTACAGGACAAAGCACAACAGATATAAGTAGTCTATATAATGCCGGTTTGGGACCACATAATTTTGAACCAACAATTTCAGGAATATTTATTCATTTTACAACACATTTTACTTAAAATTCTACTCATTATTATCATTATTTAACACATTTATCTCAAAATCCATGTTTTTTTATCAATTTTGCTCGTACAAACTAAAAATCGATGTAAAAATTCCATTTTATGAGTCAGAACTAAATTGTGAACGAGTAGATATATAAGTAGATATTAATTAAGATCTGTTCAACTACATGTTGATGAAGATGATAAAATAAATTATTCGAATATAATTGGGTGGTCTCAAAATGTCCCCACCTTACAAACCCAATGAGGTCCCATTTTTAATAAAAAAATTTGTGACAATATTGATCCTTCAAAATTGTGAATGAGTATTTTAGAATTGAAAAAAAAATATAAAAAAATAAAATTTACATAAAAACATATGCAACCAATATAACATCAAATATATGTATATAATTTTATCATCATGATAACTATTATAGGTGGAGTACGGTCTGTCACGTGGAGTGAGTCGTATCGTGTATAATTATAGTTGCAGTTTTAGCTACTAAATACATTATAATATTATTTGCTGAAGTCATATTGAGGTGTATGGTTGAAGGAAGTGCTCGAGAAGATAAGTTTTTTTTTTCTTTTCCTTCTTTTTTCTCTTTTCCTTTATATTTTGTTTGATTGTTTCTAATATTGACTGGTTTTATTACTTTTTTGGGTTTTTTGTGGTTGTGTAGACCTGGGAGGTTGTCTACACATCTCCTTGCTCCTCTCTATGCGCACGCGGCGTATGGGGAGGTGTCTTGCTTAGTTTTAGAGTAGGGAGTTATAATTTTATATATGTTGTTTATATACTTATATCAACACCCTAGTGTTATTTTAATTTAAGATGGATGATATATCCATCGCTGACCCCAATACTTTCACGGACGAAGGTGTCGAGGGTAATAATGGTAATGTAGATATGAATACCGAATTGATTGATAGTTGTGAAGTAAATACACAGTCCTTTGCCTCGGTTGTAAGGACGAACGCACACAGTAAAATAAATTTCCCAGAACGTGAACAGGCTATAATATTGGATGCATTAGATGATATTCAAAAAAACGATTATATTATCGGCGTCGGTAAGCTAATAGGCCCCAGAAATATATTGTTTGCTTCTAGAATATCAAATAATAGAATATGCATTTACTTGTCGTCTAAACAGACAGTAATTGATTTCATTAATAAATATGGAGGAATAACATTGAACAATAAATTTGTTACCGCACGTCGTCTAGTTTCACCGGCTAAAAGGGTTATATTATCTAATGTCTCACCTAGTATTCCCCATGAAATTATAAATGATTCACTGAAAAAACTAGGCATAAAAGTTGTTTCTGCTATCAGTTTTATAAGTGCAGGACTTAACTTGCCGGAATATAAACATGTCCAAAGTTTTCGTAGACAAGTTTACGTAGCCCTGGATACAAACGATAATATACCGGACTCAACAATAGTTCAGTACAAAGCTAATTCATTCAGGATTTTTATAACAACAGACGAAATAAAATGCTTTGTATGTAGAAAAGTGGGACACGTTGCAAATAAATGTTCTGAAAATAAACAGGACAATTTAAATGAAACGGTTATTACTGCTGAAGTCCACGAAATACCAAAAGTTAGCAAAATAAATAATGTTACACCAGAATGCCCGATAAGTAATGTAGAAGGAAAAAGTAAAGTTAACCCTCCTGAAGTGAAAGTCCCGACAAAAAGGCCAGCTTCTAGCTCAAATGATTCGGAGACCAGTGGCGCTCGCGATGAATCACAGTATCCAAGCAGGCATTCTGATGCGGAAGCAAATCCTGTAACATCTAACAAAGAATTTTTGAAGCCACGTTTAAAAAAGAAATTGAAAACGAATATCTCAGTAAATGACGACCTCTCAGAAATTGAAAATGTTTGTAAAAATGAAAATGTAAAGGGTACCGATTTTGATAATTTCTGCAAATTTCTGTCATTAAGTAAAGGTAAACAAGATATTATGGGAATCATGGAATCACTAAACTTAAATGCGATCCAAGTGTTTAAATTACTTATCAAATCCATTCATACTGTTAAAAATAATTCCTTAAGATCACGGTTAAAACGTCTCGTTAAAAAAATTAAGAGGACTCATTGATCCTCAGCTGAATCAGTGATACGGCTGAACAATGAAGAATTAGAATTTAACATGTCACAAGAGTACTCAACCGATACATCAGAGTCAGCTTAAGTTAAAAAGAAATTTTGTAGTTTTTTTTCATTGGGTATTTTCTCTTGCAGTGGTAGTTTTCTTCTTTACTCTGCTACATTTCAATTCAAATATGCATAATTTAAATATTCTTCAATGGAATGCCCAATCACTTGTTGCCAAAAGGTGTAGTTTAGATTGCATTGTTGCAGAATATAATCCTCATATTATTGTCCTTTGCGAAACATGGTTCAAACCACAATGCGAATATCGATTCAAAAATTATGACGTTATCAGAAGAGATCGCCAAGACGGATATGCTGGTGTTGCTATTTTAGTTCAAAAAATGATTAACTATGATATTCTTGACTTGAAGTGTAAAATTAATGATAACTTCATGCATTGTGGAATTAAATTAAAACAGTTTCAACTTTCTATTTTTTCTATTTATCGAACCAGTCCAACTCACATTTCGTGCGAGGAATATGTTGATTTATTTTCACAAATGACACCACCATTTATGGTATGCGGCGATTTTAACGCTCACCATACTACCTTCGGTTCGGGAAAAAACGATAATGCTGGCAACATACTTTTAAAAGCAATTGATATAGCTGATTGCATCTATTTAAATGACGGATCACCCACTAGAATCTCCCGTCCAGATCATGGTCCATCTGCCCTTGACTTAACTTTATGCAGTCATAATTTAGCACAAAGAATACAGTGGCGCGTATTAGACGATACTTATACATCAGATCACTTTCCCATTACTATGACTTTAATGTATAAAAATAACAACAACGACACAATATATCCGACACGTAGATGGCACATTGATCAAAATAAAATAGAGCTGTATACTGAATATTTATCAAAACATTATCCTCATATTCCCAATACAAACGCTAAAAAGAAAATAGAATTTTGTATTCATAGCATTAGACAAGCAGCTGACGCAGTGTTCACAATAAGGAAGCCATACGTACCTAAGAAAAAGCTAACACCAATATGGTGGGATAATGAGTGTTCGGAAGTAGTACATAAACGTAAACAAGCTCTTAAAAATTTTAATGCAAATCGCACTTTACAAAATTATATAAAACATCGGGAAGTATCCGCATATTCCAAGAGGTTTTTGAAGCAAAAGAAGAGAACCAGTTGGAAAACATTCTGTAACAATTTAACTAAAGATATTCCAAATTCACAAGTTTGGAATACAATTAGAAGATTTAATCAAACATCTGCTAGTCTTAGTACACTTTCAGATAACCAGGCGAAAACTTTTCTGAATAACTTAACGCCTGATTTTGTCTCTCCTGCAGCCAATAAAATCAACAACTGTACAAGCAACAAGCATCTTATTTTAGAGGCGTTCGGTTTAAATGAAATGAATATTATTCTAAACGACGTAAATGATACTGCTCCAGGTTTTGACGACATCAGTTACACATTATTAAAGTATTTACCGAATAGTCACAAAGAAAATTTACTTGCAGCCTTTAACTGTATGTGGCAAAAAAATGAAAAAGTTGATATGCTTAACGAAGTGGTAATAGTGCCAATTCTAAAACCGGGGAAAAATCCAAATTCGGTTGATTCTTATCGACCGATAGCACTTATGTCATGCATAAAAAAGATTTACGAACGCATTATTAAAGGCAGGCTGGATTGGTGGTTGGAGAATAATAATGTTTTACCAACTCATCAATTCGCTTTTAGAAAATCTAAGGGTACAATTGATGCCTTAACGGAACTCGTTACAGATATACAAATAGCCCTCACAGACAAAGTGGCAGTTGGAGGTATATTCTTAGATATTAAAAATGCCTATAGTTGTGTAGACTTGAATATTTTAGAAGAAAAAATGAACAATATTGGCGTACCTCCACAAGCCTCTCGGAATATAACGGATCTCTTTCGCAATTTGAATGTTTTTGTCAAATCAAAAAAAAACGAAAAGATAGGTCCTAGAGTATTGTCACAGGGATTATTACAAGGATCTAGTCTAAGCCCGATATTATTCAATATTTATACTCGAGATTTCCATTATGAATTTGGTTGTGAAACTAGCATTATACAATATGCAGACGATATTTGTGTATATAAGACGCACCAGAACGTAGAACAGCTCACAAAAGATCTCTCCGTCATATTAAAAAAAATTAAAAGCTGGTTATATAACAATGCACTGGAGCTTTCGCAGAACAAAACACATGTAATGTTCTTTTCACGATCCAGAACATTACCAACAGGCAGGATAAAGATTGATGATAATACATTTCCAATATCGCAGGATATTAAATATTTAGGTTTGTTTCTTGACAACAAATTGAAATGGACGAATCATATAAACTATGTAGTAGACAAATGTGAAAAAGCTTTGAATATCTTGCGAGTGATCGCGAAAGTCAGATGGGGTTCAGACTTTCACACCTCAATGAGTATTTATAAGGCATGTATAAGGTCAGTGTTGGATTACGGATGTACATTATACTCCACAACTTCTAAACAAAATCTGAGGAGGCTGGACATTGTGCAAAACAAAGCTCTTCGTATATGCGTAGGGGCGATGAGATCCACGCCTATCAAAGCTTTGCAGATTGAAGCAGATGAGCCCCCATTGCACTTCAGAAGGCAATTTTTAGCATCGAAACACGTATTAAAAATGAAAGTATTGAATATGCCCTTCATCTTAAAAAAGATAGGAATATTAGCTACATTAGATTTAACGGCTCCTTATTGGAAAAAAAAAAGATCACCTATATTATGTGATGCATACAGAGACACTGCAAAATTCGATTCACGCCTTTGTAAAATATATTCGTCAAATATAAATTATTTTGACTATATTCAGCCACGACATGTCTTTTTACCTCAATATACTGGACAACATGATCACGATAAACAAATTTGTTTATCTATATTAGAACAATATAAAGAAAGCTTAGTTGTTTTTACAGATGGGTCCAAAAGTAATAAAGGATGTGGATGCGCATTTTATGTATTGAACAATGGGTTTGAGAAAATGTTTAAGTTGGATTCAGATTCATCTGTATACACAGCGGAGGCAGTGGCTATCTTTGAAGCATTACGCTACGGTGCTGATACAAAGTTCCAAGACATGCTCATTATGTCAGATTCCATTAGTGTCCTACAATCAATTACTAACTATAAACCGCCGTCGAGGATAAATGGCATAATATTAAGGATAATTGATTATGTAGCGGATATGAAGAGACAAAATAGAATCATTCATTTTTACTGGGTAAAAGGCCATGCGGGAATCTCGCATAATGAGAAAGTGGATAGACTTGCTAAATCCAGTTGTGTGGACGGTATTCTATACAAACCGGTTCTTAATACAGCAGACATTTTAAAAATAATAAGGTCAAATTCTATATATCAACTGTGGGAAGAAGATTGGCAAAAGTCCTACAAAAACAAGATGACACAGTACGCATACATCCATCCCACATTCAATAATAGACCATGGTATAACCTAGGGGCAAAAATATCACGATCTTATCGAACTTTAATAGCTAGAATAAAGTTTGGACACGGGCAGTACCCGGCGCACCTACACAAATTGGGAATTGTGGAGTCGTCGCAGTGTCAGTGTGGGGAGGAAAGGGCGGATCTTAACCATATTTTGCTGAACTGTTCCATATACAGAAAGATAATAGATGAATTTATATATAAATTAATGTTAAAAGGAGTGCAACTACCTACAAGCATTGTAACTCTAATGCATAGTAATAACAAACATTTGTATGACTTGGTTATTGAGGCTCTCATTAGAATGAAAATAAGGATTTGAAAATCGGACGTGATGAGTTTCCCACCCAAAATTTATCTGTGTGGTCTATCCCGTTTACCGATGGCCGAATGCATGTGTGTGTTAACTGTTAGTCATCCCGATAGGCCCCGGGATGTGAAATGTGTGTCCCAGTCTTACACCTAATAATGCATCACGTCTGATTTCAAAAGTTAGGGAATATATCGAAATACTGTATCGCGGTTTTTTATTGCAATGAGGCGAATGGGCTGTGATCCCGATACGCCATACAAAAAAAACGACACCACCGAGGGCTCGTTTTTTAGATGACCTTCCGAACGTTAGTTTGAGCGTAGAAACATTGTAATCGGTGCAGTGGTTGGAAAGTTATTCGCACTTGAAAATGGAGAAGAATAATGAGAAATTTCGCTATATTCTGCAATATTATTATGATAAAGGGGAAGAACGCTGCGCAGGCTTGTGATAAAATTTGTGCTGTGTACGGTGAAGGTACTTTATCGAAATCTGTTGCGCGGAAATGGTTCGCTCGCTTTCGTTCTGGAAATTTCAATGTGAAAGATGAGTCACGCTCCGGTCGTCCAATCACTGAAAAATCTGATGAAATTCTTGAAAAAGTCCAACAAGATAAGCATATCAGCAGTGTCGATATTGGCATGGAGCTAGGCATTGACCACAAAACTGTTTTGAACCATTTACACAAAGCTGGTTACAAAAAAAAGCTTGACGTATGGGTTCCTCATGAGTTGAGCGTGAAAAACATGATTGACCGAATTAACATCTGCGATGCGCTGCTGAAACGGAATGAAATCGAGCCGTTTCTGAAACGTTTAATAACCGGAGATGAAAAATGGATTACGTACGATAATCGGAAGCGTAAAAGATCGTGGATAAAGGATGGTGAGCCGTCACAAGCGTTCGCTAAGCCAACATTGACGCCAAAAAAAGTGATGCTGTGTGTATGGTGGGACTGGAGGGGAATCGTCCACTACGAGCTACTTCCAACTGGTCAGACGATTGATTCTCAACTCTACTGTGCACAACTAGAGAGATTACGCCAGGCGATTGAAAGAAAACGGCCCGAATTGATTAATAGGAAAGGTGTTGTCTTCCATCATGACAACGCCCGACCACACACTTCTTTGATGACCCGTCAAAAATTGAGAGAGTTTGGTTGGGAAGTTTTGATGCACCCACCTTACAGTCCGGATATAGCACCCTCTGACTATCATCTGTTTCGATCTCTGCAGAACTCTCTCAATGGAATTAAGTTGGTTTCAAAAGAAGCCTGTGAAAACTACTTGATTCAGTTTTTCGACCAGAAACCACAGAAGTTTTTCACCGATGGTGAATGGATCTACCAAAAAAATGGCGAAACATTGTCGATAATAATGGAGCATAAAACGTAATGCGGGGACCAGTTGAATTTTACTGAAAAAACGCCACGAACTTTTTCCCAGACCCATTATTAACCTAACGTGTAACATATAAACATAGACGTTTAACGTTAACATGAACATAGAACGTAACGTAAACGTGAACATAAAACGTAATAATTCAAGTATATAATATCTTGACGACTATGAATAAAGTTCTAATAAACATTAATTGTTTATATGAATAAGAAATCGTCTACGGTATTCATCTTTTTGATAAAAGATATTCAACAATGAAAAGTAAATTGTTTACATAATTATTTTAAATATAAATAAATTGGAATGGATTCTGATATAAGGTATTTGAAGGAAATTAAAACGCTTAATGATGATCCAATGAAGTACATAAATTCATATAACTCATTACCTAAACTACCAATAAATAAAATTCTACTCATTACAAATATTTCAAAATTCGAAAATATTTTAACAAATTCATTTGATTATATAGTATTTGTAAAAAATAAGAAATATAAAATAAATAACAATTATATAGATAAAATAAATGTCATGTTTAATTACATAATTAGTTATCAAATTATGAAAAAAGAGAAATTCTTTCCAATCAAAGTTATTGTTGATAAAAATTATAAATTTACACAAGTGCAATAAAAATATTAATTTGATCGTACATACATTTTTTGAACAAATAATTTTGAAAAATAAAATAGCATATTGATAAAGTTGTAAAATAGTTCTGAAGCATATTCTTAATAATGAAAAAAAATTTATCAAGTTTGAATAAGTATAAATATTTCTAAAATTTATAACTTTAAGTAATCGTGAATTTATTAAAGATACAAAGATAGTTTGCACCACAAATTTTTTGTATAATAAATGAAGTTTGCAGAATTATGAAAATATTACATTCTAAACAAAATACCATATCAAGGTTTACGAAAACATGAATTAGAGAATATAAAAGATTATTTGTTCAAACAACAGTTTATTAATGAATTTAATTTTGATGATGATATAATTCAGAAACCAAGACAAAGAAAACAAGGAATACAAAATAAAAGAAAAGATTTAGATGAATTACCAAAAATACATGAAAGTGATAAAGATAATGTTAGAGTTGTTAAAGCACGTGGTTCATGGGGAGAAATGATTGTTGATTATTCATTTTATTGTGATAGTGCACAACATGATTTATATACTTATTTATATAAAATATCAGATTATATTATTGAAAAAATTAAAAATGGATTAAATAAACATGAATCTTTACGTATTCAATTAGTTTTAACTGTTCAATATGAAGAATATGATTTATCTGGTAACGTTATTGATTTATATAAGAGATATTTTTCATCAAATATACATAATATTACAGGATATAGCGTATCAGGACCAGCTACAAACTATATGATTATTGAAAAGTTGGTTGGTCCAGTTGTAACAGAAATGAAAAATAATTTAATTAGAAAATTTGAGACATTTAATGCAAAAAATACAAAACTTAGATTTGATCGTGTTGTAAATGTTAATTGACAATCAAGTAAGTATACTCCTCTTCGTGGTGGCACTTACAAACAATTACCAAGTTTTATAACTACTAAAAGGTGTTGTATTAATGTCAAAAATAACAAAACTAATCAGTTCAAATGTAATAAGGAAGAAAATTTTCGATGCTTTGAATATGCACTAGAAAGTATTCTAAATCCTGCTAAAGATCATAGTGACAGACCATCAAAGTATAATATATCAAAATATGAACGTCTTAATAGGAAATATCCATTAGAATTAACAGAAAATGTATTAAAATATGAAGAATTTTTAAATACATCTATTAATATATACAAAGTACGAGATGATAGAGTCGATTTATTTATATTAAGTAATAAAATTGGAAAAACTGAAAAACATGTAAACATTTTGGAATATGATGAACATTGTGTTGGAATTAAAAATTTAAGTGCATTATTAAACGGTCAAATCCATAAAAGAGATAAACACATGAATATATGTTTAAAATGTCATGATAAATTTGAAAATAAGCAAAAGTTTGAAGAACATATTGATATGTGTATAAAAGGAAAAACTAAGATTGAAATGCCTGGAATTAATAACATTAGATCATATAAAACTTGTGGAGCTGAATTATATCATCCATATACAATTACACTTGACTTTGAATGTTTATTAAAAAAAATTAAAAAAGAAGTTGGTAAAAAATCTGTATATATTCATGAACATATTCCAAACAGTTTCTGTTTTAACACAATAGACGGAACAAAATTAATAAGAAGTGATAGTGTAGAAGAATTAATGAAACTCTTTAACAGTTCACTAATTGAATTTGGTAAAAGATATAACGAGATTAGGAGAATTAATAAAGAAATAATATGGACACCAGAAATTATGAAAAAATTTACAGAATCTAATAACTGTTATATTTGTAATCAAAAATTCACAAATAATTTATATAAAGTAAGAGATCACAATCATATTACTGGAGAATTTAGAGGTGCCGCTTGTAATTCATGTAATTTAAATTTAAATTTATTTCACCTCCTTCAACTATTTTTGATTTGTCTTGCAAAATTATTGACGAACCTCTTTTTATTGTAATAGTCATTTATATAAACAAAAAAATTAATTATTATATATTTATTATAATCATTACATTCAAATATATAATTAATTATTAATAATATTTAGGTTGATTAAGCCTGTCCGTACCTCTATCAGAGACGAATGTCACAATAGTATTGTAGAAAACATTTATCTACCCTATTAAATTTAGGGTTTCGTCCTTACGAAATAAAAATCCTTTGGCTCACAATTGCAGTCAAGTTGGTAATCTAGTCTATACATTTCTTTTGAAAATGCCACAAGTTTTATATTGTTAACATTTTCTGGTTTATTAGCCATTATGTGATCTAGGATTATTTGGTATATATTTACATACAAATTGTATCTAAGAATATACTGCTGTGGTGAAAAAGTTACTTCAAAGCAACATGTTACTCCATCTTGTATATTACAATGTGTTTCGTTTAGATATATAATATCTAATTCTTTTAGAAACGCACTATTTAGGAATTGTGTGATAAACCACTTCAAATATTCTTCATTTTGAATATTAAAAAATTTTTTCCAATTTCTCATGCAAGGTAAAAGCATGTTGTTACTGAAAATAAAAAATAATTACAAGGTTTGTAAAACATGAAACTAATTGACATAAAAAACTGGTATAACACAACTACAGAGTATTAAACTACATTTTTTATATATGACACGAGGTTAGAAACTATGAAAACCACTACAATTAAATATATATAACATATTTAACACTTATAAATAATCAGGAAACAAAATGTTATACTCTATTTTTTTATGTACAGTTACCTTTGTTTTATTTTACTACAGATGTTTTATCAAATTATATCTGCGACAACGTGAAAATATCGTGAAGAAGGAAACAAAGACAGCAACGGACCACTTTGATTGTTGAGAATTCAGTTAGTAAACAAGAAACCTAATATACCGATGATGGAATCGATGGAATCACTAAAATATCCTGTTTGGGGTAAAGTTTAGATTGCTGACGCATTCATAGAGGGTGCCATCTACGTTCCTGCGCATGGGCAATTGGTCTTTTTAGTTGAATTTGATGGAGCCTGTGGTTGATTGACTTGATCAATAAGGTTGATATATAACCCCTTTCCACATTAACTTTTGTAAATTCTGTATACGCATTTCGACAACCAAGTTGTCATCATCAGCAGATAATTTCAAAGTGTCGCACCTGGTAAAACACGGCGAAAAAATTGTACGAAAAACAAACTCCGTACGCGATCCACACCGTTCAAAACCAAGATGTGCACTGTGTCTGTTTCACAAGATTTTTAAAAATTACTTTTACTTAAACTAACATGCACTACATTGAAAAAGGTTATTATGGTCAAGCAAGTGTCTGTGTGATTTATGTGTGATTTATGATATTGTTCTTCCTGTCTTTCAGTAGAGAGAAAAGAGGGGTTTGTAAGGGCCCGGCGTCATTATATTGGGTCTGGGAAAAAGTTCGTGGCGTTTTTCCCGATAGATGGCATTGGTTGCCGATAACTAAAGAACAACAAGTCACAGCGACACCACCGACGGCTCGTTTTTTAGATGACCTTCCGAACGTTAGTTTGAGCGTAGAAACATTGTAATTGGTGCAGTGGTTGGAAAGTTATTCGCACTTGAAAATGGAAGAACTGTGTCTGTTTCACAAGATGAGAAATTTGTGTGATTTATGTGTGATTTATGATATATTCTGCAATATTATCTCTATATATAATAATTTTTTGTAATCGTTTTTACTTGAAAATGGAGAAGAATAATGAGATTTCGCTATTTAATTTAAAAAGGGGAAGAACGCTATAAAATTTGTGCTGTGTACGGTGAAGGTACTTTATCGAAATCTGTTGCGCGGAAATGGTTCGCTCGCTTTCGTTCTGGAAATTTCAATGTGAAAGATGAGTCACGCTCCGGTCGTCCAATCACTGAAAAATCTGATGAAATTCTTGAAAAAGATAAGCTGTTACACTCTCTATATATAATAATTTTTTGTATCGTTTTTAGGATTAATTTATTTAATTTAAAATACAATTCGATCTTGAATTCCTAAATTATTATACTGTCATTATTTGTCCGGTCCTCGTATATATATTCAGATGCAGAGTCCCTTTTGTGTTAGTCACGTACGACTGGTCAAGGCTGCAATAAACACCGAACTCAGGTACCAAAGACTACTCGAAGTTACCAAACTTTTCACTGAATTCGATATCAATTTAGTTATATTGATTTCTAAATGCAATTCGCGATTCAAATACCAATCCCAATTTGGTATTTCTTTTACACAGAATACACGTCTACTATTCTGTGTAGATAATTTGCTTAATGCTTATATTGAAATTAAAATCAATTTTAATGTAGCTAATTCGTTTCCCGCCCAAGTGGTAGCGTGCCTGTCCCTGTTTGCTATTGGTTAATTCAAACATGACACGCACACATAGCCCCTCAACCTAAGGGTTCCTTATAAAGCCATAACCGTAAGAGAACAACGCTCTTCGCTTTTCTGTCGTCATGAGACTACACGCGTCTGTCACGTGTTTGTGCCGCGAACCTTTATTCGCGCTTCTTGTGACCTCGTGTTTAATTTCCCGAACGCGGAATATAAGCACAGCTTCCTGATCCAGGATATATACATATACACAAACAAGCAAGTACATATATGCACCGCCCGGTGCCCGTTTTAATCTAACCTTTTATTTTATACTTTATTAGCAGCCTTCGTACATCCAGACTTATCTTTTATTGCAGCTTTGCTATTACGTTCATCATATTTTATTTGTTGCTCTAGTTCTTGTTAACTATTTCTATTTAACACATTCAAGCTTTAAGAATTCATTTAACTTGTGAATAAAATTTTAAAGGCATTCCTGTCGTTTTATTTCCACTAATAATCTTTCTTTCAGCTTAGCACACGTCCTGGACTTTTGATACTCATTGTACACAACTATTAATTATTAACTCCTCACATTACATTCAATTATATTACTTTCTTTTTTTTTATTTGCATTTATTACAGTGCTTTAGCTAGTCGGACACGCGCTCGTAATAAATTGACTAACCAACACGTGCAAATAAATATTCTCTGTTAAATAATATCCCTATTATTATTTATTAAAACAAAGGAGGTAATAAATTGTCTCAATCAATCAATCCCTCACCTTACATTAAATATCAAACACATTTTCTTTTTACATTCTTTCTCAATTTTTCATCTTTTTAATTCAAAGGAGGAGGTAATAAAGTGTCGCCCAATAACGTGGAGCTATTTTTAGATCAAGTGTGATCAACGAACCTACCCGCAGCATCATAATGAAGTCAAAAGTGAAAGGACAGCAGAGCAACCCTTCTAATTCCAAATTAAATGATTTGGTGGCGCCCACGTATACTTCATCTGATATACAATCTCTTATCAATGTTTTACAGCAATTTTGCAAATCAGTTGTTACAACCCCTGTATCGCCTCCGAAACCAGATATTTTCAGTGGAGATATTTTCCAGGACCCGGAAGTTTTTCTCTTACAGCTGGAAACGCATCTGAAAGCACATACGCTAACTCCTGCCAGGACAATCGATGAAATTGCATCATACCTTGATGGAGAAGCAGCGATATGGTTTGAGCAACTTGATAATCAAATTGATTCTTTCGATTGTTTCAGCGAACTCTTTCTCGAACGTTACAAAGCTGTCGAACGTCAGGATAAACTGCATGAAATTTTGTATGGTTGTTTTCAGCAAGAAAATGAACGCGCAGTTCCTTTTCTTTTGAAGAAAAAACGTTTATGTAATCGTTTATACCCGGACTGGGATGACACGAAGATTACAACGTTAATCAAGAGGCAATTAAGATCCGAATACAAAGTGATGTTAGGACCAAAACCTCTACAATCAACGAAAGCGCTAAGAGAAGCCTGCATGCAGATTGACAATTATATTCATGGAGATCCTACGGAAATTTACGCAAGTAAAGTATCAGTCTCATCTAATATACTTTTAGGTAATAAAGCGAAGGAGCCGATAACGAAAGGATTACCGCCCTGTAGCTACTGCTCGGATAATCACTGGCATCGCAATTGCCCAATCCGCAGAGCGAAACAGCAGCCATCGTTGAATTATTTACAACATAATTCATCATCAAGCACACCCCGTATATGCGTAAACGTCACAGGACGCTCTGTCGACGCTCTTTTGGACACCGCGGCGTCACATAACTTTGCCGTCCCGTCCATTGTTCAACGCATAACATCGAAGAAGTTTAATACGGCATCATTAGGCAACAAATTTTCGTACCTGAAAATCACCGGAACTGGGATTGTAAACATGCAAATTCAAAACGAGGTAATCGAAATTCCTGTTTTTATTGCACCAGATTTGCGGGAGAATCTCATGCTTGGTATGCCGTTCTTCGAATCACAACAAGCTGTATTAAATATAGGAAAACGTTGTTTAGATTTTGGTAAGGATATTCGTCATTCAATTAAATTCGTTACATCCAATATCTACCCAAGCACCAAATCTAATCCTAATGTTAACCCTATCCCTTCTTCACGTGCAATCGAGTCTGTTAGTATTTTTCAGCGACCTAAATCACCTAGATTAAGTAGGTCAACCCAGGTACTTCAGAAAAATACGAAGAAACGACACTCTAGTCGAAAAGGCTACGGCGCAACAAAAGACCGAACAAAGAAACAGGTAAACCGGACAAGGCCCGTCTTCAAGCGAGACCGACCGCCAGCCAGTGCCGGGGACCATTGGTCAAACGCCGCTATCCATTGTCGAGAGAGCGACGATCAACATCGACCTCTGCATCGACCTCGCTACAAAGTCATTAGTGCGCGAACGGGTACTCCTACACACGCGAATATCACAAATAGTAATTTACTTAGTTCTAAGTTAGCTAGTGATGTAATGTTAGATTAGGGTCGATCTTTCCCTTTTCGTAGCGATACCCAAAATATTATTCTGTATTTTTTTTTCGCGACTAACACCTGTGCGACTTAAACAAGCAGATCAGTTTTTGCTTTCATTTTCTTACATTGCTAAGTTCTAGCAATTTCAAATTCAGCCAAACGTAATTAACTGGATTCTGATGTTTAAGAGCGTGCGCTTACTTGCCTGCGATTTTCCAGGTTTTTGTTCGCAATCACTCGTACAGTGAGTAAGTAAGCAAAGTATTAGCATGTTGAAGTCGATCCTGGGCGCATTTTCTTTGCCTTTAAAGTAAATCAATGATGCATTTGATTAACGATTCCTCATCTGAAAAACTAACATTAGCGTACCGCAAATAATGACACCAACGCGTGCGGGAATTGTTACACTCTCTATATATAATAATTTTTTATATCGTTTTTAAGATTAATTTATTTAATTTAAAATACAATTCGATCTTGAATTCCTAAATTATTATACTGTCATTATTTGTCCGGTCCTCGTATATATATTCAGATGCAGAGTCCCTTTTGTGTTAGTCACGTACGAATGGTCAAGGCTGCAATAAACACCGAACTCAGGTACCAAAGACTACTCGAAGTTACCAAACTTTTCACTGAATTCGATATCAATTTAGTTATATTGATTTCTAAATGCAATTCGCGATTCAAATACCAATCCCAATTTGGTATTTCTTTTACACAGAATACACGTCTACTATTCTGTGTAGATAATTTGCTTAATGCTTATATTGAAATTAAAATCAATTTTAATGTAGCTAATTCGTTTCCCGCCCAAGTGGTAGCGTGCCTGTCCCTGTTTGCTATTGGTTAATTCAAACATGACACGCACACATAGCCCCTCAACCTAAGGGTTCCTTATAAAGCCATAACCGTAAGAGAACCACGCTCTTCGCTTTTCTGTCGTCAGTGAGACTACACGCGTCTGTCACGTGTTTGTGCCGCGAACCTTTATTCGCGCTTCTTGTGACCTCGTGTTTAATTTCCCGAACGCGGAATATAAGCACAGCTTCCTGATCCAGGATATATACATATACACAAACAAGCAAGTACATATATGCACTGCCCGGTGCCCGTTTTAATCTAACCTTTTATTTTATACTTTATTAGCAGCCTTCGTACATCCAGACTTACCTTTTATTGCAGCTTTGCTATTACGTTCATCATATTTTATTTGTTGCTCTAGTTCTTGTTAACTATTTCTATTTAACACATTCAAGCTTTAAGAATTCATTTAACTTGTGAATAAAATTTTAAAGGCATTCCTGTCGTTTTATTCCACTAATAATCTTTCTTTCAGCTTAGCACACGTCCTGGACTTTTGATGCTCATTGTACACAACTATTAATTATTAACTCCTCACATTACATTCAATTATATTACTTTCTTGTCTTTTATTTGCATTTATTACAGTGCTTTAGCTAGTCGGACACGCGCTCGTAATAAATTGACTAACCAACACGTGCAAATAAATATTCTCTGTTAAATAATATCCCTATTATTATTTATTAAAACAAAGGAGGTAATAAATTGTCTCAATCAATCAATCCCTCACCTTACATTAAATATCAAACACATTTTCTTTTTACATTCTTTCTCAATTTTTCATCTTTTTAATTCAAAGGAGGAGGTAATAAAGCATATCAGCAGTGTCGATATTGGCATGGAGCTAGGCATTGACCACAAAACTGTTTTGAACCATTTACACAAAGCTGGTTACAAAAAAAAGCTTGACGAATTATCACCATTTTTTAAAGTTATTCAATTCCGCTCCGATGTCTACAAATTTTAAGGTGCACCGGCGTTCGATTTCGAAAAATTGAAAGACCGGAAAAATTACGGTTTGTTTTCAATTTGGAGGCATTTCGTAAAATTATGCTAGCAGTAGACCCTAAGGCAAACGTGACTCTAACAAGATGCTTACGACTAATTGCTGTTGGACCAAATTTACCCAAACTAGATACTTTAATATCCGCATCATTAATTTGAAAAGTGGAACAGATACCTGTGACTAATTTGATGTCCAAGTCAATGTGTTCAGTGCCATTGCTACATTTCACTTTAATCAAGCAAAAGTAATTACGTTATTTTTACGACAATCTCGATCAGCAATTTTTAGGATTATCTCTTCCTTATCCAAGAGAGATGGACAAGAAAGTGTCACAGATGTTGACACTCGATTAAACTATTACTGTCATTCTGAAAGATGAAAATCGTGGATTTCAAATGATTAACATCATCACCTAGACCTATACAATTCCTGCATGCCCAGGAAAACCCGCTCCTTAAGTGAATTATGGATACTCACTCACAGAAATTTTAGCACAGTCAAGCAGATACGTCTTTTTGCAAATACAACAATTCATTATTTTATGAGGTAGTACCTGTAGTACCACAACAGACACAAATAAGCATGATTTAAATAAGTGAATTAACCAAAATAATAAGAGAATAACAGAAACGCACTCTTCACGCCTGCGGTGCCCATCGCGGCGACTTAGTATGAAAACACAATTGAGGTCAGGCAACGGAGGGGATTCCATACAGAAAACAGAGTTAACGATGGTAAGAAATATTAATGCATATATTAACGAGTAAATCGCGAAGAGACATATCAAAAAACAAATACAAGACATGTGGACCACACAAGAAATGTTTCTACTTTTAAGAACACCAAAACTTATCTAATAACACCGCACGCAATCAAAATATATACAACCATAAAAACACCCTCAAACAGAAAAGCACGTAATACGTATAAGTATAAATATAAATTGTTAACAAATACCGGCGAAATTCTTAAATAAATACGGAAAGTCAAAGACACGACAGTTTTTTTTCATGTTAATAAAATTTCTTGGAAATCTAATCGTTTCATTCTTGACCTAAGCTTATCACGAAACTATTCAATAATACATAAGAAAATATAAATTGTTAACAAATACCGGCGAAATGTTAATTGTTAATTTGACTAACTTTTACAAGTTAATAACCTGAATTGAATAGTGTGATCATTTTATGCATATGAATTTCTAGAAAATTGATGTCAAACAGAGTGATAGAAACGATTTAAAGACGATTGTATGAACATAAATGACGACGAACATGCTAGTGCAAAAAATCTGTGGTTATGGAAAGTAAGTAGAACTTGTGCGTGAATTTATTTAAAATGAGCTGAAATTCTCATTTCGATACGTGGAAATGAAATTAAATATTTAATTTATCGCATTTCGACACAGCATTTGGGATTGAGAAAGATTTGTGCAATGTTTGCACCACACAAGCTAACTGAATTCGACATTTTACAGACTTGATTAAAGACTCAAAAAAGGACGAAAATTTCAGGTATTCTATTGTAACTGGCGATGAGACGTGGTGTTTTCAATATGATCCAGAGACTAAGCGTCAAAGTTCTGAATGGAAGCATCCAAGCGAAGAAAGACCGAAAAATAGCCGTTTGGAGAAGTCAAAAGTGAAGACAATGTTAATTTGTTTTTATGATTCGAAAGGCATAGTGCACAAAGAGTTTATACTAACTAGACAATGCTTATATTATCTTGGTGTTATGAAGCATCTTTTGGCGCGTTTTCGTCGCCCTCAATATCGTGAAAATGGTAGCTGGCGTTTGTTACATGATAAGGCACCACATTTCATCGCTCGACGTTTATCACTGATTTTCTACCTACAAATTTTAACCATCAATCATTCACCGCATTTGGCCCCCTGTGATTTCTATCTATTCTCCAAACTATATTTGCCGATGAAAGGACAGCGTTATGCCGACGTTGAAGCCATTAAAAAGGTGTCGACAGCGATCTTGAAGAACATATCTAAAGATGAACTTCAAAATTCATTCGACGTGTTAATTGACCGCGCAAAACGTTGTATTGAATAAAATAAATGAATTTTACCAAAATAGTAAGCTTTTGTTTTTATTTTAAAAAAGTTCTGTTTTCTCTGCGACAAGCTATCTATATACAATTATAATAACATTGGTACTTTACAAAGCTAAGTGTTACCTACAAAGAACCATACTTTAATTTGATTAGTTATTTAATATACACATTTTTCACTACAAATTTTTTGAATTGTACAACACTTTCTTTAATATTCAGTTAAATATAAAATTGAAATTAGTGTTCTAGAAATAATTGCAGTAGCCAACTTTTCCTATGTAATTAATGCCATTGAAAATAGTAAAATAAATTATTTCGTACCATGCCAAAAATAACGATATATCATGCCAACCCAAACACATTTTTCAAAATGAAAGTGTCCCTTACTGCCCAACTTGTAAACCATTCTGTTGCTACTTTGGTTCTCCATATTGTCTCGCAAGGTAAAATACAGTCTATGTATATAATAAACATGTTGATATAATTGCCATAAGACTTATTCTATAAGTAACATTTAATAAGACAAAAAATAAAAAGCACCATCTTCATCTAATTTCGGTTTTTCAAAACACTGAAGAATCAAAACATTTATTGAACTTTTTAAAATATCATGTTACATTTTTAATTGATGTTCAGTGTTCGTTAAGTATGTTATAGCGCAATAAGTTAATTATATTCTTGAATTGCTTGATATTGCCCAACCTAATTTTTTTTTAATTTAAACCTTGATTGAACTACATGACTTCATCAGTATGTATATTTATAATTTGTTTCAATTTTTTTTTCCATAATTAACGAATCTATGTTAGAAAACTTTTTCTTCTTTTATTATTACCTAATTATGCATATTTTCCCTATCATTTCGTTAAAATATTGAAGTATATATTTTAATATGCTTTCAAAATGCCCAACATTTCATTATGTAGGTTTTACTATGCGTCAATAGATAGTGCTGTCCGCTAACGCAAAGGATTTCTTCTTATCTGAAGATTTTGATAAATTAAGTATTCCTGAATATTAAATTAAGTTCATAGAAATGTTAAAATTTAATAATTTCTTAACAATGTATAATAAATTATATACATTTTATTTTATTTTACATATGTCATAGTTTATGTCCTCTTTTTTACCTAAAATAATAACATTAATTGAAAAATTATTATCGTAGATGTATACAATGGAAAATTCGGTAAAAACTGTAAATATGGAAACTTCGCAGCCAAGAAATGCTTTTACTATTTAAGATTAGACAACCTTTATTTTGGAGATAATTCACTCTTCTCAAAAACAAGCTGAAAATTTATGCAAATAATTGATTATAAATTGATATAGCATTTATTGTAAAGCTTATTATACTGTGACTATATTATCGGCCCGCAATTCGCAACAAAGAATAAATTGACACAATTTATGATTGGCTCTGTAGCTTACTTTTGACGCAACCAAATTGCTTAAAAATGTTTATTCAGGAAATGTAAATGGAAAGTCGCTAATGAAAAATCTATATAGTTGCATTCACATCCATCATATGTCGTGTTTAGACATCACTTAGAAATCTACACATGTGCATTTGCGCATGTGTCAAAAATGAACCAATGAGTATATACTACATTTCACAGCTCCGTTTATATTTGACATTTTGTTTGTATTGCTACATTTATTCGAAAGTTTGTTGTGGCAGTATTTCAGGAATTATGTATTCTTTTTTTGCTTAATTAATGGTCATGGCTTCCATTAAACCAAAACATTGCTGCGTACAAGGTTGTGATGATAAGAGCAGTCGTAGGCATCGTTTTCCTAAAAACAATCAAGCTTTGTTTGATATTTGGGTAAAACGTGTGAAGCATCCACGATTTACTTCACTAACAAAAGAACAAATTTATAATACATATATTATTTGTGATAGACATTTTGAAAATCATTACTTGGTGCCAGGTACAAGAAAGGGTATTTCTCAGTTAGCAGTTCCAACCTTATATCTACCAGGTATTGCTTGTTTTGTTCACTTATACATAATATAACTGCTCGTATAGAAACTTTGCTTATAACTCGTTCTAGTGGCACGCTAGCGTGAATCTAATTTACTTAACATTGCAGTTAACTGTATTATCGGTACGTTATTTTGATTTACATTTAGTTATATGAGGTTATACTTTTTATATCCCATATTATGTATATCCTTGTGTAGTGAAAATTGGACCTAAAATACTTCCGCAATGGTTATATACTGTTGTGTTTGTAAAAATCGTGATCCAAAAGTAATAAAGCGAACTTTTCCTATTTTATATGAAAATGTAAGTAAAAATGATATATTTTTCAAAATGTTAACATATATACTTGAAAACTATACCTACTGTTATTGTTACAGTTATATCGAGTATGGATTAAACGCATTGGGTTACAGAAATTAATAAACATGGACCCCCAATTAGTTTATAAGCGATATTATGTATGTGATAATCACTTTAGTGAATTCTGTAAATTGCCTGGAGAGAAGAAACTTAAATTTGGTAGTTTACCTACTTTAAATTTGCCAAGTATATTATATTATAATACAGTATATACAAATATACTGTAGCCGCATACAAATTAATATTAATCTCTTAAATTTATTCCAGATTTTTATGAGAAATTAACACAAGAAAATTAATTATATAATTATGCTTCCAGTTCTACTCTTCATGGTAAGATCACGTTATTATTCTTGTATGTACAGTTATTTCTACTATTTAACTCTCTAAAATCCAATTTCAAGTGATCTTTTGAAAATTATTAGAACCAAGTAAATTGAGATTCACTTGGAATTTTCTTTCTTGCAGTCAAAGTCATAAAATTGGAAACGTGAATCTCTCTTGTGTCTTTCATGAATTCATTTAAAGCTTTAATCCTAAATAACTTTCAGTTTATGTTAACTGTTTGAATAATGATGCTGAAGCAATAATTCATTTAGAAACTTTATGTCACAAGATGATCATTCACATCAAATATAAATTTTTGAAAAAGTTTCTGAGATGTAAGAAATTATTAATTATATGGCACCATTCTTTTTGAAGAAATTGTTGAAAAATTAAATAATTGTCATTATCCAAATTTATCTATGTGCATGCCACTACCAGAAGAAGACAGAAGACAAGATTTCAGTCATTTAAGAAATATATTTTAGTAGCAACTAAAATATGTTTCTTCATGTTTGAAAATAACCTTTATGGAATATTTATTATAATATAGTAATTTTTTAAATATTCGAGTTTCGTGAAATACTTTTAACTGTCAGGAACATGATTTATAAAATGCCCTTCTTAAAGTATTTATTGTTAATTATATATTCATTTAGATTCAAAATTAAAAATAACACCATTTTGTAACATTGTTAAAAAACAGGCTCATCTAAAATTAATTACAACAAAAGAAAAATGTTCAATGTATGTAATTAAAAACGCGCAAAAAATAGTTCAAGCTTGCACTTTGATATATGAGTAGTTACATAGTTCTACCACTAGCATCAACACTAGAAAAACACAGCTCTGGCTTATGCGTTTTATTAGTTGTGTACATATGTTTGGTTTCAGTGTATTCAGCATATTTTTTTAATTTTAGAGATTATATTATTAATTGTAGGTAAGTAAAAATGATGTATTTGGAACAAAACTAGAGTAAATATGTTTTGAAATATAACTTTCTAATATTGACCTTCTGAATTTGTATTATTATAGAAGTTTTAATTGAAGCAAGGAAGAATGACGCCAATTTTACAAGAAATGAATCAAACTGATGCTTTGATAAATATGGGGCACAAATACATAGATGTAATCAAAAATGAAAATACTGAAAATAACAAAATTTAATTCAGCTTTGGAAAATTTTCTTAAGCAAGTGAAGGCAATTAGAAGTACATATGATGGGCATAAAAAAGAATTACACAAAAAGTGTAGCCAAATGATTTAAAACTGTTGGTTGGAGACCAGAAAATTCTTCCTTGCTGCCATATGAAAAGAAAGTCCCTAGATTAACGAAACTATCAATGACAAGTCGGTTCGACAGTGGTGGGTACAAAGGTAATATTTAGACATAAAGAGATAATTGTTGTAGTAGAAAAATATGGTTATATTTCCTGTTTTATGAATTTTGTAACTAATGAATTGCTTTTTTTTGTAATTCTAAATATGAAATTTATAAAACTTAAAGTATGTAGATGTCAAATTAATTTTCTTTCATTTTTATAAGAATATCGTTTAAGTATTTCAATATATATTGATATTACTGCTATTACAAACAAAAGTGTACATTTTCGCCATGCATAATGGCATGTTCAATTTTGAAGACATACGTGACATGCCATGAGAAAGTTTCAATCTTCCACAATCACTACTTATTGAACTTGAATCTAAACCAGGTACAAGCATAAAATCTGAATATAATACTTTTACAATTAAATGTAATAAATAAAAAATATATGTACTGTGTTTTTGACATAATTGCATTAAAGCTAAAATACCAAAAAATTTTATCATTATTGAAAAGTCATTGATTACAATCAGTGTCCCATATTCTTCATATTCTACTGAAATAATTATGCACAAAGGCAAGAAAAATTAAGTCTGGATACATTGATGACTAAAGGTGGGAAAAATTATTTACTTTTAACTACATATTTTATGATTTCATATCTTTAAGGTATTCAAAGAAGATACGTTTATGTCATGTGAAAGTTTTCCAAGAAAGAACACAATGCCCAGCGCCAAAAAGTTATTTAACAATGCTGAAACTACTGTGTTATAAATTGAAATTATTACATGAAAATCTTATTTTTGAATGAAAAATTGAAGTTAGCCGGGGCACATTGTTTCACATAGGATGAAAAGACCATGATATAAGGTATATAAATTTTCACTTAAAACAACCAATAGTGTTTACATTTAATAATTAGTGATGGTTCCATGCAAGGTCAAGCATTTGCCGAATTGATTAAAAGTGTATTATATGATTGCATTCATCAAAATTTAATATTGTTGGTATGATGTGTGATCAAAGTAGTAGTCACAACAGAGCAGTAATAACCAAATTGTTTTGTCAAACTAATGAAAGTGATTAAAACTCTATATATGCGGTTCTCATTATTAAAAGGAAGGATCCACCACATTTGATAAAAGGACTAAGAAATAACCTACTTAATAAAAATCTACACTTTACAAAAAAGTACAAAATTATGTAGCTACATTGCAACACATAAAATGATTTTATATGTTAAACATGGGGAAAGATGGAACTTGTTCCACATTAAATGATATCCATATTAATGCTGATAAAATCAAAGAAACGAAAATGTCATGCATGTATGCAAGTGTTTAGCCATCAAGTAGGAGATCTTATACTTCAATATCTAAATAGAGTAAGTGCTATATACGATTATCAAGTACAATAAATAACACTTTTCTATTTCAGATATTGAATCACCAAAAATATTAGAGAGGGATGCAGAATTTATTTATTAATTAGTTTGCCAACTTGAAAAAGTTTACCAGTAAGCAAAGCAGTAAAGGAAGGGGTTAGTTACAGCAACTTCAAAACATGAGGCATTTTCTAATGCAGCTATTACAATATTGAAGACCATGGAACTTTATTCAGATAAAAATAGAGAAGTCCGAAGAAAACATGCAGAATTTGCTTCCAAGCAACGATTTAAAATTTATTTTAGTTCGTAGTTTCAATCAAGATGCACTAGAAAAGTTTATTCAGTTCATTTAGTTTAATCATAGTCTCAAATCCAATCAGGAGGAAAAATTCTCTACCGGAATGTCCAATAATTTGCGGAGCTTTTTTTACTAACAATGCATTTTTCGTCTAGAAACTGATAAAGTGTTAGAAACTTTCTTTAGTCACAAATTTGTGTACAAAATATATTTCTATTTATCTAGAATATATTTTAAAACAAAAAGTTAATTACATTCTTAGAAATGTGCAGATTATGAAAACAATGAGAAATTATTTTTAAATACTTTACTGAAATAAATACTTCTAGATCAAGCCAGTTAATCTTATAATACAAGGGAAAAATTCTGAGTTTGTAGTTTTCTATCAGTAATGTAAAAAATAAAAATGTAATAGATTCAATGAAAGTTAAAGCATATCAAAAATATTTTAAAAAATAAAAATATAAGAAAAAAATGACACATATTTAGTTTTTATTGAATTAGTAGTTTTATACAATGTACATTGTTGCTACATTCATTTAAATAAAACAAAATTAAATGAAAAGTTTGTTTTATTTAATAATTATTTTTTGGATGTTTTTATGAAAAATAAGAAATTATTCTAAATATCTTCATATATACACATATGATCGTTATAATAGGTACACTTAGTTTGTAAACATTAAAATACTAATAAATAACAAATTCCCATTTTAAAATGAAAAAAAATGTGTATTTTTATAAATATTTTGTATGTGACAACGTTACAGATTACAACAATAATGCAAATGGCGCTTTATGTATTCATTGACAGTTAACGATTTAAGCAAAGTGCTGAAATAAGCTGATCATAGTAATAGGTACAAGAAAAGTTTATTTAATTTTGTGAAATTTAAAAAGTGGCATTTGCTGATTATAATTATTGCTTCATAAAAAGTGGTAAGAATATTTTACAGTTTAAGTAAATTACTCAGTATTAAGTGTGCTTTTTGATAGAAAATGGGTAGAAATAAGCATTGCAGCATTGATGAAAGAAGAATAGCTAAAAACTTAAAAAGAGAAAGAAAATCGTTAAGAGAAATTTCAAAAAGCCTAGGGCGTTCCGTGAATTTTCTCCAAAATGCATTAAAATGTAAGAAAACAACAGAAAGTCGTGGTAGACCACACAAAACATGTCCAGCTATTGATCGCCACATTGTCTTAATATCAAAGAAAGACCCGCTGATTACATTACTAATTTCCGCGGCAATTAGTAATGTAATCAGCGCCCCAACCGTTCGACGACGTCTTCAAGAAGCTAACTTACCCGGCCGAATAGCACGAAAGGTTCCCCTCATGCGTAAAAAAAACTCTACTGCTAGGTTAAATTTTGCTAATGAACATTTGAATTGGTGTGGAATTGAAGGTGAGAAAAAATGGCACAATATTCTTTGGAGTGACGAAACAAAAATAAATTTGTTTGGAAATATTATGGTCTGGGGGTGTTTCTCATGGATTGGCGTAGGTCCATTATATCGCATAGATAATACAATGAACGCAGTGGGGTACAGAAGCATTTTGCAAGATATTATGCTTCCTTATGCTCGTGAAGAAATGCCATTGCTTTGGGTTTTTCAACAGGATAATGACCCAAAGCATACTTTTTCCTTAGTCAAGAATTGGTTCAGAGAAAACAACGTCCACCTTTTAAGTTGGCTTAGTCAATCCCCCGACCTGAACCCCATAGAAAATCTTTGGGGTGATCTTAAACAAAAATTAGCGAAGGAAACTTTCAAAAATAAAGATGATCTGTGGGAGAAAACCAAGAAAGCATGGTACGAAGATACACCTGAAACTTGCCAAAAACTAATATCCAGTATGCCAAACAGAATGAAGAAAGTGGCACAAAATAGAGGTGGTTATTCAGGATACTAGTCCGTTTTTGATCTTCAAAAATAATTTATTAAAAATAAAAGAATACTGTTATTAATTTTTTAGTATTACTGAAATGTACCTATTATTACGAGTAGCAATTGAGTTACCTTAAGTTCAAAGATAACCTGTTTTTGGTTGTTTACATTATTTGCGTTATTTGTTAAATTTTAAACTTTTGGGATTATAAAGAATAAATATGAATTTTTTTTAGTTTCTTCATCTCATTAAAGTGCTCTTGTTTTATTTAAAAAATAAAAATGTAAAGTGTACCTATTATAATGATCATATGTATATATATATATATATATATATATATATATATATATATACGATTATTTCTGTACACTTTATATCAGTTCTTTTCCTTTAAATGATATATATATATATATAGTTGAAATCAGGAATGTTTTACGATCATGTGATCACTATCGTGTGAAATATGTCGACAGGAAGTGTGGATGTCAAATTAAATACTAATATTGCTGCCAGATACGAGAATGAGGAGTTACGATTAATATAGCCTGAAAAGTTTGTATGACATTTAATGTAACCTATATTAAATGTCATCACTATTGCTAAAATAAGCACATTATTAACATTAGGAAGCACCTATATGTTGGAAAAAAGAGTTTATTAATGAATCATTTATTTTCAAGCAAGGTGTATATTACATATCTTAATGATATTTATCTGAAACACTTTGGAAAGTACAAAACCCACATCGGAAAAAAATGATTGGAGAAATTTATGTCTTATGAAATAGAATTGAAATGATTACTAAATACATCACAAGACGAAGTAGTTCGATGAATGAAAAAGTAAATAACATTTAAAATTTTAACATAAAACTAGATAAAAATATATAGTCTAATTCACTATCCATGTCTTCATTGGTATCAGATTCTGAACCAGTATTTACAAAAAAAACCAAATTCGTCTTTGTCAAAGTTTGCTTCTCTATTAAAGCATCAGTATGTCGAATACATTGCTTCCAAAAATCAAATGCAAATATTTAAAGATTGCTGCCACATTTTCGTCTCCACCAACATATTTATTCTAGTGCATTTTGCACGCGACCAAACAAGTTCGATTGCATTGAATTTACAATAGTATGATGGAATTCGGACTACTTCGTGCTCAGCTTTTCTTATCAATTCATATATTCCATAGACCCTTTGCTTTTTATTACTGCTTTGCTTCTTCAAACAGTTCACATTGTCTCATCATAGATTCATGGTCGATTTTATTATTCATCCAATCAACTATTGTTGCTTTTTTCCTATTTTGACATGGATGCTTGTCAAGTAATACGCTGTGGTAAGCCGCATTATCCATTATGATTAAAAAGGGATCAAACGCATGCTCTGCATACATGTTTCTATTCACGATTTTTTGACAAGATTGTAAAGCGTAACTCTATTAAAGAAACGTTTGCGCCCTTTCTTCAACACGTGACTACCGATGAATTAGATAAATGTCGGCATATGTTCGTATTTTGCACCGTTATGGGTGCATCGGGAAACTTTCGTGGCTCCACTTTATATCTCTATAGACATATACATATTCATTTAAATGAAATATATATATTATTTCATTTAAATAGAAAGAATTGATAAATCAAGTGTACAAAAATAATAGTTATCTCGTTGAAAAGTATCTAAAAGCAAGTAATATTCGCACCACCATTGAAGACAAAAGTTTTCAAATATTTTGCTGATGCAGGATAATAGTATGATGGATTTAAGATTATTTATACATTAATTAAGAATAGAGTGGTGTTGAGGATTTTATGGAAATAAAGAAATTAATAGCTTACTTAATAAAATGTGAGATTATAGTTTGAAATTCTATCAATTCCGAGAGATGTCTTAAGATCGGTGATCGTTGTGCGAATTTACAGAACGGTGAAATTGACAACAATCTCACTAGTACTATGTGAAACGGGAAAACAAGAGAGTTAAACATCAGAAAGGGCATAGCAGACAAAACGAATGGTAAAAAACAGAATTAAGAATATAGCATGAAGTGTCGACATTAGAAAAAGCCCTAAAGTAGAATCTCTTCGATTTCCATTCCAATTTCGCTAGATTTTTCTGAAATGAGTATTTTTTCTTCAAACTTTTTTTGCTCTTTGCGATATGTCATTTGGCAATAAGGAAGCATTCCCAAATATTTAGTCTTTAATCAGATATTTTCATAGTGTACACATTTCGTCCCACTAAAGACAAGAATTACATTTGTAAGATTGCTTCATAGGAATAATTTGTCCACTGCGTCAATATTAATCTTAACAAATTCTTCATACGCAATAGGAGTAGATTGATTGAAATTTTGATCAATAATTAAGGCAAGTTATGTGGACATTATTTGAACGTGCAAAAGAGCCATAACAAAAAAATTAAATTAGAAGTGGAAAATGATTATTACTTAGTGCATCGCTTATAGTAATCAAAGACTAATGAGAACAGCAATATCACTAGAACAGAAAACCAGAACAACAATACTGAGATCAAAGGTAAGAAGCAACAGCAAGGTGGGAAAAACCATAGACTAAAGATTTAATCAATCTTTTTTTCCCCAATCAAGGCTCAAGAATCAGTGAGCGTTGCGGAGTGGAGAGTATAAACATATAAACTAGAATATTTAATACCCTTCTTTAAAAATATGGAAATATAACCAAAACCATTGTTTAAACAAGTTTCTAATATTGCTAAAAAAATCTGGTTTCGGTTATAGATACTACAAAACCAAAATAAATTGGCTTTATTTGTACTGTAATTCCGCATGTTTCAAAACAAAATATCTAATAAATTACCGTTTGAACGTTTTGGGCAGAAACGATCCATAACAAATTATTTTGGGTGGCATCACTATCTTTAAACTATAAAATTGTTCTATCAAAATCAAACCATCTTTGAAGTGAACAAATAATTGAATTATTGTTTGACAAATCCGATAACGAAACAGTGAGCGTTGGGTTGTTAGAAAGAGAATATTGCGAAATATCAGATTTGTCCTTAGCTTTATGTCCTGGTCCCGAAAAATTAGGAATTAGGCCATTTTCCTTAATGGAATCGTAAATTTCATTAATTTGTTAGAAGAAACAAATTTTGTAAAAGAATCGTTACTTTTTCTGTTGAGAAATTTTTGAAAAAGATAGATCTGTAAGCACCTGAAAAGAAGGAATAATAATTGGCAAAGAATCGAAAGCTTCATAGTAAGAGTAACTACTTTACGAATTATTGAACTAAAAATTTTGAATTTGAAATAAACTCTATTCTTATTTTGTTTCCTCCTCATTTTTCTATTTTTTTTAACTTTTTCAACTTTATGGTACAACAATCTATCTATTTGCATATCACATAATTGTCCAATATTTATTTACAACGATTCGAGATATTCAATGAATGGCAGAACGTTTATAATTTCATAAAAATTGGCCGTAATTTGAATTTTTTTAATTCTATAATTTTGTTACATCTAGCGTTCTTTTAGCAAGTGGAATATCATCTTCAAGATCACAATTACTGTTTTTCACATTGAGAATAAAAATATAGTTCAACCGCTTTTGCAGTCTTGATAATAGTGTTAGTTACCGATTTTAGCGAGATATCACGCCTTTGTTCTTCCGTTCGTACATTTGTAAGTTCGAACGAGAGAAGTATTGTTTTTTCATCAATTTGCTGTATCAATAATGTATAATAAGCCTTTAAACAATCGTTCGTTAACACAAGTTTGCCTGATGCGAGGTTTTTTGAAACGCGCAGTAAACAGGGTGTCATTAACATTTGAATGATTCTTTTAACTTTAAACTATTATTATAATGGCTTGATACACAAAGCCATGAGCACCATGCTTTATGTAATTTTTCGGTTTAATAAAATCCCTAGGTTACCAAGAATAGCGGCTTTCCATAATTGATTATAATTCCTTCAATGTATAGGATGCAATATACTCTGACCACAGATAAACGGAAAACTGACTTATGACCAAGGAAAAAAATGACGGACGAGTCATTGAAGTCAAGTAATCATAATTCATAGCATACGTTATCGGTAAACATGCAGTATTATTAAAAATTGTAGAAGTATCATTTCCATTCAATATTGTTTTGCGAATATGCTACGTCGATGGTAGTAGTATCCTTTTAATAAAAGTTTTAAAAAATTGGTACAGCTAAAAAGAGTATAAATGCTACTACATATCACAAATTTTAAAAAGTAGTTAATTTGTTTCAAATGCAACAAACTGATAAAACTGAACATAAGCAGTCTTAGATTATTTGGTATTCCCAAATTGAAAGAAATCAGTTTCTAAAACACTTTTATATAGTATTAATGAGGCCTCATGAGTACACGCAATTGTATGAATTTTAAATATGATTGAATTGAAAGCTTTTCATTTGACGAAGCTGTTTTTTCTTGACGCAATTTTTCAATTGATATAAGAAATTTAATTTGATCAATAAGGTTAATATATAACCCCTTTCCACAATTAACTATTTGTAAATTCTGTATACGTATTTCGACAACCAAGTTGTCATCATCAGCAGATAAAATCAAAGTGTCGCACCTGGTAAAACACGGCGAAAAAATTGTACGAAAAATATACTCCGTACGCGATCCGCATCGTTGAAAACCAAGATGTGCACTCTTTTTTTTGTTTTCAACGATTTTTTGTTTTCAACGATGCGGATCGCGTACGGAGTATATTTTTCGTACAATTTTTTCGCCGTGTTTTACCAGGTGCGACACTTTGATTTTATCTGCTGATGATGACAACTTGGTTGTCGAAATACGTATACAGAATTTACAAATAGTTAATTGTGGAAAGGGGTTATATATTAACCTTATTGATCAAGTCAATAAACCACAGGCTCCATCAAATTCAACTATAAGAAATTTATACAAATTTAGAGCACAACAATGGGCAATAGGAAGTGATGTTTAGACAAAAGTGACAAAATACAAATTTGACACTATTTTTAAATTTCAACTAAATACATAAATACCGGCGCTTTATTTGACCACTAACAAATTTTAGAAGTAAAAATTGACGTAATTTTACGAAAAATGTTATATGAAGATATGTGCAATGTCGCTTATACCTTGTCTCAGAACAAGGAGTGATTAAAATATCTCGCTACAACACGGAACACAGCTTAAAAATGTAACTTACCATAAAAATGAACAGTTGTGAATGTATTAGTTTGTCAATATTAATCGTTTTCTTTATTATATAAAAATAAATGCAAAAAAATTCATTTTAATGGAAGTATGCTTTTACGAACGTTCCTTTTTGGATTAATATGTTCAACATATCCAAAATTAAGATTAAATATTATTAAAATAAATATTTCATGACATTTTCAATGGAGAATATACAGTCAGTTCATTAATGATTGAGATGGAACCTTATGCAACCAAACATACACTATTGGTAGCCTTACATTCAAAATTCCCTAGACCCTAGAAATCTATAGTTTTAAAAAAATTATCCAACACACTTAATATGAAATTAAATTCAACTTACCGCTCTAACCACCAAAAATTTACCAATACTTCTGAAAATTACTGATAATTGATAACAGAAGAGGTGATCGGCTTCCATATGCAATAGCCCCCCAAACAGTCCTGTGCACATGCCTCTCAACAGCAAATCCAATATCACATCGTCGTCAACGTTTGGACTGGTGCAGAGAACGGCAGCATTGGGAAGCAGAATGGCATAATGTCGTATTCAGCGACGAATCGCGATTCTGCCTAGGCATGCATGATGGCCGTCAGAGGGTAAGACGCCGTCGTGATATTGGATTTGCTGTTGAGAGGCATGTGCACAGGACTGTTGGAGTAATGGTTTGGGGGGCTATTGCATATGGAAGCCGATCACCTCTTCTGTTTATTCGGAGCAGTATGACAGCTGCGCGTTATGTTGATGACGTCCTACAAACCACTTTATTGCCTTATCTAGATGGCCGTCCACACGTCCTTTTTCAGCAAGACAACGCGCGTCCACATATTGCTCGTCGTACTATGGACTTTCTACGAGAAGCTGGCGTTAATGTTTTGCCGTGGCCACCCCGTTCACCGGATTTAAATCCCATCGAACATGTGTGGGATATAATGGGGAGAAGACTGACCAATTTGAACCATCCTCCACAAACTCTGGCACAGTTAATCCACCAAGTTCAAGTTGCTTGGAACGAGGTGCCACAAGCAGCCATCGACCATCTTATTTTGTCGATGCCTAGACGTGTACAGGAGTGTCTACAGCTACGGGGTCGCCAAACACATTATTGATTTTTTTTCAAATTAATGTTAATAAAATTTCTTGGAAATCTGATCGTTTCATTCTTGACTTAAGCTCATCACATTACCAAAAAATCACGTCCAGGAAACTATTCCCTCTAGGTGTAACACTTCTAATGTCATTGAGTATATATATTCGTAAGTCATAAATTACTGATATTCATATCCAATTTATTTGCGAAATTCAAGGTAAAATATAAACTACTGTTAAAATTTATTATAAAAGTCCATCAAAAATACAACAAAGATTATAAATATAGAAACATTAGCAGTACAACTAATCGGATTCACTTGTGATTAGCAATAAATCACTTTCACTGTCAGTTTCCAACACAAATAATAAATGGTGCCACAATATTATCCATTAACCCATCTAAGACCCACATTCTCTTTTCTACTTCAATCACATGGCTGATGCCAGTCTTCCAATTATCTATTGTAACAGTTGTAATTGCTTCCATCAAAAGTTCTCGTACATGTGACATTTTGAATATTTCTGGAACGTAACCAGTCTTGGATTGCAGCTTTCCTTCATGAAGAAGTTGGAAGACTTTCCACTCTGTGTGACTGATATGATGCATTGTCCATTATAACGGCATTATCTGGCAACCTAGACAATACTTGTTCAAACCATTCCTCAAAAATAATATTCATTGCATCATGGTAATCAGCTATTCTTCTACCTTCAAAAAGCAACAGTCCATCCCGCACAAATCCGAATTCAGATCCTATGTGGAATATTATTAATCACCAGTCTTTACCACTAGGGCTTTTTAATCCTGTGGATAATCCTTCAACAAAAGCTTGTCATGCACTTGCTATACTTGCATCAATCCAAACTTTTTCCTCTGTGTGTTCCTCATTTAACCATGTTTCATGTAGGTAAAATATTAGGCGACCCTCATCTCTGTAATGTTTTATTGTTAGATATTTTCTTCTCCACCTGATAACTTCATCCTTTTCTATTAGTATATTCTTCTTATGCTTTACATATCTGAAATATAAATTAAATATGAATGTTATAACATGAACAATTTTTTATTAACACTTACTTGAAATTAATGCGTTTCAAGAATCTGTGTAGAGTTGCTCGACTCATTTTTGGTATGAACTCATCTCTAGTTGTCTCCCAATATTTTATTAAGTGTTGGAAGTTCGTTTTTTAAAAAAAAAACATGCACCATCTGCCGTACAGTACTTTTGACAGATTTATCAAATTCTAGAAGCCTTGAATGCCCGCTGACTTCACCTGTCTGTTTATATTCTTGAATAACTCGATATACAGTTGATTTGGCCAGGCCTATAATATATTGTTATAAAAGTAATACCTATAACTTACTTGGCGTTTTAGAGATGTTCGTTACAGTAGGTGTCGTTCCCATTGGTGGAATTTGCAGCGTTAACATTTTATGTATATTTAAAACCGTTTGTTTTTCTTCATGCGTCAGGTGTCCCAGCCGTTCACGCTTTCTGGGTGGTTATATTAACTGTTTGCTAGAACCTTGGTGATTACTCATTTTATTTTTGTACTTAAAAGTACAAATTTTATTAAATAATACGGAAAAATACAGTAAAACAATGCAAAAATGTAATTAAACGTTTACAGGTTATGATTTTCATTTAGTCATATTAAACTCGCCTGTTCAAGAACCAATAAAATCTCTTAAAATTTGTACTATTTTGGCGCAATATTTGAATCATTCCTTATTCTTAGACAAGGTATAGTGCCGTAATTAGAAGCTTCAATGCTTCATTGATAAAGATCTGAAAAATATTTAAAGTGTTTATCAAACACAGCAAAAAAAAAGATATTCTATTAAAGTTCATTATACAAGATGTTCGAAATGCCTCCTTTCCGCAAGGATACATGCATCGCCACAAACTAAATAATTTTTTACTCATGTTTGGCTCATTTCTACTTTCTATAGCAACAGTGTTTCATCTCCAAGTGTTATTGTGGGTTAATTTCTTCTTGATACATAAATTGTTACGTGTATTTTAGGTCTGACGAACGTGGTGACAATGCAGAAAAAATGTGTAGGGGTTTAAAAAATACAAAGATAACTAAAGACTTTTATTTGAGAAAAACAATTATTTGTTTTAAATCCTTCATGTATAATCATACAGAACTTAGGGATATAAAATGTTTGAACCTTAATCAACTAGCAAATAAACGAATTTTTTGGCGTACCACGAATCAAAATCTTCAACGTAAATGTGTCTGTAACAAAAAACTACAAATAACTAGGACATGTAAATTTTTTGCTTACTAGTTTCTAAGGACAGTATCTGTCTTTAAGTCATCATTGGAACCAATATACTACAATTATGCCTTTATCATCAAAATATAAAATGCTAATAATTTGGATGTATAAAATATCGTTAATATTGTATTATAAAAGTAGAAATGCATTATTATTTCGATGTGTGATAAAAGCATAACTGACAATAATTTATTAAAAGTTTATGTTGTTTTTGAAAACCAAAAAATTATAAATTGTTAAAAATTGAAGAACTCAGATAATTAGTTTATGTACCTGGTTGATATATTTACGAAAGTATTTTTACCGAATGTTTTAACACGATCAATTCAAGAATCTTCTTCTGGCGAATGCCAAGCAAGTCGTTCTTCATAAAACTGAATAACTACTTGCGGACAAATAAGATTTGCTTTCTTCGCTGGCACAAGATCGGCATCATCTGTCCCTTTCCATTTCATGAGGAATAATAATTCGCCAGTAGTATCTGACGCGCCAATAATTTTTTCAGCTTCCAAACCTCTATCAAACCCTGTCTTGCCTGATGCGTCCTTACCCAATCGTGCCAATTTCTTGTTTTTATCTACTTTACTATCACGTTTTGTATCAATTTTGCTATCGGCTTTCTTTTTATCTGTTTTCTTACTCTTCGATTTATCATTTTCATCTTCAGACTCTGCTTCGGCATCGGAATCTTTTGAAGCTTTTTCAGATTTTTTTTTGTCAGTCTTTACATCAGATTTTCGTTTTTCACCTCTCTTGCCTCGTCCTTTGCTGTCATCATCAGAATTATCTTCTTGGTCAGAATCATTTTTATCGTGCTTTTTGTTTTTCAAATCAGGTTTTTTCTTATCAGACTTTTTAGCTTTCGATTTCTCCTCGTCTGAATCTAAATCGTCAGTTTTACGTTTCTTAGGTTTCTTATCAGATTCATCTCCCGAATTAGAATTTTCAGATATATTGCGTTTTCGAATTTCACCCCTACGACCTGGCCCTGGGCCTGGAGTCTTCTTTTCTTTCTTAGCATCTTCATCGTCTGATTCTACGGTTTTTTTCGCTTTATCTTTTTTCTTATCTTCATCGCCGGAATCTGTATCTGCAGTGCTTTTCTTTCCAGGTTTTTTAGTTTTCTTTTTATCTCCATCATCAGATTCAGATCCATCAGAAACATTTTTCTTCTCTGTCTTCTTGTCTTTTTTCTTGTCATCATCGGAATCGGACACATCAACGACAGTTTTTTTCCCTCCTTTTTTATCTTTCTTTTTACTATCGTCCGAATCTGATGTGTCGGAAAAGGCTTTTTTCTTTTTATCTTTCTTCTTTTCATCTTCGTCTGATGAATCCAGCGTTGTTACTTTCTTCTTATTTGTTTTCGCGTCCTTCTTTTTATCGTCCTCTTTCTTTTCAGGTTCAGAATCGGATGAAGAGGATCGACGCTTTTTATCGTCTTTCTTTTTCTTGCGTTCGGATTTGTCTGATTGCATGGATTCTGTTGAATTTTGTCGACCTCTTAGCTATAATAAAAACAAATTCATTAATAAATGCCCAACTAAAGCAACAAATTCTATATAATCTAATAAAATATAATTAGGTGGAACCTATATAAAGTATGTATTTTACTCTACATTTAAGAATTATATATTTTTGTGCAAACTTCTGCGACAGACGGATAAAACTGTACTATTCAAAATGTATTGCCGATTTTTAAAACCATGCAACATTATTAATGATAGACAGCTTTGTCGCTTTTAATATCAAATTTCAGTTGTAAATGGTTTTTTTAATTAATCTGTAATATATTAAAGGACTTGCTTAATTGCTTTAAGCAATTAAGTTCAAAAGTAGTATTGCTACAGGTATTAAAAAATTTTACTTACGTATTAATTCGTTCTAAAGTTATTTAACATAATAAATGCAAATTTATCAAATTGAAGCCCTTCAAGAAGTATATAAGGCTCATATGCAAGCAATATGGAATTAGGCAAGGAAATATTATGTAAATCTTCCTACCATCGACTTCCTACCAGTGACCGCCTTCATTACGGCTCCATTAGCTTCTATGTAATCTTGGCCCTGTTTCACCAACTTTTGCACTTTACCCTTACAAATTCCAGATAACTTAGATACTTATATCACACCGTCGGATATTAGATCCGCTACCTCTACGGTGTTGACTCTTACAACTTTATATCTATAGATGACTGAGGTTCATCCGACTTCCAAACCAGTCTTTCTCATGGAGCGCTCTTACCTTACAGCTTTGAAATATCTAACGTGTTATTTTCTACTTTTCATTTTTCTGTTTTGCTATATACCTTTATCATATTGCGTCCAGGAGTAGCAATGGAAATAACAGCTCGTCAAATCACAGCCTTGCTTGACAGAGCAAGTGAATTCAAATTTTTCAATTTTTGTAATTCCAAAAAAATTAATTACGCGGGCATAAACGTACCACGTACTATTAGGAAACAAAAAAGTTCCTACGTTGTTTTGAAATAAAACTTAAACACATGTAGAAATTTTTTTAAACAGTTGTATTCATTAAAATAATCACCTTTACAAATCTATTACCCTATCCCAACATGGAACAAGATCATAGATTTCTTTGAAAAGCGCGGTATCTCTAGAATAAGAAAAATTTACCCATCTCCCCTTCGAACTCTGCTTTATTGGTAAATTTGTTATTCCGCATGTGACTATCTAGAGTAAAGGAAAGATAATAGTCACTTGAAGAAATATCGGGCGAATATAGCGGATGGGGTAGAATTTCCCATCCTAGCATTGCATTGTTTTGCAAGAATAACACTTTCGTCCTAAAGCACCTTGCACATGCTAAAGTTGAACAAAATAGATACCACCCATAATTGTTTGGCTCATATTCTGAAACTCTTAGTGAATAATACCAGCTGAAGTCCACCATACACATAATAAAATCTTCTGAGCGTGCAATGGTGCCTTTGAAGTTTGGGCTACAGGATCCTTTAGTGACAACCAATGACACAGAACCCATTTTTCATCCCAGGTGAGCACGCGGTCATGAAAAGTTTCATTTTTGTGAGGTGGAAGAAGTGAAAAACATATTGATTGCCTTTGATTATTATTCTCATAACGTAGTTGGAACCCATTTGCTTAGCTTCCATAATTTTTCAAGTTGATGCAAATGTAAACGAATTGTTTCATTACTGGTTTTAAGCATTTCAGAAAGTTCTTGGCATGTTACTTTTGGGTTTTGTTCAATAACCGTACACAAATGTTCATTATCAACAGCAAAGGTCGTTCTGACAGAGCAAATGTTCAAACGATTCATCACCAGAAGAAAATGACATCTGTGTAGTGCGTGATTTTACCGCATCTTCTCCAAATACGGCTTGCTTCTGCTGCTTTAGACCCAAGTTTAAATTCATAAAGCAAACACGCTCGTATTACACAGTATTTGGTCGACATTTCAAAAGGGTTTAAAATCACAATACCAAGTTAAAAGTCGAGTGACTGGCGCGCATTTGTTGTACTTGTGAAACGCCAAACATATAAAATTATTGCTCTGCAAGTCGCAACAAGTTATCAGAAGTCGTTGCAGCAAACTCTACCGAAAATCGTACGAACTTTATTGCTCCCTGGGATAATTGAAATATTATTAACTTACATAAAATTTCCTTTTAGAATATAAATTCTTAACAAGTAATAAAAAAATGAGTGATATAATTTCTAGTCTTTCAAATGTAAAATATAGAACTCTTGTTAAAAGTATCTAATAATAGATTCAATAAATTAATAACAAAAGGCTATCTAAGGACCTAATTCTTTGAAAGTCCCAAGTGAATTTTGAACAATAGGAATTACCGAGCTGTGACTTTTTTACATTTCAAGTGTGGCTTCTGAATGTTTTGAAGAAATCAATCAGTTATTAGAGAACAAGTCGCATTCCTACCGTAAAACGACAGTACAATGAATTACAACATGATCGACTTTTCTTAAATAACATATTCCCAATTCATAAATGACAAACGACTGTTTTCGAAAACAATATTGGTCTTTTAGAAATATGATTGAAGAGGACCCGGCATTTTATTGAAACGAGCATTCAAGCTCTACCTAAAAATCGGTGGAAAGGCAGTTAGCATCATTGTACATAAACATATGAATATTCATAAGCCTTGTTAAAGTTGAATTCCTCACAACTTGGCGCCAACAAGCAGATTGTGTGAAAGGGTGCAGATCTAGACTACATCATTTTACTAATGGATCGTCTCATTTAATATACAACATTATAGGATAATATTTCCACTGGGCTGGAGGACTGTCGCACTATTAATGCAGAATAGTATATTAGTATGTTTGTCCTCCAAAGGGTCCGCCAACCCATCATCTATCGCAATAATACACTCAGGCCCACAATGGTACTCGAACGACTATTTATTTAGTATTTAAACGACTAAAACATTGAAATATTGGGGTATTTGCTGTATAGTCCAAACCTACAACCCAAGGACGATTTCTTTTTGTTCTTTCATTGGTGAAAACAAAAGGATGAAGTTACCGGCTTTACATTGTCAATCAGTCGAAGAAGCAGTTTAAAAATGAAATAACCTAACGAGAATATATATTTATATATTTATGTTTATATATATATATATATATATATACATACTTTGATTGGTTGATGCAAGTATAGCGAGGGCACGACAAGCTTTTGTTGAAGGATTATCCACAGGATTAAAAACCCTAGTGGTAAAGGCCGACGATTAATAATACTCCACATAGGATCTTGAATTCGGATTTATGGAAGATGGACTGTTGCTTTTGAAGGTAGAAAAACAGCTGGTTGCCATGACGAAATGAGTGGTATTATTTTTGAGGAATGGTTTGAACAAGTATTGTATTGTCTAGGTTGCCAGATAATGCTGTTATAGTATGCCAGATAATGCATCATATCATTCACGCAGAGTGGAAAGTCAATATAGCTGCATCAGAATTGTCCGTTGTAAACGTTATTTATAAGTATTAATATAGGATTGCTATTTTCGTGCACATGACTGTATATTAAAGAGAGAGACAAAAACTATAGAAATTGTTAAAATGTAAAAAAAAAGAAAATCAATAAATTCAACAATTTCTTAGGTACACAATGTTAAACATTACGACTTATCTTGTAGACTTCCGCGGTCATTGTCTATACTTTCCTCATCTTGGCGACGTTTCGTCACCACTTGTTCAGTCACGCTGACACTCAGTTTTAGCGCGACTGAAAATGTCCCATACAAGTAATGACGAAACGTCGGTACCAGTATTGCCGAAAGCCAAGATGAAGAAAATTGCATTTATTTATTATCATCAAGAAATACGGATTTCCAAACAAATAATTTTTTTTATTAAATTGAACCAGGATCTACCAGGATTATTGAAACCTTCGATTTCTCTTATCATTTAATGTTTCTATGAAGGATGCGTTAGTTTAAATGGCAAGTACCTATACACTATTAACAAAAGCATGTCTAAGTTTAGAATACATTAATTCATACCTTTAGTATTCGAATTAAAAAATAAAAAAACTCCATACTAGAATATAGAGTTTTATTTTTATGATAATAAGGTTATTTTAAGACATCGAAACTGTTCAACTAACAGAATTTGTTGTTTTTTAATTCTTGGGAGACAAACTTCACATACGTACCGATAAATTAATTTCCGATAACAAGAAAAAAATTAAGTGCACTTCTTATTAGAGAAGTGGGCATTTCTTCTACTCTCTAATCAATAAATTACCCTATTATATGCAGTAACCCACAATAAATGATAATGACATGGTATAAACTTAAAGTACAGCATTTTTATAGACAAATCTTATAATTAATGGAATTATTAAAGAAAACCCCTGAATATGCACAATGCAGTAATAAATACTTAATTTAGGTTCACTGAACTTGATTCGATGAATAAAAATTCATCAGAAAGAATAGAAGAAATGTACATTAATATATAAGGGCAAATAGCTTGAATTAGTATTAATATTTAAATACAGTTCTCTATAATTCCTTTCGTTAACTTTATGCTCATCAAGGGTATGAATAAATATATTAAATATTTAATTTTTCTCATTTGTATGTTTTTAATTACATACATTTATTATTTTGTATAAATTTATTTTTAAATAAAACAAAAAATTAATAAACATAATGAAATTATATTATATAATATATTTAAAGGGTATCTTTATATTCAATTGTATTTGAAAACTTATTTTGAGGTTTTAATTATCGAATCACTAGGTAAACGTAAAAATATAACTGCTTATATGTATACTTCCAAAATTATTTCCATTCTATCATAACAAATATTAAAAGAAAATCTATTAAACCTTTCAAATATTAAACAATTAATATTGTAAACACTATAAGTGAATACGTAACTCCGATAATTGTAACAGATTTTAAATTAATTTATCAAAATAATATATAAGTAATTATTATCAAATGTATTAAATTAATATGGTAAACCCAGAGATTGGAAGTACGATTAAATCCACACTGTCGGGATAAATAAAACACAAAAAAGATTCCACACTTGAAAGGAATAAAGAAGATAAAAGACATTGGCCTTGGAAATATAAGGAAGAATGGCAGGAAAATTTGGCTTAGCAAGATGTAAAAGGATTTTCGTGAGAAAAAAATTCTCGACAGCGTTGATAAAACATGAAACTAGATGTAGAAAACCATGAGTGGGCCGAGTCTAAATGGTCTGCATCTAGCAAATATATATTTAATATTTACATTAAAAATGTTAGTTTTATTAAAAATACTTTTGTTGAAGCATTTTTAATAAATATGGTCTTATAAAACATTTGCCATCGACTATTTTCTTTCAAAAAAATGCAACTAAAATTTAACTCGCAAATGTGATACATTGATGAACCAACATCATAGAATTTTATGCATACCTTTCTTTTTTCTTTCACATTCGTCTCGGAAGCATCTGAATTGGCTGGAGATGGAGATCTGCGACGTTTCTTATCTTTCATTCCTCTAGCCTTGTTTGCTCTTCTATTTCTTTCAAAGTCTTCTATAAGTTCAGGACAATCTAAATTATCTTCAGGTTCCCAAGTATTGTCTTCATTAGAATAATTCTTCCATTTTAATAAATACTCTACCCTACCGTTAACAACTCGCCTATCGATAATTTTCTCCACAGAATATTCTTCATCTGTATCGCTGTCCGACTGGACCTTCCTGTTGCCCATTTTCCTAGATGGAATTGAAATGTATTCATAACACGATTCAGTAGGAATAAAATGGCGCCATTTCATGCATTTATACACATAAACATCAATAGAGAATAGCACACCTTATGATTCTTTACAAAAAGTAAAATAAATCTACTCACTCACTACACTAACTTGCTAAAAATCTTGTTGTGTTTAAACGACAAAACAGAGGAAAAACCTAATAAAATGCTTCAGTAAGCTCGCTCACAGCTTCGCATCTTTTCACGACTTTCACTAGAAAAACCGGGAAAAATCACATTAATGGTTATTTTCTAATGTTCATATGCTCTAAACTAAAACACAATTGCCAACTGAATGTCCCCAACGCCATTCATATTTGTCTTACAAGAACTATTTACTACTTTTTTCTCCTTCTAATTACTTTACAAGAGCATAAAGATGTGTCCTTATGTATATATTTTGTGGTTCAAAAAGAGTAATTAGAAGCCACAAAAACACATTTTTTTAATTAAGCATTGTTAAAACGAATATTAATAATACGTAATAATTAAAAGGAATACCAAATATTTAAGTATTTCTATTATTCATAGATAAAAATAAATTTCACATTAAAATAGAATTTTATAAAATAATTAGCACAATAGGTACAAGTAGCAGTAGACTATTCGATCATACATAACTTGAAGTGACTTTGATCTAAGAAAAAAAATACAAACTTAACGTACTTAACACTAAATCAATATTCACAAACAGGGGTCGGTAAATAGCTCGGCGATATGTATGAAATGTCAGTGCATAACTTTTTCTAAAAATGAATTAGGCTGATATTTAAATATAGGTGCATAATATGACCAATATTTACATATATTTTTCACATTGTCAATTTTCGTCTCAATTTAGTTATTAACGTGTTTTTAAATACTTTTAAATAATTTTTATTACTGAATGTTCGACAAGAAAAAGTATGTAAGAATACGAAAATAAAGCTTATGTACATACATAAACAAAGATTATTACTGTTAAACATAACAAGTATGTTTTAGTTAATTATTCCTTTTCCTACATAAAACCGTAATATTAATTATTATCTTTTCTCAAATAGGGGATACTTGAACAATAAATCCATCAATTGCTTTTTTAAAATACAAATATGCTGTTTTAAATAAAATAATATTACTAAAGACAACTAATTAACCGTATTCAAATTAATCAGATCAGTAATCCTGTGGGTCAAGTAGCATAGAGAAAATATTATCAGAGGAACATTGTTTTTTTCTAATTTTATGGCTCTAAGACACTTGAAACGTGTCAAGAGTAAGTAAACGTCAATGAAGTCTTTCTTTTTCTTAAAATTATAAATATAAAAAAGTATCAGATCGATTTTTGTTATAAAAATTAAAAGATTTATTCTTTAGTAATAAAATAAAAACAGCAATTAACCAAAGGAGGCCATTTTATATTATAAAACAAAAAAGCTTCATGTTTTTGGCATCAATGGTGAGTTAACACTTGCTCATAGAGTTTATTTAGTAGAAACAAATGTTTTAAATAAAAACTAATATTTTGTTTGATAATAATCTCAAATATTCTTAAGTGGGTTGGGAACTGTGGGAGATGATTCAGCAGTTTTTGAGTCCTTTGTAATAGTCCTTCCCTCGCTAGGCACGATTTTGCTGGAAGTTCCAAACCAGGCAACTCCCAATTTAGCGACATTATGTACGATATTCTTTTGTAATACCTTCACGTAGCCTTGTTCATCCATTATGATTTCAATAAAACCCAGTTCTCCAACGCCAGATATCGCAAAACATCACCAAACCATAATAGAGACTCGAACATTCTCGACTCTATGTGATTATTTTATTCGTTAAACTCCTCATTTGGTTTTTTCCAATTTTTCTATACTTCTCCCCACCAAAAATCTCAAACTTGTTTCCATCATCTCCACTGCATTAGAGCCTGGATTTTTCTTCACTATATGAACATACCTCTCTAAGCATTTTGGTCGCATCAATAATTTAAAATAGTTCACCTTAATATTTTTGAATTTATCTACAATTTTTTTTAATGTTGTGGAATGGCTTCCAATAATTTTCGATATTTCACGAAAAAAATTGCTGGTTTTCCTTAAACCGATTATGATTTTTAGGTTTACTAAGAGATTTTGGTTCTCATCTTTTTAAATTATTGATATTTCGCTGGAAATACTGTTTTTAAATGATCGACAACAACGCTTAATTTGTATTCGCTAGTAAAACCAGGAGTAGAAGTAACGGAAAATATAACGGTTTAATCACATAATTTAAAATGTAAGTGTTGATTCACTTTTGATGCAAAATTTGCTGTGCTTTTATTTTATTGTTATAATCTTAAGAAAAAACTCTCGATATTCACTCGCTTTTAACACTCATATTATATACATATATATTCTAATTTAAACCAAAGAATATTTTAGTTAATGTATTTTTAATTTTAAATTATACCACACACCTACATTGGAACAAACATTTTAAATAATTATAATCTTTAGTCTTTTTTTATTGGGAGTTGCGACCGTTGATCATAAAACGACCAACATATTAAAAAAGAAAAAAATATGTTAAATAATATAAACATAAACAGAAACGCTTTCACAGAATGTTTTAAAAATATTGAAATTATTGCAAGAAAGCACTCATAACAAAACAACTTTACTACGACTGAAGCAGTATTTGCAATTATTTTTATGACTAAATCATTTTCAAAGAAAGATGTGAGGTAAACATATACACCTTATTTATAGAAAGCATTTAATATTTAATTTGGACCAAACATATTAATAATAATAAATCTATTCTTGCTTTCAACTTACCTACATTGTTCTAATTGCTTGACTTCCATAAGATAATCTTACTATGCATATATGTATGTAATTACGATATAATTTAAATATTTATTAGAACTAAAATTAATACTAAGTTGTTTATATAAAATATAACATATATGATTATTTAAATTATTCGAAGCTGACAAGTTTAATAAAGTTACAAACTGATTTCAAACATAAACGAAATATTCACTTCCTATATAGTTTTACAGTAAAATTTCTTATTTTTACGCACCGGTAGTTCCTAGGAAACGCTACAAACAAACTTTTGTGAACAGAGTTGTCATCTAGTAGAATTTTATGAATACTACTTTTTACATAACCTCATAACTAAATTTATTTAGAAATTCTACTAAAATCTAAAAAAAGATGCAATCTGAAAATACAGAAAAATCGCAATTATTAGCTGTTCTTCAAGTATTGAAAAAATACAATTTGAAGGTTTGTGCTATTCTTAGAATTTTTATTTCGTTATTTATCTCTTATAAACTATAGGGAACAGAAGAATTATTAAAGAAGGAAGCAAATTTAGGAGAAGGAATTAATGACAGCAACTTACAGCAAGAATCAGATGTTAGTAGTGTTCTTACTGGTTATAAGAGTGATGGTGATCCTGAAGCATATGAAGAATGCTATGTAGAATTAAAATGTTTTGTAGAAGGATCTTTGGATATATACAAACATGAATTAGGAACAATCCTTTATCCAGTACTTGTTCACATGTATTTGGAGTTAGTTTATAATGGACACACAGAAAAAGCTATAGCTCTAATGAAACGATTTGGTCCAGAGCAAGATATATATTACCAGGATGATCTTCGAAAACTAGCTTTAGTTACAAAGAGAGACCACATGAATGGCAATGAATTAACTGATACTTTCAAATCAAACCAGTTTATAATAAGAATGTCTCGCGATACTTTATCTTTGCTAAAAAGGCATTTGCATGACAAAAAAGCTTCTATACTGCTTAATATTATTCAAGAACACTTATATTTTGATATGTATGAAGGCGTAGCCAGAAATAAAGCACAAATTGATGCTACATCTGGGGCAGTCATAGGAGAGGCAACAAGACAAGGTAAGGAGGAAAAACAAAAAAAATCTTGCTTAGGTTCTCAATAAGAATATAATCAAATATTTATATATCATATATTATTATATTATGTAGACTTTATTCTGCAGAAAGCATAGTCATGTATATATTTAATTTAGTATACCAATATATAGTATTAAGTGATTCTCAAGATATATTTTCTTATAATTTTGGATATTCATTTGAGGAACAATAATTGGATTTATTTCTATAAAAAATCTAGGGTTTATATTATTAGTATTATTTTTTACTTGAAAAGAAATTGTTTTCATTTGGAACTGATTTGTAATATATCCTTTTCAAAACATTTAGTAAGAACTATTGACTTATATTGAAAATTATGATCATAAATTTTTCATTTCTCAAATAATTCATAATATGTTAACAGCAGACTGTCGTATTCAATCCACCAATGTAGTAAGCTGGCTGAGTGATCAGCCGGCTTATATTTAAATTAATTTTTTGCATTTTATTTAAGTTTATTAAGCGTTCAAATTTCTTTGAACGATATTATTTAGTTAGCATTTTTATCCTTGCATGATTTCATTTTTTCATTTCATAGATAATAAGACAAAGGTTCTATACGGTTTGCCAAAAGCTCCCGATATACAGTCATTAGCTGCTCCAGTAGAAGATGAAGAGGAAAGTAATGAACAAGATGCTCCCGACAAACCGAAAAAGAAAAAAGCTAAAAAAGATCCTTTTTTCTCAAAGAAAACAAAATCCGATCCCAACGCTCCACCGCCTGATCGAATACCATTTCCAGATTTGTAAGTAAGGAAGATACTTATTATTTTATTTTTAATATAGTGTATCAAATATACACTTTTAAATTCATTTATTAATTAATTTATATAATAGCACATATTTCCAAACAATTATAGAGTACCCATATATTTCTTGAAATAATAATCTGTTTGCGAATTAAACAATTCGAAATCGATCATTTAGTAGCTCAAATAAAATTAATTTTATTTGAGCTTGAGTGTCCAAACAATTTCCCAAGATTTGTTGAGTGATTTTATCTTTGCCACAATCATATAAAGTTTTAAAAAAGTGGAGCCATCTTTCTGTATTGGCATAAAAGTTTTTTATTCATAACTCTCTAAATTTATCGATGGACATCAATTGAATCGCGATTACCCATTAAATATTCGCCTTTCCTTTGCAGCCTATAGCCGATTTTTACAGATATCGATGTTCTTAAGAAACGAATTCAACTAAATGATGGCATTTCATAGTCATAAAAATGCAAGCATTGTTCGTTGTTAACTTTACCCCATTTTTATGAATTTTAATCTTCAGACAATATTTCGAGACTCCAGCTAAACGCTATAGTTCTTTCCACGTTGAGAACGATGTACCCAGTTTATGGGAAACAAGTACTTAATTGCCATTCTTCATTTTTAAGCAATTTCGATCTCAAACTTTTAGCCATTACTACAAGAGCAAAAAATAGAAGGAACTGTATGATAAGAATTAAACGAAAACATGTTGTTTATTAATACTTAACGAGGAGGACTTTATAGCTGATTGACTTTAAATAGCTTCTAATAAATATAAACTTTTCGTTTAAGTTACATCCACATATTTAACATGTTTAAACCTATACTAAACCAGGACATTCACCTAAAGACTTAATGACAACATTTGTTATTCAAAATAGTTTGTAATTAGATTCTCCATTGGATTCTTATTATTTTCCCGCAAAAACTATCAAATTTTTTTTGTATTATAAATACTACTTCTTTAACGTATATAATTTAAAATCTAAGCTTGGATTGGACGAAATGTTAAACTTGCATTATTCGTGAAGGCTTGCACTTTCCAAGACAGAAAGCACAACTTAATTTAAACTCTTCACTTGCTTCAAATCCTAAAGCTTTTATTATTTTTGGTATTTGCTCATTATTAGTTAAATAATGTGGGTCAAAACACTATTTCAGACTTAAGGAACAACGCTTACCAGGCAGAAATTACCCATATTCATAAGTAAAAGCAAAGTCTATAAAAATAGTTTATATAATGTAATCAATTCATAAAAATCATTTATATAATCTCCCTCTGTTTGAAAGTTATTATTCTCAGATCTGAAACCAGTCCTTAACTGAATAAAGAGAGACAAAGAAGATACTATACTTCAGACATTTATTATAATCCATCTATTTCAATTTGTTACCAATTTTTTCTTTCATTTTATCAGTGCGCGTTAATTCAAAGAATTCAAACTCACAAATTTGTAAATGCAGGCTTGTTTTTCTGTTTTTTTAGCTTTTTGCTTATGAGTAAAATATACAAATATTAAGGTGTTTTTACAGAAAGTTTTTTAAGCAGCTTCAATGTTTCTCGGCGTAAGTTAACCATTGATTGTATTAATTTTTAATTTTTATTACAGGAAAGATAATGACAAGCTCGAAAAAGTTAAAGCTTTGAGAGAAGCTTCTAGAAGAGTAAATTTGGGACCGGAGACTTTACCGTCCATATGCTGTTACACTCTACTAAACGCAAATCATACGTAAGATATATAATAGATATTAATCTTACAGTTCGTTCAAAACGAGAAATATACATTATGTGTTCATATTTTGTGTAAGAAAATTAATTAAATAGGAAGGCTTGCTATCGTGTCCGTTAGACACGGTGGAAATAAGGACAATGTGGAGCGAAATATGTAGCGGGTATTAAGAGTATTTTTATATTACAGCTGCGACAAATAAAAAAAAATCCATGAATCCTCCATTTTTTTTTGATGATTTTGCGGTTTGTCACGGAGAATAAGTCTTAATAGTGTTGCATAGAGGATATATACTAAGTGACAAAAAAAAGAATCAGCCAATAATATACATATCTTTGCAATGTTGACCAAGTAAAGTTAATTGCAAATTGCATGCTAGAAACTTGATCGTTATATCAAACATAAATTCAATATGCAAAGGTACCCCAATTCTTTTATTTCTAATATGAGCTTCGGTATTTATGTTTTCAGTAGTCTCCTTTATCGGAGCACATCAGAGTTTTGTCGCAATGGTAATTTTATGAACTTTCTCGCATTAACCATGTTCCCATTGATCCGCTCACTTCAACTGCTTCTGTCTGACTTACTAGCTTTTCACTTCGTGCTGTCTTACTTCCACACTATCTAGCGGACACGATGGGCAGCTCTACTAATGAAGGTAGCACTGATCGCCTAGCACCAATAAAATAACACAAACTCAGCCTATAACAGTCAGCTTAAGTTAAGATATGCGTTCATAAATAGTTGTGGATAACATGTTTAATAAAAAAAAAACCTTAACTTTATTGTCATGTCAGACAGAGTATTAACTGTATGCATTATAGGTAATTTTGATGGAGCCTGTGGTTGATTAACTTAATCACTGAAGGTTGATATATAACCCCTTTCGACATTAATATGAACATACTAACAGCGACGATTTGTAATTATTGTCACTTTATATACGAACTAGGTATACCGGAAAGTCATTACCGGTTTTTCGTTTAAAAAAACTACATAATTTTCAAGAAAATGAAAAAATTTATTTAAAGTATTGGTCATTTGATTCTACACATCTTGCCCATCATTCAGGCTATTTACGGATGCCATCCAAAAAAAACTGTTTGTCCTTTGAGTAAAACCATTCATCAAGTCATTTTCTAATTTCTTAGAAATTGGCGAAGTGCTGCTCTGCAAGCGCGTGTCCCATTAATGTGAAAAGATGATAATCGGACGGGGCAAGGTCTGGAGAGTATGGCGGGTGCGATATTATGTCCCATCCAAGTTCTTTCAACGCTTCTTTGACCGATTTTGCTGTATGAAACGGAGCGTTATTGTGCTGTAAAATCACTTTACCGTGCCGTCGGGCCCATTCTGGACGTTTTTCTATCAATGCATAGTTCAAATTGATAATTTGTTGTCGGTGCGATCAGCATTGCTTTGCGACTAAAACTATTTGGAGTCGAAGGGCTGGCTTCGCCAGATGATAACCATGCTTTTGTGCTTTTGGTTTTCAAAATAAATCCATTTTTCATCACCCGTCACTATTCGATGCACAAATTACTTCCGATCATACTTTTGGAGCAGCATTTCACAGACGATTTTTCGATTTTCCATTTACCTGTCATTCAATTGATGTGGCACCCATTTTCTTTTAGATTTTTCCCATTGCTCTTAATCGGTCGCTAATCGTTTCTTGGGTCCCATTTAACGCTTTTACCAATTGTTTGGTTTGGGCCTTCATCCAATAACTTCTGCAGTTTCGCATCTTCAAATTTTTCGGTCTACCAAAACGTTCTTTACCTTGCACATCGAAATCACCACTTTTGAATTGTCGAAATCAAGCCTCACATGTTTTTACGGGCAGAGCATGCTCATCGTAAGTTTCTACCGGCAAACGATGACTTTCAGTGGTCTTTTTTGTTTTGATTAAATAAGAAAAGTAATGCGTGCCACAAATGCATTTTTTCAGGTACGAAACTCGACATTTTCAAAGAGGTATAAATCTGTGACAGTATTACTTTCGAAAAATATAACATGTATGGCTTTGAAGCTTAGTATCAGTAGAATAAAATGACATATGTGCCAACTTATTATATTGCATACTTAAGCCAAACCACATCTGTTAGGAAAACCGGTAATGATTTCCAGTACACCTGGTAAAACTTCAAATAAAAATTATTTTAATAATCATTTATTCTGTAATGAAACTAAATTATTTTAGAGTTACATGTGCCGAAATTACTGAAGATTCCAGTATGTTAGCAGTAGGTTTTATAGATTCTATTGTAAAGGTGTGGACACTAGTACCGCACAAATTAAAAACAATGAAAACAGCTGATCAGTTACAAGATATCAATATCGAAGCCGAAGACGTTCTGGTAAGCCTGCATAAACAATGTGCATACATTTACCCAAATAAATTCATTTTCTTTTTGAGGTAAGAATGATGGATGACCGATCAGGCGAAGCTTCCAGATCACTTTTTGGACATTCCGGTCCAATATGTGCAGTCTCTTTTTCACCAGACAGGACACTACTCTTAAGTTCTTCTGAAGATACAACTATACGCCTGTGGAGTTTACAGATTTGGACGTGCGTTGTTGTTTATAAGGGTCATATGTTTCCAGTATGGGATATTAAATTTTCTCCCATGGGATATTATTTTGCGTCAGCTTCAAACGATAGGACGGCGAGATTATGGGCTACCGATCATTATCAACCCCTGAGAGTATTTGCCGGACACTTTTCTGATGTTGATGTAAGGAATACTTACCAACAGATAACTTTTTATAACCTACATATAGTATATTTAAAATATTACGTTATTACATTGATCAGTTGTGAAAACGTGGTTTCGCTTTCTATTTATTGACAATAATATCGCTTCTTTTATTGAATACAGTTTTTGCAGGTAATCCAATTCCATCCAAATTCAAATTATGTAGCTACCGGCTCAAGCGATCGAAGAATCAGTTTATGGGACCTCACCACCGGGAATTACGTTCGATTAATGACCGGACATAAATCACCCATATATTCTCTAGCATTTAGTGTTTGCGGTAAATATTTAACATCAGGTGGTTCAGATTGTAGAGTGTTGATATGGGATCTAGCACATGGACACTTAGTAGCAGAATTGAATGCTCATGAAAAACCCATACACACCATGACTTTCAGCCGCTGCGGTAATATTTTGGCGTCCGGTTCTCTAGACTGCACAGTAAAACTATGGGATTTCACAAAACTAGCTGACGAAACGAGTTCCGAAGATGTTAATATATCCCATAATCCAGATGTAAAATCCGGCGACAACTATTTATTAAGGAGCATTGCTACTAAAAATTCCCCGTTGATTTCTCTACATTTCACGAGAAGAAATTTATTATTAGCTGTTGCAATGTTTGACGGAGTATCTACGTAATTAATCTACCTGTTTCTAAAATAAAACTTTTAATAATAAATATGTTGTTTATGTGTTGTAGGTTTTGTGCAGCTTTATTTTTTCAATTGCGTAATACTAAACTTCAATTAGTCGTTTGATTTCGCACCGTGTTTTGAAGATTTTAAAAAATTTTAATTGAGTAACAAATAGAAAAATGTGTACTCCAGTCGAATCTCAAAAACTACTTACTATATTAGGTCTTCCTGAGAAATTCTATTAGACAACTTCGTTATAGTTAGATAACATTCGTGCCGAGATTTCTTTAAGAAATTTAATATGTTGATGTTCGCAGGAATTTTTATATATTAAATTTCATTGTATATATTTAAAAATAGAAATAGGCCATCAGATAATAGAATAAGTTATATATACTTCGTGATAAGCGTAACAATGTATGAAATTCTGCATACATCAGACCGAAAGTTTTCAATGTATTAGCTGATGAGGTGCGAACAGGTTTTGAAACTTCAAAAATTTGTATATGATTGCACCCTGTATAGTATTAGCAAATTCTTTTTAAAATCCATTGAGTGAACTGTTCTAAGTCTGTAGTCTTAAAATATATGAATGTATATGCCGTATCTATTTACTATAATAGTATATGTTTGAAGTATCAAGTTAGAATATCAGTAGAGATTATTATTGTTATAGCAAGATTATCTGATGTACGAGGGTAGTTTGACAAGTAGTGAGAATGGAAAAGAAAAACGAATTTTTTAAATACAAAATAATTTTTATTTTTCAATATATTCTCCTAAAAGAGCAATACATTTATTCCAACGGTACTCCAATGCCCTTATGTCATCTCTAAAATGCGATTCCTTAAGGCTTGCAAAATACTCATTTACGAAGACGATAAGCTCGTCGTTAGACGCAAATTTCTTTCCACCTAGTGCCGTTTTCAATTTTAGAAAAAGGTGGAAGTCGAAAGGGGCTACTTCCGGCGAATAAGGCGCATGCGGTACTAATTAGAAATGCAATTCGTGGATTTTGGACATCGCAACTGTGCTGGTATGCGAGGGAGCGTTGTCTTGGTGAAACAAAATCTTTTTCTTTGCAATTCCTGGCCGTTTAGCACGAATCTCAACATTTAATGTTTGTAGAAGTTCTGCATAATATTGTCCGTTAATTGTGGCACCTTTCTGAAGATAATCAATGAGTAAAATGCCCTTTGAACCCCAAAAAATTGATGCCATCACCTTGTTTGCCGATAAAGTGGTTTCCGCTTTCTTTGGAGGTGCAGAACCACGTTCTAACTATTGTTTCGACTGTTGTTTAGTTTCGAGTGTACTGTAGTGTATCCAAGTTTCATCGCAAGTAACAAATCGCCTACAAAAATCAGCCGGATTCCGCTTATAAAGGTCTAAACACTCATTGCAAATGCGCAAACGAGTAAACTTTTGATCAGTCGTAAGCAATCGCGGCACCCATCTTGCCGAAAGCTTGGAAAGGCACAATTCTTTCGTTAAAATGTGGTGTACGCGTTCTGTTGAAATGTTTACCATGTCTGCTATCTCTCTCACTTTGAGTCGTCGATCTTGCGTAATAATATTATAGATTTTTATAATCATTTCTTTAGAAGTCACGATTTTGGGTGCTCCAGAGCGCGCTTCATCAACACAGCTTGTTCTATCACGTTTAAATTCATTTACACATGTACTTATTGTGACGGATGATGGAGCAGATTCACCTAATGTTTCCCGTAACTCATCTTTTATTTCGGTAGCTTTCATACCCTTAATTACGAAGTATTTAATCACCGCACGATACTCTGCTTTTTCCATTTTAACAAAACGACGTGTTGCTTCTTTTTCAATCAGCTGTCAAAAATAAACTAGTCAACCGATTTATCTAAATATCGAAATGTAAACATATAAATAGGCAACCTAAATTACAGTGCATTTGTTTTAGCAATTAGAGCGCCACCTATGTGTCATTCTCACTACTTGTCAAACTATCCTCATATACTCATAAAATCAAGTTTGGTTTCTCAGAACTATTTAGATAAAAAAGAAAACGTTTACGAAAAAAAATTAATAATGATTCTTAATTCAAAATTGATGAAGATATTTCTATTAATAGATGCCAAACATTTATCTGTTGTGCGTATAAAGTTCGGAAGTTTATCCGAACTTTATACGCATAACAGATAAATGCCAATCCATAGATGTTTTTCACTATTCCTTAATCGTTTATGTATCTTAACCTCTTGGTTAAGAAAAACCATGAGCTCGGAATCGTATCTCTTTCGGTTTCTGAGATACTCACGAAAAACAGTCAAAAATACACGAAGAAAGGGCAAACCCTTAGCGGTAAATCATACGCAGTATTTTCTAGGGCATGTGCGAAAAGTCCTGGGCAGTTTTCGGATCGAAAATCGGAACAAAAATTTTCCCAACTCGACGCCAGGAAGCGACTCCTCCAAACCGAAGCCCGCATTAATCGGGGCTGGGTACTTTAATTTGGTGCAAAGTTCGCAGCGATCGACGGAGACTTAAAAATTCGCGATTTTTTTTAACATTAAGAGATGAATTTAAAAATCCGGTAAATACGAATTGTCGATTGTCGGCGAACTCTCAGCAGAAAAACATATGATCAGTCTTCTAGAGAGCATATCGAAAAACACGTGGGAGAATGTTCCGGATAGATAATTTTACCAACTCTCCGAATATTGACCTTCTATGTTGGGATGGCGTCGTATCCTGTGAACGGACGGCCTTTCGGCGACTGTTTGGACACTGCCGGACGCATAATTATGGTTCTATCTAATGTATTTTGAGTTCCTGAATAAAAAAAAAACCGTGAGATAACAGAAACAGAAGTTTAAGGACTGATTGTACAAATGTGAATTCAACTGAAGCGTAACTAAACACAAGTTCAACTGAATTTAAGCTCAACTGTTTCATCTGTTGTACAGATTGTTTACGGCGTGCTTACGTGAAACACATAGACCACCGTTTTCAAATGATTAATAGCAGCTACATATGCGCGTTTTGCACACAATTTGAAAAATTCAGATCTTTGAAAAGCTTAAGTTTATTTATGGTGAAAAGTCTAGTCTAAATTAGCAATTTATGACGATTATAGATTGTTAGTTTATGCGTGTTTAAATTTGAACCGCTTCTGTGGTTTAAACTTGGGTACAATTTGATTTAACCCCACTTATGTATTATGTTTGCGTGCAACCAGTTTACAAACGTTTACATTTTTGTATTATTTAGATACACCGTTGGTGGATTAAACAGTATTATTGAATAGAATTCAATTTCTGGCTATTTTAATAGATTTGTATAAACAATAAACACGCAAATAGATAGCACGTTTTATTCCTATTTATAAACTACCTTCAAAATTTAATTTTTTTGTTTCTGTATAAGTTTCATTTTTATTTAGCTTTCTTTTTCCAGCAATTAATTTAACATGAATGTGTGTAAAACACGTATCCATAAATGCTATTAATCATTAAAAATATTACTCATTATGGTTTAGTTAAGCTCGATGTAAACTGATTTGTAAAACAGAGCAAAATGTTAAGTTTAACTTCAGTTGGACCTGAATTTAACTTAATTTGTGCAAATGGTCTTAAGAGTGTCAAGAGTATCGAGTATTTCTATTAATAAAAGTGCCAAAATTAATTTAAAGTTTGAGTTAACGTTGTTTACTTATCAGTCGTTACATGTTGGTCATTTCATTCTAATTCAGCAGTTGTCACAAATATTCGATATAATCAATGTATAAGGTTATACTTATTATACGGTAATTCAGCCAGGTAAAGAATAGGTGATAGAATACATTTGCAGGATACATGGCGAAAATTCACATCGCAATTGTCCATTGTACATATAAATCAAATATAGATAAACGACAAAAACTCTGATCAAGTAAAATTTTCTTACTGTTTCTCTTGTTTTCAATAAAGGCAATGGTTTTTCACATAATCATAATTTTCACATCTTACTATGTGGTTGTTATATAAATTCATATTCAAATATATACATGAACAGTGGAATACAATAAAATAGAAATTATCTGAAAGGAAAACAAGTTAATTTTTTAAAATATACTTATATATTTTTTAAAATTAAATACAAAGAATTTTAATTTTAACACCACTATTTGCATTTACTTATGGCAAATTCAGTTCTGTCAACTTTGAATACTGCTAAAATCACAGAAACGTGATTTAACCAAAGTAAAAGAAAGTTTAATATTAATTATATTGCAAAATAAATTTGTACGTACGATAAATCTGCTTATTAATAGTTAAATTGGTGTTTATAGTAATCTTAACAAGTAATAATTACAAAAACGTTTACAGACCACTACATACAAACAAATCTAGTTTCAACTAAAGATTGGTATATGTGTCAGAGAGTTGTATAAAGGACAAAAAAGCTGCATAAAATGAATCACCAGTGGTTATATAAAAATACTTGAAATTTCTTTTCTCTCAAGGATAAGTATGAATCCAAAGCGGATTGACTGATTAGAACGTAATTTCTTCAAGAATAATGTATTTCTGATATTCACTACATTACACTTTAATATTTTGTCCTGGGTATTTCTTATTGATAATCTATTTAGATGAGTTTGATGCACTGAACTAACACTAAGTAATAACAAAAATTAGTTACTGCTAAAAGTTGATTAAAAATGGCCCCCTTAAGAACATGTAGTTTCTAAATCTGAATACGTATTTCGACAACTAAGTCATCATCAGCAGTAATAGAAAATATAATAGCACATACACACTTTGTAAAATGTGACGTCTGCTAGTTCACAATGTTATTTTTTTGCAATTGATAACTTAGGTTACCTAAATACGTAAAAAGGTTACTTTCAATCAATTTGGATAGAGCTGGTCAATCTCCAATTTAATTAGATTCGTTGCTTCGTGTAAAAAATAATGTTGTAGTTCACTGTAACGATTATTTAAAAAAAATCAGTTATTTTTAGTCTTATTGATATCATGAATCAAATAAAGGGCAGTCTTGGTAATTTCAAAATATATTTTAATAATAGAAGCAATATTTAGAGCAATCAGTTAGTGTTTTTATTTAAAGAACTAAAAGATTACAAACTTCAGTACTACTTTCTCGTTAGATTTTATAAAAAATAATCTTCAATCAACAATTACTTGAAAACGAAATTATGTCACATTCTATACGCCGAGTTGTACATCACTGTGTTTCTAACGCTATTTTCGTTCCTCATTTGTTAAGCTGTGGTAATGCTAAAGCAAAATCTATGAAGAGAAAGTTCTGAAAAACGAGTCTTTATGAGGAATGTTGAAGTCAGATAAAGCACCACTATATAAGGTAAATTAAAGCCACATGTAAAAGTTAGACCAAAGAAATGTCAGTACATTTTATTGCCTCACACTTTAAAAATAAAACTATTTCAAAAACGTCTTTTTATTTATACCAAAATTATACATTTTTATTGTTCCTATTCTAATTTAATATCTGACAATTCATAAATTGAATACTCAGGGCAAACATGTCTTCGTCAGCAAATGCAATTTTTCTTCCCTATACTGTCTAATCAATAATACGAAGGAAAGTCAAAAAGTAAAGTAACAGACTTATCATTCTGACTAGGCACTGACAGACAGCATTAGGACAATTTTATAACTTTATCTTAATTCAGTGGGCACTTCCGCTCTTAAATTGCACAGCGAAATAAATGATCACAGTGACACGTTTATTTCATTTAAAAGGTACGGAAAGAATTGTTTACTTCAATGCAAAAGCTATATAGGTCGATTAGTTCACACTCCACAGTCATTAACCGCCTATTAAACTTTTGAAGCGTTTTATTTGTCCTTCATATTGTTGAAGGCATACAGATCTAATCATTTGAAAAGTTCATACTTACATTGAAATTATGGAAATGAAAAAGATAAGTTTCCGAGACGTATTATAATCATTTATTCATAGACTTATCATTTTAAGCAAAAGTAAGCAACAGAATAAGTATGGGAATATCCATCACCACACACAATAATAAAATTATAGCTCTTAATTCTGCAGGGATATCAATATTTTAGAAAAATAAAGGTTTAGTATAAATTATTACACTCTCGCATGTAAAAAAATAAATACTAACTACTATGAAACTTTAACTAAAAATAAAGCCCAAGATATGGAATACTCTTAAAGTATAATTCCGTTTCCGAACAGTCTTATTCCTTGTTTTTGCAGAACCGAGATAGCTATTTAATATTTTTACGTCATTAAAGCATCCATCATACATGTTTAACTTAACTGCTAATGATTTTTACACTTTTAATTCAATAAAACGAACGTTGTTTAAACAAGTGTTCTTTGGATGACTGAGACGTTATAACAAAGACACAGTTAAAGCACACAAAACCAAAAAGTATAGAATCCAAAAACTTCAGAGGTGAATTAAATGTGTTGAAATAAAGATTTTGTATATATATGACACACATTTTAATATTGTTAACTTAACTTTTAAAAATATTCTTTACTTTTTGACTTCCTCTTGTAATTTCAATCCAAACTTAGTATTTACTCTGTAAATATTTTTACAGGATTTTTTTTTTGAAAATATATGTATATAAAGAAATAAGGATAAAATATATAAACAAATTTTATTATCTATAAAGTAACTGAAAATACAGTTTTATCTATATTTAGATATTTTAATTAAAAAACTAACATACATATAACGAAACATAATCCTCAGTTATGAAGTGAAATATTTCCTTTTTCCATTTAGTCTAATATTCATAAAAATTTGTACAAAGTGAACATGTATAATGTCAAAATATTTCCGTCAATAATAAAATTCCTATTTAGATGACTTCTAAAATATACAAATTATTTAGACTTTTTCATTCACTGTGCTACATACACTTTTGCGTGCACTAAAAGTTTTCGATCGAATGTTAAGACACTGCTATAGAAAGGAAAGTATAACTCTGGGCAATGAACTTTCTCACTCATTGACTCATTTCCTCATCATTATTAACTTCTTTTGCATTAGTTTCATCATCTAATACTTCTTTCACTGCTGCACTAGAATCGACTTCCATCGGTTCACAAGTATTTTTTAATGAATCGTCAACACTATTAGGTGCATCGTTTACGATATTTTCCGTTTCCTCTTCATTTGTTTCATTGTCTTTAGCTTTTTCAGGGCTTTCCGTATTTTCTGATTCTATCATATTTACTTCTTCTGAGCATTTTTCATCTAAAGTAGCATCATTTGCATCAGACTTTTGAGAATTACAGGAATTGAGATCATCTGAAAGCTTAATATTTTCTTCCGGTACTGGATTTTCTATATTTTCTGATTCCGATTGTTGTTCATCTGTATTCATTTTTTCAGATGTATTTTCCGTATCTCCATTCTCTTCACCTACTATTACGCTGACTTCTTCATCTTGATCTTTCTCTTTCTCGTCACTAATTTTTTCTGTAATCTCAGAAGCCAACTTATCCGATTCCGGTTCCCCATTTTTAATATGTTCATCTAATGTTTTATCTACTACTTCTTCATCTTTATCTAAGTCTGTACATTCTATAACACAATCGTCGTCCTTTTCGGCTACACTATCAATTTTTTTGCCTTTAGATTCTTTATTTTGTTTCTTCAAATCTTGATTTTTATTTTTTCCACGTTTAGCTTTTTCTGGTTGCTTTATTGGAACTTCTAAAACTCTGTCATCATCACTGTCTATCTCCATTATCTCGCTTGTAGTCATTACCGGTTCCTCCGGTCGTCGTACTAATCCAAGAACATCTAACATACTGTGAGTTACTGTTGCTCTTTTAGCTGCTTTTTCCGATGGATAAGCTGACTTTCGCTCACAAACTGTTAAATGTTTCGCCATTAAATTACCTGAAATTGAAAATAAAGCATAACTAAAATATTAACTGACGTCACTATAAATTAAATATAAGAATAAACATTAAAAGTTAAAGTTAGATAATTTTTAGTAAATTATACTGAATATTTGCTACATATTATAATCACCTCTCATCGGAATTCATATATCACTACTATAAATAGCATTTGGATTTAGATAGTGAAGTTTTTACGTGCTCGTAACATCTCATTAAGTCGGTCATATTTATGTCCGCATCGCGTATACAAATTCTAATCGCATATTCGCATTACCTTTCGTACGTTCTTTTAATAAGTTTTTCTTGTACGCTGGAACGTTGAAAAACGATCTTGATGCACATGACACTCACTTTCAGACCTGTATTGTGAAAGGGTGCAATCAAGAATTATTCAATAGGACAAAAATTGAATATTTCTAACAAAAAAAATGTAATTTCCTTGCTCTTTTTGAGAAATTATACGATTGCATTATTATTATTCTTTTCACGAGCACGAGTAATTTATATTCGTTGGGAGGAAAGAAAAAAGAGAAAACCATCACAATGCAAGAATTTTCTCAATTACTTTATCTACGAATACTAATTTCTGTCGTATTTCATTTTATGGCTATTACGATGTTTTTTATGCCTACATCAAATACTATAAGGACTATTTTTGTGGTGCCGAAAAAGGACTGAAAGCAACCTCTCGAAATTGCGAGGTAACAAGGTCAGATCGTTATTGTGATTAATTTCCCGTACTTCTTTCCCTATACGCGTCAAAAGTGCTAGGAATAAATTCATGTTGCCTATAATATTAATTCTTTCATTATTATTATTAATTAAGTTAGTAAATTAGTTTTTTTTTAAGATCAACCTATTAAATTCAAGTCGTTTATTAATTAAATCAATGTAGTAAATTTCAGTCGTTTATTATGTAATTAGTTTTGAGATCAATCTATAAATTCAAGTTGTGTATTAATTCAAGTTAGTACAGTAGTTTTATTTAAATTGGTCTAGTGAATTCAATCATTAATTTTGTATTACAAGTTCTAAGTAGTTATAGGCATATTGCGTGTATTTTTTGTACAGCCATCTGTAACAGTAAAATGATAACATAATAAAGTAGTACCACTTGGCGTAAGTAAAGTTATTTGCCATATTTCGTGTGAAATTAAAATATGAAACCTTTATTTTTGATGTTCAACATTTGCATGTTGGACATTTTTCTTGTCCAAATATTTTAAAAATTAGTAATTTAATATATTATATAGTTGGTCAAAATTTTGAATAAGCTATATTTAATTGATTGGTATTTTTGTTATGAACCTAATATACTTATATCTGGTAGATTTAATTTTATATTGAATATTACATGTACACTACCGTCCATAAGTTTAATCGCACAGAAAATTTTAATCGCAGAAGCAAACAAAATATTTAAGTTAATATATTGAAATTTTATCCAAACTAAAATCATTTTATATATTTGCACGTTATTTAACTGAAGCATTTTCTAATGATCGCCTTATTTTCTATTTCAAGAAATAATATTCAAGTAAGAAATAGAATGAGGGTGTCATGGAGATTATCCCTTACTCGGAATTGTTTATTGTATGGTTTATTACGTGTACGTAATAACCAGTCTTTACCTGATATTTGTGCGCTTGTAAGGGTATATTTTATGTCTATTACAGAGTGAATACTCAGTATTCACGTTGTTGAAGTGCTATCGAATGAGCGTATTTTTTTTAATTGTGTTTAAAGCAGGGCAAGGAGAAAGTAAGTAACTCTTGAACAAAGGGCAAGAACTATTGCTTTTTACGAAACAAAGCTTTCTAATAAAGCAACCGCCCGAAAACTAAAAGTTTCCGAGTATTGTGTTCGTCAAACTATAAAGAGAATGGCAGAAACTGACCAACTCGGGGATCAAAAAGAAATCTATTTGGGTATATTGCAAGAGCATTGTTTATCGGCAAGATAACGACCCCAAACAAACAGTAAAGATTGAAAAAGGTTCTTCGCCGACCAAACTGAAAGAGGAATCCTTACATTAATGACATGACCACCCCAAAGTCCGGACTGCAATCCGATAGAGCTGTTATGGGACTGTTTGGATCGTAAAGTGCGTAAAATACAATACCTCCTACTAGCAAGACAGATCTTTGAGGCAAGTTGCGGAATGCATGGAACTCTATCAATGAGGAATATCTCTACCGGCTAGTTGAACGAATGCCACGTGTTTGTGAAGCCGTGATCGCAGCTAGGGGTGGTTACTTTGACGAAAGTAAAATTTAAGCTAACTTATTATAATATTATTTAGATTAATAATGTCAATTGCTTGAATTGTATGTTAATTTAGTATTTTATAAATAAATTTGCCATAAAAATAAACAGTCTCTTCAATATCATTGCGCAATTAAAATTATCTGTAGTGCGATTAAACTTATGGACGGTAGTGTATATAATTTTAAGCTCTTTTTTTGTGACTGTCTGTCGACAATAATTATATTATATTAATCGACAAAGATGAGATGAAGTAAAAGTCCTCCAAACGAGTAACATACCTATGAATGTTTCTGGTTTTGCAATAAACTGAGAGACTAATAGGTTCGTTGAATTTTTTTTTGAATCGTTATTTACGCCTCTAACCTCTTTTGCCACCTGCAAATTGGATTATGGTTTGTTTTGCCGAACGTCGACCTGTCTTCAGTGTTAGACGGTGTTTGGGCATTCTTTAATACTGTGTCGTCCACTAGAACTTTTTTATTCATTTTTCCCACCCCTGAAGCAGCTCGAGCCGGGTGGAATTCTCAAATGCGGGAACAGGCAGGTTCGGAAAGGGTTGAAATTCTCACTTAGTTATACTTATATTATTCTTTTTTTTCTATTAGATGACGTCGCAAAGTATAAGATTTGAGTATAACCTATGTTTCATCTAAAGTACATATCGAGTCATAAATAGCACGATAACCTCTGTGTTTTCTGGTAATATGGTTTAAAAAATTTATGTGACAATATATTTAAAACAGTATTATTTCATAGTAATTCTAATCTAGATAAAGAGCAGGCGCAAATGGACCAAAAATGTTATACAGCTAAGGCTCAGTAAGGCTCAAAATTAGTCTCATTGAGTAATTGTCAAGCTATATTTTATAAAATATATATATTGCGCACGCTTCTGTCTTTATTATATGATAAATCGGGGCGATAAATTAATCAACTTAATCCACATTTATCACCATTGATTATGTCGGACTTTTAAAATGCCCTAAATTGTTTACAATAAAAGGTGAATATTGATTTTTTTTGTTGCAAACTATGGATTAATAGAAGTCTTTCATGTACAAATTTGTAAACGTCAAACAAGATATTTATTGAATTTGGATACGAGGTATTTAAACACTATTTTACTTATCAACAGTAAACAGCTAGTATTACTCCTTAGTGGAGTTGAAAATCTGTCTGTTTGCAGACAAAGTTTTATAGCTGTCTTTTCTGATTTTCTATATATATATATATATATATATATATATATATATATATATACACACATGAATATGTCAGCTTTCTACTCAAGCAACTATAAATACTGTAGATACATCTTAGACAAAATTAGTTAGAAATATCAATACTAAAAACACAAAAGATTTCTGCTCGGCGCATTTTCATCCTCATAAAACTATAAAGCCTCGTCTTGCTACTGCCGCGCAAGCCAAATAATAACTGCAAATTTGTGACTGTGTTTATACAGGGTTTTTTCTTTATGTAAGCAGACAATTGTATTGCCATTGATTTGGTCATCTATTTTAGCAATCTACTATAATTTTTTAATACACTTCTCTTAGTATTTTGTAGTTAAATTAACGTGCTAGGCAAAAATTCTTTAAAGTTATGCTCTAAATATTTTTCAGTCTAAAGATCAATCAAAATTGAAGGTTTTCGAGGTTACATTATCTTTCGTTACCGTCTCCGCCTACATTATGTTTCTTACATTGAGCAAATTTCGATTTTTATTTCACCATTTTTTTCAATAATATTTTGATTATTCATTCAATAAAGTTTTTCAGAAACTACTTCTTTACTTGATTGGCAGTTAAATAATCTAGTGAAAACTTTTCATTTAAAATATATACAAATTTTCTCTTACCATCAAAGTCGTTGTAACCACATACGCAGTACATTCTGAATGGAAGCCTCTGAACTGGTAGTGTCGAATGGAAAATTCTACATTCAGATGTGTGTTTATTCATTGCATGTCTGCAGCAAGTTGAATATTGACAATTATTATTCGAACAGTATAGTAACGCCCTACAACATAAATTTTAGAAAATAATAATACAACGAGACGTGGTGATAAACTTACGGATAATGATTGGATGAAGTAATGTTGGTGGAACACTCTCGGCATTTTAAGTTTTCTTGCACGTTAATTATTACATTTGAAATATCGACTTCCTCCTCTTCGATAGGTTCTTCTTGGCGAGATTTAGGAACCATAATCGTCACCCTTGGAACCGGCCAAGGTACCAGACCTGCTTTCCTTCTTTGTGTAGAATGCATTTTCCCAATGTGATCTTTAATAATATCTTTTTGTACGAACCACAGAGCACACTTAGGACATTTCTTCGGATAAGATTTCTTCTGATGTTTGTATAAATGTTGCAAGAAGTAGCTTAAGTTTTGCGGAACCATTCTACCGTTGGAATATACACTAGTAGACTTTAGACAGAATGGACATTGTATCGTACCAGCACCATTATGCGATACATAGAAATGATCAACCGCTTGTTTATGACTAGAACAACGAAAATGACACGTGCCGCACTGGTACGGTAGTTCGGATGGTACGTGTTCTTTAGACATATGTTTTCCCAAGCTATATGTATTGTGGAATTTGCATTCGCAAATTATGCAGACGAGGTTTTCTCCACATCGTGTATCCGCAGGATGTGCGATTGCAATATGCTTATCCAAAACCTCCTTTGAAGTCATTGTCGACAAGCAGTAACAACATTGATGGACTCCGCTACTTACTGCATTATGAGCGTGCGTAAACAAGTGCGTCATCAATTTGATGTTGTTTGTAAATTGCGCTTTGCACATATTACATTTTAAATTCAAAATAATCTTCTCCTCTTGTTTCTTAACACCTTCTATAGATCCATAGTAATAATGCTCTAATGGGACCATCTGTTCAGGAATATCAGGTGAAACTGATTTAGCCGGTCTGGGCATTTCCGGCGGCGGACTTGGAGCTTTAAATGTAACTTTTCGCTTTGTAATTCGCTTTTGTGATGGTGTTTCTATTGTCGTTGGAGTTGAAGTAGCCGTTGTCGTGGTGGTCGTCGAAGAGGTACTATTACTATGCGATTTCGAAGTTTGATAATTCAAATAATGCTTAATACTCCAATTTTTAAATGGATTGCAAGCTACTTTATTTAAACGTACTATTAACGATTGCCCGGTGTCAACCCTTGTCTGATCCGCTAGATGTAACACTATATTATCAAAAGCTGCTGCAGTTGTAGTTCCGAACCATTCTCTCCAAACTAGCTCGTCTAAAAACTGCTGTATGATTTGCCGAGATAACAATGACAAAGTATTTTGGAACATCCTCGGAACGATCCTTCTCAAATATTCCATTATCGTGTGGTTATTAACGTTATCTGTGGAAGTCGTCTGCATGACGTATTTAAAACCCATCGAATGTAAGGTGACCTTATCTACAGTCAAATCTGTAACGATGGTACTGTCAGGATGAACCCAATGTAATAGTGGTTCTAATATTTTTGAAAACCTTTTCTTATAGTTTCTGTCACCATCAGCTAATGGTTCCACCGCTCGTAGTCTGATTAGCTTCGCTTCCGTTTCTAAAAGTCCTAAAACTTCCACTTTGACCTGCCTTTGGTGACCATCTTGTGAAGTTGTCCCTAAAGAAATCACACCTACTTCTACTTTTTTACCTGGTCCACCTAGGGGGCCAATATGAGTATGCAAAGCCACTGTACAAGTAGCTCGCAACCAAGTATTTAAGCCTTTTACATATAGATTGTCAACTTTCACCTGAAAAACAATAACAGTATTTAATATAGTACATTTACTCTTCAGAGCATTTATAGAATTAATTTAATAAATTAAAGGTATAAACAAAGTATAATTAATTTTCTAATACTTAATTATTCAAAACATCATCTTTTTAATATAAATAAACGTAGAACATATGCTGGCCCAGCATAAAGTAAATGTTCTGTAGACTTGGGTACAGGTAAAATAATGCAGAATTACTTTAGAACAATAAAAATTGTAACTAATTTGAAATTACTGTTCATTAGATTTATAAATTTTGTTAATAAATATCATAAGTCTAACAAATAGAAGATTTCTATACTAAACCTCCAATTCGCAAATATAAAGAGCTCCCTGCATTAATTTTCTTAATTCACACGGACTTTCTGAAAGAGCCTAATTGACATGGAGAATTAATCTTCCGCGGCTGTTAAGATTTGTTCTAACGTTAAATACTGAAAAATGTGACTTAACATTATGAACTTAAGCCTACTGAAACGATTTGGGCACAAATAAAAGGTTATTGCTTCAAAATGTCACATATAGAAGCAGTTTTAAAACAAGCAATTTGAAAATATTACAACAAATTGGAAAAATCAAATCGACCGTGTAATTAAAGTAAAAAAACAGAATATGCGACTTGGATGGACTAATGGATTGTGTTTCAGACTAGTTCTCTGCTGTGTTTACTATTTTACTCTAATTTACATATTTAATTGCTATATTTCCATGCATTAATTATTTTATTAATATAAATTTATCTTCAAATAATTTCAAGTTTATTAAAACGAAATAAAATTTAACATATGAAAAACAATTGTACATTTTCTGTCACTGTAATCATACTACAATTCAATTATAAGCTGCATGAAACGAGTTTGGGCGGCATATTTGAATCATTCTTTGTTAATTCTGGACAGATCAGAGTAACGACATGGGGAATACGAATCAGTATGGAATCAATTGGATATTCTTAAAAATATACACTTTCCTCTTTCGTATTTTAAAAATATAATCATCTTTAAAAATTTTCATTTACTTCAGGTATAACTTAAAATATTCCTCGCGAGTAACTGCATTTCCCTTTCCGACGCATTTTCTGCAGTACAACAATAAGATCATTGTTAATCAAAAGATGTAAATGAACCCCTTTTCCACATCGATATTCGTATTCTGTATACGTATTTCGACAATTAAGTTGTCATTATCAGCAGATAATTAAACACAGTATCGCACCTGGATTCGCGGCAAAGCTCGCACTGAATAACTCCGTACTACTTTCACCGCTAACAATCAAACACACACTGATTTATTTCACACATAATTTAATGTTTTCTAGTCTTAAAACTATCACTTAACAGTGGTATTTTCAGGATAGAGGCAAGAAAATGTTATCAGACTTTTATCCATGTTTAACACGTAATTTTTATTTTTCGCAGTAAAAATGCTCTCTATGCCCGATAACATATTCTTGCATCTATGAGTTCCTGGAAGATACGGTCGCTCCAATTCGCTTATTTTAAACAGAAAAGTACACTTTTTACAACACATTTCATCTCCATGTTATTTTAGAAAGATTTTCTTAAGTTTTCCCTATTCCTAAATCCACCAATGTTAGAGATATTTTTTTTGAAAAATTTGGTTTTTCATCATTGTTAATATATGTTGTAATGATTTTAACATCGGAAATTATATTTACAGTATAAATAGAAGACACTTCTATTGTTACTTTGATGTTTTTATTTTAGACAAATCGTACACAGAATGTTTGTAAAATAGTCTAAAATTGGTGCAACTTTAAATTACCAAAACTGTTGTTTTTCAAATACAACGCCAAATACTTTTTTCTTATTTGAATGAAGAATTCTACATCAACATGTAATAGCATTCTCTATGTCTTCAATCCTTTTCATGTTACAATAAGTTTTTTGTTGATTTTGGTAGAATGAGCCATGAACGGCAATGATTTTTAATATGTATCTAGGGAAACGATAGGTAATGTCCAAAATAAAATAAACAATTAGTGTTTGCAGTTTTTGTTTTATGGTTTGCTTGTAGTATCCAAAATAGAAAACTAGAATTACTGAGCCACAAATTGCAATTATTGTTGGTGGACAGTTATGGAAATGACTGGTAATATCAAAATTATTAAATAATAATTTTTCATTGCCAGTCATGCATAATATCATGCCATAAAATTATAAATAAATGAGATAATTGAAGATGGCCATTTGGAACTTATTTGGTTAACAGCGAATGTTACTAATAGATAATTGACAAAAGTTGACATGGGATAAATGAGAAATTCTTATATGCCAGTATTAAATAAGCAAAAAATTTTAGCAAATGAACTTAATCATTATACGATTCAGTAGTGTGAAACAACAAGAACAAATGAAAATTAAGAGAACAAATTTGCACTCCAAATTTACAAATCTAGAAAATTGAACAAATAAAAAATAACAAATGTTCGATATGACATCCGTTTTACTGTAAACACTTTCAAATTCTCCAATGTACTCCTTTTGTGTACGTCCTTCATTAAGTTCTTGTACAGGTGTAAATGAATAATCATGCGTATTATGTTTGGTCGAAATTTTCTACACTGTGTAATAGAATAAATTTAAATTTTGCACTAGGGATCTCATTGAACCATGGGGATCTCATTGAACCATGAAGATTGATAATGAGGACTGAAATATGCCAGTACATAAAGTTTACTCGATTCTTCATCTGCAGTAGGTTTCAATTGTAGCCTAATGATTTGGAATTCCCAATTCATACAAACTTTGATCCCATTTCCTTTAATTTTTGTTTATTCATTGCTGATGAATGAGGATATCTTTTGTTGAATATACGACAAGTTCAAAATGTCCAAATTTCAGTAATCCTCTTTCTATTTTTGGTACTACAAGTAAACCACCAAACAAAAACTGTAAACACTAATTGTTTACTTTATTTTTGACTTACCTATCATTTCCTTAGCTATCTATTAATTATCATTGCCATCCATGGCTCATTCTACTAAAATTAACAAAACACTTTATAACGAAAAGAATTGAAGCTAGAGAATGCTATTACATGTTAATATAACAAATAAATTCTATATTTGATCATGAAAAAAATATAGGGCATTGTAGTTGAGAAAGTTTTGATGGTTTAATGTTGCACTTACTCAAAATTACTTTATGAATACTCTGCATAAGATTCGTGTCTTCTTTTTATGCTGCAAATATGACCATTTCCGGTGCCAAAACAGGCAAATAATAATAATGATGTAAAACCAAACATTTTCAAAAAAATTCAAATATCTCTTAAGTTGTTAAATTTAGATATAGGGAAAACTTAAGAAAGTAGTCCTAGAATATCTTGTAGAATTCAAATATGCAATAAAAAGTACATCCTACTATTTAAATTAAACGAGTTGGTTGCGACTTCCGGTTTAACTGGCAGTGGAGCCATCACGAAAATATTTCTTTTGTATAAAACATGAGCCCTTGTGCTTACCCTAAACTTTTAGAAAAGAAAACAAAATAATTCTTTCAACATGTTTAGCAAGCGGTTTTAATTTGGTACGTAGAAAACCAATTAAAGACAATTTATACTAACCCATTGAACAACGTTTTGGACATTAGTCTGACAAGCCCAATGATAAATTAACTTTAGGATAACACTCGGAGGATGTGGGGATCCTTCAAAAAGAGATCCACTAAAAACAGATACAAATCTTTGTGGGCAACATTCAGAAATCCACACATATCCACCTGAGAATGGGAATTTGGATACATCACTGTACATTCCCAATTTCAATTTGGACTGAGGATGAACGGTGCATGTCTGTTCAGATCTAATTAAACCTTGTTGAATGAGCCTGTAAAAAGTTCAATTATAATTGTAATAAAGATCAACATACGCATTTTGCCATACCATTCCGTAAACTTCGTCGGCGCATGCATTAATACTGATTTTACTTTAGAGTCCAGCTTTCCCCTGTCCACGCCGCCCGAGTCTTTGATTCTCAAATGAGGTCGTGCAACAACCACAAGTGAAGGAAATGTTTTTCCTTGAAGTTTGTTGAATGATATTTCTCTGGAATCTGCTAATGAGCGGCCATCATCGGACGTCAAATCAACAACAGGAGCGCTTTTTTGGGTACTACCATGACTTAATCCACCTACCGCGGTTGCTTCAGTCGGCCTTTGTTGAACTGTTGGTGTTGGTGCTGGTGGTGTTGGTGCTGATGGCGTCGATTGCTGCAAAAATATATCTTAGATTTTTTTTCGACTGTGTTACACTTAATTAATTTCAAGATTGTAACCCTATAAAATATATGAAAATCTAACAGCTTGTGAACAAGGTGTGTAGTAATAATAAGTTGATTCCAATTTTCGACATTCAAATAGACATGATTTTAATAGTGGAAGTATGTTTTGTGGAAATCGTTAGGTCAGAGATATAACTATTACGGTAACAATAAATAAGGGTCACTTTAGAGAGCTTATCATTAAATATGCTAAGATTAAATAAATACATATAAAGTTATTAAGAGCATTGAAGTACACGACATGCTTATTGAAAACTTGAAGTGAACTTTTCATCTGTAGGTACTTCAACTGCAAGTACTTTTTGAAATCTTTTCAAGTCCATAAATACAACTTGTTCTTCAATGAAACACAAAATGCTATTAGTTATTTGAATACTTAAAGAATAACTCTAATATGTTACCTCCAACAAGAGAATTCGAATTTCGCAGTTATTTACAACTGATTACGAAACTAGGAGATATTAGAAACAAACATTAGCATAGGAAAATATAGTGCTTTTTGGTACTTTTATTATAATGATTGCAATTCACCAAAATAGTCTTGCATTGGTCAAACTGTTCACTTTAGATTATAAATCAATCAATCTATATTCTTTTCATAGTAAAACATATTTGCATGGGAGGAAATTTTAAATAACAAATCAGTTATGTCCATCACAAATGAAAGGTATACAAATTTTAGGAAATTATTCATCTAAAAATTACTAATATGTTAATACCAGAGTAGGAAAAAATTCTGCTCGCGAACACAATTTTATTTAATTCGTTCGTTTTAAAATTTGTGCTCGCGAGGTTTATTATTTAGCTCCCGAGCACAAATTTTGTTTGAAATATACATATCTACCTGCCTTTACAAGACAACAAATCTTCGTTATTGAATTGACATCAAACAAATTTTCGTATTTTATTGTTTTTGCAATACACAAACAGGCAATTAAACTGAATTATTTGCATTTTAAAGCTAGGTATGTATATATTTGAATTATAGAGACTTATAATTGTAAATTTGGTACCTGCCGAAATGAAACGAATACCTAATTACAGGGTAGGAAAAAATTATGCTAGCGAGCACAATTTTATTTAATTCGTTCATTTTAAAATTTGTGCTCGCGAATTTTATTATTTAATTCGCGAGCATAAACTCAACTCGTATGAATAGTTCTTTTTAATATAGAAAATATAACTCGCTCGAATTGAATTCGTTCGCGAGCGAGTTTAATTCGAGCACTCTCCGTACTCTGGTTAAAACATTGTTGGAATGAACACATCAAAATCGAAATTGAAATTATATATTTTTCTGATAAATTTACTTTAGAAGTGACTAGAGAGCATATCAATCGCTTCTTTTTTATCATTTCATTTGCGATAAATTTATAATCAAACTTCATGTATGAGCTTTGAACTCACGATAAATACGTGATGATTGTCAAAACAGTTTAGTACCAGCTTTCGCATATGTAATAATGAATATTGCAGTCCGCCGCCACAATTTTATGTAACCAAAAAACTTACTATGGATTTACAATATTTATTTTTTACTCTTTATAATATTTGATCCAATACATTCTTTTTCATTTACTATCTTCTTACAACAGTTTCTTCTAAACTGCGCGCCCATATTTTTAATGGAGATTCCAATGATAGTGTCCTCGTTCTATTTATATTTGATGGTACTGGCAATTAAGGATCTTTTTCATCTGATAATTACTAAATGGCCATATTCTTGTGTAGATTTAATTTTACCCGCCAATGCGCTTACTATACATTACTACTTATGATTTTTCTTTGCATAAATTTGTAGCATGTTAGTACATGTTTTGAAATGTTCAACCATACAGCAATTTGTTCGATTAAATATCTTTCCCATCATACATACATATTATATGTTCACAAAAAGAGAAAGAAATGTTGCTTCCTAATTTACATAGAATATTTTTTGTAAAATTATTAGTTTAATTCTCACGTACGAAAATGTATATAAAAAATTAAGAAAAAATAAAATTGTCTATATTTTGCGAAATTAGAGTCGTTTCAAACTAAAACTAAACTTCAAAAATGAAATGAAAACATTTGTATTGCAGAGCAATTTTCATTTCTATTTGTCAAAGTGACATAGAAAAGCATTGAATATGATTATGTCAAAAAATTATTTAAAAACTTGAGCATGATTTAAAATTTTATAATCTTTTAAAAGATTTAAATACCTTTGCTACTTTAGCAGGAGGCGGAGGAGGAGCAGGTGATAAATTTGCTGACGCTCTAGTCCTTTTTCTCGTCTGAGGCTTCGAAGACGTGGGTATGACAGGTTGAGGGGCGGGAGTCATTGTACCAACTACAACACCTGATCTAGGATCCATCACTAGTTGAAATCCACTTTGATTGTTATTCTTCGAGGCTTGTATAACAGGTGTACTGGATTGTACATTTCCTAAATATTACAAGGATTAATTGAAAGTAAAAAAATTAATTCAGCATTACTCACTTGGTTTCTCCTTCAATTCTTTTTCGAATTCATATAAAGCTGTATTATCCCCTTCAAAGACTACTTCAGATGACGTTTCCTTTAATAATTTATCCAGTCTCGTATTTAGATCATCTATTTCATTTTTACTTTTATTCATCATTTCTAATTGTGCTGGAGAGAGATCTTCCACCCATGCCTCTAATTTTAATGTTTCTTCCTTCCATCCAATATTTTTTAGCACAAGAACTTCTCGATCTAATGCAATATATCATAATTAACTTTACAAAAATAGAACAATACTAAAAATGTATGAAAAACGTTTTAGTTGAATTAAATTGACCTATTCTTCTATAAATTTAGACTAAAATAAACATGCTACTATACATTTAAATAACAAAAATAAAATTTTCCATGTCAAACAAAAATTAAATTTACTATAAAATAATTAATTACAATAAATGTATAATAAATTTTAAAGAAATATATAATAAAGTCTATTTAAAGATACTGTACATCAATAAAATAAAAAACAACATTTAGAATAATTTTATTTTTCAGATGAAGTGTTTTTAAAATAATTGTAGATATATGAAGTTAAATTTACTAAAAGGCATATAGTAATGAAAAGAATATTTATAATAATACCATTCCCATCTGATGACTTTCTATGGCTCAAACGATATTTTCTTTTAGGAGCAACATCAACAGTTACAACCTAAAAATAAAATTATAATCAAATAAAACTAAAGCCTGAATGTAAAACAGTTACCTCCTCTTCTTCTTCTGAAGTAATTTCCAATGTCGTAGCTTCAGGACTGTCATATGCTGCTTGCTCCGATATTATAGACTGCATTTGTCTTAAAGCTTCTTTGCTCGCAGCTCTCTTGGACATTGTACGAGTTTCCATAACCTTTTCTACTTTCTTTTTTGGCATGTTTCTGAATATATCTAAAAGACAGATTTGTTAAACAAGAATCATTATATTCTTTAATTTAAAAAATTACTTAAAATACATATCACATAAAATAGCAAGTAAATAGAAGAAAATAAACTCTTTTTTCTATTTTTTTTAAATTTATTAAGCGAATTTAGTTAAATACAGGCTTTTTGAGCAATAAATAAGTACTCATTGTTAATATAACATCAAACGCGGTTGGATTATAATGTTAAAAAATAAACAGGCAGTCCATTGTGAATGTGTCTAACAAGATGTACAGATTATTAAGGAGTGTTCACATAAACTAAATATCAGTAATTATAAGGTTATATTAATATTTGAAAAAATAGATAGCTAACAATAATCGTATATTCTGTTCGTACTTTGTGACATACACTTTTCAAATATGTAAAATACAAGGGGGTCCAAATTCGTATAGCGTGCAATTTCATTGATATACACACATATACAGAAGGATATGGCGGTAAATCAAGCCGCTCTTAGAGAAATAAAAATGTTTAATTGGGGTTTCTTTGCACAACTAACAATAGATAGCAACATATTAGGTATATAGGTTGATTTGCAAGTAGATCGTACTTACCTTAGAGCCAAATAATCTGAAAAATTCACAAACACAAAACTGTCAAAACACTTCCAAGCATACAGCGGCCATATTGAAATAACATAGGAACGCTATTTCGAATAAAAAGCGCCATGTTTAAATTTTAATAAACACAGTTTTGATACTGCAGGGAATGCACATCTATGAAGTGTTTCTGTTTTATTGTATGTGTTATATTAGATGTATATGATTACTTTTTATCTTCTCGCATTTATTTTCTTCTTATTTATGCAATACATACTAGCTTTTTTTTAATAAATTCCTATATCAAATTTGACCATATTTATAAATGTGGTTTAACTTCAAAATATAAATTGTTTTGAGAAATATTAGAATACAATAAAGTAATATATGCATACATATTGCAATATATACATTCAGTTAATTCAATTTCGATACGCATTTAAATTAAAAGGCATATATGTATATCCATGTGACGCGATTTAATAACATACGGTCTACGAAAAAGTTGTAATATGTGTATATACATATACATAATGTATATAAAAATGATGTGAATTACAACAAATAAATTTGTAATTCGATATTTTTCATTTGATTATTTTAGGGATTTATGAGACAACGTATTTCTATTACTAATTAATTTATGTGAGCACTTATGGAAGCCTTCATAAAATATCCACAGCATAATTATTATTATTGTAATTAACAGGCTAAGAAATATTTTCTAGGAAAGGAAGACAAGATTAATATAAAAATGCAAACATATTTATTTTTAATATTTATCTAAGAATGTACACCATCACTTTAATTATGGGTTGATATTTATTATATTCCTTTATATACGGTTTAATTTTACGCTTGTGTTTCATAGAATCAATTAGGCCAAAGTTAGCCGGCATTTCAAGATTTGACCCCTCATTAGCATATAATGTATCTACGCTAGGACCCAATTGATCTTATATGGCTAGGACTACATTATTACTATCTACATGTAAAAAATATTTACGTATGTCCTTATTTTGTTAACAATAATCAAATTACAGTCTTAAAATGCCGATTCCTTAAGTTTTTGTTAGTAATGGTAAAATAACATAAATATTTAATTTATAATTTACGTTTATTGTCTGAAAAATACAATACAATTAATACTATTAAAAAAAAAGCAGAATAAACAATATAAATTGGAATATATAGATATATTTAAATACAATATTACATGTCTATTTTATTCTACAATTTTAGTATTTTTTAAAGCGACATCTAGCATTTAATAGAAATATTTAACATTGAAACTATTACATTATAATTTTATCATTTTATAATATATGGCAGCAGTGATGAAATACAAATATGTGGACATGTTTTTGAAAATGATCATGTAATGTAATGTAATATTTCATACAATTAATTTTAGGTTTGAGACATCGGAAATATTATTGTCTTCCCTTGGTTTAAAAACTATGAATGTAATATAAAATATTCTTACAATTATATTAGATGCATATTTATATTACACATGTTTAGTATTACTGTTGGATTTTGAGTATTCTTTTAAATGTCCATCTAGGTCAAAATAATAAATCATACACATGAAATAATAATAGAGAATGTTTTACAATATTTTATGACTTTTCATATAATTTTTTGTGTCTGTAATTATTGAGCAGACAAGCAGTGTATTTTTTAAATTAAATGATTGAAAAATCCACTTTTTAATAGATGTTAATTTGAAATACGAAAAACAAAATTTATAGCATAATGAGAATTACCTGTTTTAATCTCAATAATATTTAAGAGATTTAAATTATGATGCAAATACCTTAAAACTTTTTAATATTCATAACACTCATTATTAAATCTTTATATATTTTTTTGTGGTAATTAAATTTACTAATAGCTTTGCAATTTTATAATTATTTTACAGTATGTCGTAAGGTATGTATTTCCGATATTGCTACTTAGTTAAAAAAATTGCATTAAACTTGAGTTTTTATATATATCTTTAAATATTGTATAAATAATATTATATTATGTTTATATCAGGCGCTCTGCTGCTTAACGTTATATGCGCAATCTTGACTAATATTTTTCAAGAATTGGGCAGGCTTAGTATATGGTAGGGAGCAATTTTCCAACTTTTAGATAAGATATTTTTCAATAATTACATATAGAATAATGTCTGTCTTGAAGAAACATGTATATTTTTGATTTATATTTCATTAGATTTGCGAGAAGTGTTTTATTATGTTGCGAGAAGTGTTTTATTATGTTGCGAGAAGTGTTTATTTATTAAAAGATTGTAGTCTGACATCTACCGACAGTCATATCGAACACATACATAAAAGTCATTGGCGCAAATTATACAGCGGTTATTTTAAATTTACAATTTTGGTCTGGAATAATGTTACCATTGTGTAAAAGTTGATAAAATTTACATCTGTAAATTTATAGAAACTACAAAATTAAGCCGTGATATACAATTTTATATACTTTTGGTATTATATATATATATATATATATATATATATATATTTGCTTATTTTTTAAAAGTTTATAGGTTTGCAATATACCATGTGAGTTAGAAATTCTGGAAGAATATAAAAATAGTTAAAGGAATAGATTTTAAAGTTCCATTAAACAATAAATATTGATCATAATTTAACGACGAACATTTAAAAGTTTTCCAATTGTTGGCATTTCAAGTGCTTATTTCGTTTGTTTTCAATTCATATTATTATATCTATTAGTATAATTATTTATTTAAGGTACTGAAATACGAATCTTTTTTGTGTTTATTTTCACGAATTTACACATATGTACATTGTGATACATGCCATTTTCTGCTGAGTAATTTTTTATATTTTTACACGTTTGCCATTGACAAAAGTACTTTTTGGTGCAACTTTATTTCCTGACATAAGTGGACAGAAAAATTATTATAGTTAAATTTAGGATTAGTAGGAAAACAATTTAGAGACCGTTATAAATATAGAGTAAGAAAATATTTCTTCAAGACGCGCAGTAATTTGAAATGTGAACTTTCAAGGTTTTTTTTTGGCGTCAAATTCAAATAAATATGAAGCAGTTGTAGGAACTGAATACCTACAAAATTGAATAATTCATATTTTTATCTTAAATATACAGCGCATTTTCTTTCATATAATAAATTGACTTATAGACCGACTACTAAGTAAATAACAAAAATTAAACAATAAATAATTATTAGGATTCATTGATGTAATAACTGAAAAGATATTATTTACGTTCTAAAACATATAATCAAATATTTTTTTTATGAAATAGAACTTTATTTTTAATGTATTTAAATTTATGCGTGTACCTATATAATATTCTTTAAAATATACAAACTTACTGGTTGTTCAAAATACTTAATAGCTGGATCTTGAATCTTCTCTGCAAAGCTTTTTGCTAGATTAAGGAATCGATTTTTAGTATAATTATTGTTTTAATTAAGGTAATTATGTAAGTTTCTCCAGATGGTTTCAAAGGGAAAGTATCTTCCCCACTAATAAACAGTTTAGCGGAACCATAAAAATATCAGGCAATTGCTAAGTATCAGTTCAAAAATAATTCTGGAAGTTTGTTTGCAGTTGAAAGCATTCAATTTTGAATTAGGAAATGGAGTGTACAGACCATGCTTAAATAGTACAAAACAATTGATTGTTGAAGAAGAAAAGTATGTAAAATATTTTTTCCGTTAATTAATTTGTATGTCATTTGTTCATTCAATCATTAAACGTGTTGATAAGCAATATATACGTTTAATAGTCTTGTTCAGGACCTCTAGAATATACCAAGCACTATACGTTACTACCTTTTCCGTTAGTTCAGTTAATGTTTAGGAAATAAATCATAATAATAGAGTGAGGAATATGGTTGGCCCACGACAGGCGTGCGCTTGATAGTGAGTAAATAAAATAAAATAGTTATATGTAATTTATGAAACGCGAAACACCCTTTTAAGTAGCGTTCTCAGCGTAATCGCAATATAAGATCAGTTAAATATTTGAAATATCAGATATGTTTCCAGTTGTTTCAGCGAATCGAGTTTATCGTGAGAAAAAATGTTTTTATATGACGAGAACGATTGTTCGACATCTAGTGACGTAATGTGCGGCAAAATTCGCATCTTTCTTTAGCACCTTATTTATTTTAGATATAACAGTAATATTTTTGTCGTCGCTCATAGCATGTGTTTATCATAGTGTTTGAATAATGTTGATATTTTTTATATTATAATTTTGGTGTCTATATATAGTCTTGCTAGATTATTTACCCTTTACTTATTACTTTTTCTTATCGTGAATAGTCTGTTCTTCGTATTACTACTATTCCTGCTACTAATAATTTTTTTCTTTTAAAAATATTGTTTTGATTTAAAACAATATTTTTTACTGCGTACAACACATCGAAAATGATTGACAGTATATTGCAAAGTAGGAAATTAATATAAATATATTAATATCCATCACAAAAAGAATTATTCCTCGTTTACGTGATGTTATATACAACCACACCCAATAACGTTTGAAATTACTTGACAAGCAGTTTCCCGAACGCCGGCCCTTTCGACTCATGATTGACGCCCGTGATTCGCCTATAAAATCATCCAAGTTAATAATTAATAATAGAAATATTGCGAAAAAATGTATTTGTATTCATTTGTTTTTTATAACTTCAAATATTAATACCTTTCTGGAAGTTGACTGTCCTGTATTCGACTCATGATTGACGCCCGTGATTCGGCTATAAAATAATCCAAGTTAATAATTAATAATAGAAATATTGCGAAAAAATGTATTTGTTTTCATTTGTTTTTTATAACTCCAAATATTAATACCTTTCTGGAAGTTGACTGTCCTGTATATCCAAACCTTTATAATATGATTCTATTTTCAAATTATGCAAACAAAAATTTACGTAAATAGTAGGTTTCACAATTTAAGTATCTGGGGGTAACAATCGGTAAAAATGGTAATCAAGACATGGACATAACAGAGAGAATCGACAAAGCATCTAAGCTCTACCATTTATTGAGAACTACTATAATTTGGCAGAAAGAAGTTAGCACGAAAACCGAGATGACTATTTACAAAACGATCTACAGCCCAGTTCTTACTTACAGAAGTAAAACATGGGTACTCACGAATAGCGTGAAGAGCAAAGTGCAAGAATTAGAAATGAAATACCTCAGAGGCAGTAAAGGGATAACACGGAAAGATAGAAAAAGAAACACAGACGTAAGAGAGGAGTTACATATATGTAGGTTCTACGAAGGGTACTAGGAAAGTTTTGCAATATGACGCAACAATGAATCGTAAGAAGCTACTTGTTGCTGCATGTTGAGACATGTTTATACGTGCATAGTAACCGCCGCGCCATGTTGATGGACCCAGTTATTCATTAGCAGTGAGAGTGTAAAGTGCTTGCGATGGCATCGTGGTCACGAAATGAGATAAGAGCAGTTTTGCGTTATAGTTTCGTGCGTGGTTTAAACATAGACCAGTGCTTCGAAGAAATGACTCTTGCACTAGGTGATGTTTGTCCAAATCGCACAACGATATTCAGGTGGTATAGAGAATTCCAAAGGGGAAATTTAACTGTGGAGGATGCTGAGAGGCCGGGAAGGCCACGAACGTCAGTTACGGAGGAAAACGTTACTACTGTGAGGAAAATGCTTGGCGAGGACAGGCGTGTGACCTACCAATAGATAGAGGGTGCTTCAGGCCTAAATGCACCAGCAATTTGTTCGATTCTGCATGATCATTTGCACGTGAAGAAACTTTGTTCTCTCTGGGTGCCGCATCGACTGACTGAAGAGCAGATGACACGATGTGTGACTTGGTGCTGGGAGATAAAAAAGTTTAGTAAGGGACAATCTCGGTATGTGAACAATATCGTGACAGACTTGGCTATACTATTACGATGTGCCGATTAAAGCTCAAAACAAAGTTTGGGTCTTTGATGATGAGGACATACTCGTAGTTGTCAGAAAATCCTGATCTGTAAAGAAGAAAATGATAGCTGTATTTTTCAAATCGAGTGCAATTGTGGAACGCGTCATTTTGGACACACAGGAGACAGTCACAGCCAAGTAATATACTGAACAGTGCCTGTCTAAAGTCATTGGATCTATGAAGAACCTGCGGCAAAAATCAAAAATGGACACCTGGTTCTTCCATCACGATAATGCTCCACCTCACCGCGCCAAAGCCTCCACCGAATATTTTACCACGACAGGTTTGAACTTCTCGAGCACCCTCCCTACAGATCTTGCTCCCTGCGACTTTGCACTGTTCCCGCGTGTGAAAATGAAGCTAAAAGGGAGGCGGTTTTCCAGTAATGAGAACCTTCTGCGTGCTTAGGACAACGAGTGTGCTTTACTCCCTAGTGAAACTTGGCAGAACTGGTTTAAAGATTGGTTTCGGAGGATGGAGAGGTGTATTGAGTGTAGAGTGTACTTTGAAAAAATTAAATAAACAAAGCTGTATTGCAAAACTTTCCTAGTACCCTTTGTATAATGGAATATATTGAGGAACAGCAATTGAGCTGGTGGGGCCATTTACAACGTATGGAAGATAAGATACCGAATATATATATATATATATATATATATATATATATATATAATATTGCAAAAAAATGTATTTATTTTCATTTGTTTTTTATAACTCCAAATATTAATACCTTTCTGGAAGTTGACTGTCCTGTATATTCAAAACTTTTTTAATATGATTCTGATTTCAAATTGTGCAAACAAAAATTTACGTGAATACATTTTTTACATCTCACCTATTGAATACCTTACAGCTACTGAATAAATTATAAAAGTTCAAAACATATCACCTGAAAATAATTTAGTAATGATCAAGTACCAAGAAAAATGTAAAGAATAAGGTGGTTAGTTAAGTGGAATTTATTGAGTATACCACAAACTTGACCTGTTTATCGAAATTATGAATAATTAACACTAATTGCTTAAGGTCATGATTAATTGGACTTGTGTAAATATAACGCCCTCCAGTATTTGAGCGTTTACACACAGAAAAATTTCAGTTTTATAAAAATAATTCCTCGCTAACAAAGGTATATATCGTTTTATAAATTTGTACGAGATGTATAAAGGTAGTGACATAACTAATCTGAATATAATCAACGCGAAGCCTAAAAAAAGTGTCTATTTGGAAGGTGCAAGTATCTTCTATCAATCAAATAAAGTAACACAAGTTGCTCCTGCACCAAATCAAAATGCATTCGCTAACTTACCATTTGATGTATCTGAAAATGGTGTGGTTTACGAATGCTTGAAACCCATAATACTACTGGAACGTTTTATGGGAATATTTCCGATAACTGTGGTTGCACATAGTTGCCTTAAAGTTACCCTACCGTTGATGATATATTCAGCATTTGTATTCTTATTAGTTATTGCATATATTGGGTACATAAAGTGGGATAAAATAGAAATTGTAAAATCAGCAGAAGGAAAATTTGAAGAGGCTGTCATTGATTATCTTTTTACTGTTTATTTGATTCCCGTTGTTTTAATACCCGTTGCTTGGTACGAAAGTAATAGGACAGCTTCGGTTTTTTCAGAGTGGATGGCTTTCGAGAACATTTACCAAAAAATAACAGGGAAGAAATTACCTCTTTTTATGGGAAACAAACCACTCTTAGTTACATTAGGTTTACCTATTGTTTCATGTGGAACTATGGTGATAACGCATATCACTATGGTTCATTTTAGAGTCGTACAGGTAATTATTGTAAGATTTAACAATTGCTTTAAATCCAAAACCCATAATGTCTCATTTATATGTTACTTAAAAATATATACCAAAAGACTATTATATTGTTTATACATTATTTTCTTCTAATTACAACATTTAGAGCCTTTTATTCTTTTAATTTTATAAATTATGACTTTCTTGAATATTGAAGTTATTAATATTTAATAATTTTCCTATTTTCCTGATAAATATAATAACTAATGTAATTCTTTTTTGCTGTTGCATTTAGTATATTGCTTTTAATTGAAAAAGATGTTTAAATGTATACTCATTAGATTTGTACAACTGAAAAAAGTTATCTTAAATATTCTTACCAGCAGATCTCTCACAAACTTATCTTTTAACATTAGAATTAAAGCTTTTACAATTTTGAGCCAAATGTTTTTCAAATCCTGACTTTAAGACGTCATCGAATGACTGTTCAGAATATATAAAAGATCTTAATATTGTGCTTCACAAATTATTCACATAAATAAAAAAGCGGCACTGATTAGTTTTCTATATCTATTAAATTACCCCTTTCCATAGCAGCAAACCCTTAGACAAACAATCATAGGACGCAAACGGTGAATTTTACACAAGAATCTTTTTTCTGCATGCCAAGTGTGTCAGTTACATCTGCGCGATTTGATATCGCGTCTAAATTATCTCATTATTTTATTTTCTGTTTCTACGCTTTTTTGCTTTTTCATTAACATCGTTAATTTAAATAATTATTAATTAATAAATTTAATTTCAAAAATACTTTAGCCGACTTAAGACGCATTTTTAACCACGCGATGCCGAGCGTTCTTCTTTTTCAAATTGTTTATTATTAAATTATTATAAAGTGAATTTTTTTGAATTAAATACCCACAATTTAGTGACGCTGCGACGCCTGGCATCGTTGTAGAAATACCTCTGTCGGTGCACTACGAGGGTAGCCGTTTATATTTCGGAAACTGGCAACACTGTTAGTGTTGCCTCCGATCTGATGATTGCATCGTGAAGTTTGTCATTTTTGACAATATATTTACCTTGACAGTTTTATTACCCGGTCGCTATTTCTATTGTTGACAGTAACTTGAAAATTTTATGTCAGCAAAAAAATGGAATTAACTCGCGAGGCTCAGCGATGACTTGCGGCAAACAAATGTTTGTTTACCAATCGGCAGGAACAGTTCGGTTCTTTGAAAGAGGAATTATTGCTACATGACCTGCTTTCGAGACAAATGTCGCGACCATCTTTTTGGAGACACCTCGAGAACGAATGACTTTTGTCGGTTTTTCTCTCCCTTGGTAACTTGATAACAGGTCTTCGAACTTCCCAATAATGCTTCAATCTGGCGATATGTCACATATCAATCTTCGTCGATGATCCTGCGCACAGCATAAACGTTTTCTTGAGTGACTGCCATTTATAACTGTCTTTGAAAATTATAAAAAATTATTCTGCGAAAATGTTCTCGGTTTAATTCCATTTTTCAACTAACTTTGTCAACTTTGACGGTTCGTTGTGGCTGTACTGTAGCTACAACGAACTGTCAAGCTACATGTATCACATTGAAACTTTGGATTTAGGTAACGATGGATACTAATTTTTAGTATTGACTTTTAATTAGTGGCGCCCTCTATGTCCCATTATGCGAAACTTAAAAGATACCTACCTATATTATCTAACATTAACACCTCATCGATTGATGAAAAAGATATACATCATCTAAACGCTATAAGATATTGTGTCAATCATGATCATAGTTTTAATATACGGAACTGTACAGAATTATTAGCAAAATCTTCGTTTTATTTATTTAATAGGGTTTTAAAAGATTCCAAAATGCTACATATTCGGAAAACTTTTAGTGTTTCCTGTTCTAAAAGCTGGAAGAACAGGTGTGTATAACTACAGACAGATTTTGATCTTACGTAATTTGTCTAAAGACTGCATTGGCTTGTAAAGTACATAGCAATCAATAATTGCTTGTTACGTACTCATAAGTACGGTCGAAAATTCATGAAATTTGCCCGTTCCATTTGTAAAATCGCTAATGTCTCGTCGATGTATCACAGTTTCCACTTGCTGCTGTCTATAACTTCTTCTTTGAAAGCTTCCACCAGTTGCTATGCCATTATTCTGCTCGAAATACCTGTAGTCTAATAGAAAGTACAATTGGCATCACTAAATCCATAGTATCGGTAGGTAATCCAAGACCGCTGATATTAGTAAGCTTGGATGCGCTTTCGTTATTTATATACCAACGAATGATGCGGTAACAGTAATTAGCAATCTCCTCAAAATACTCATTTTCTAACGGGCTGTAGACACTGTGGCACCACCCTCTTAATACCACATGTATTCAAGCTTAAGCAGCATCTTTCTATAGAAATCCCCACTTACCGCAGTGGTTCTTCCTTCATTGCTCTCAGAAAAAAGATTATTTCTCTAGCACTAACGCCTACCACAGAGTCACTTTTGTCTCGTGAAGCAATAGTTAGTGAATAATCGACAATTCCATTTAAGTAAAAATGAGCTTCGTCTACCATTACAAATTTTTCCCAAAATTCTGCAATTTTACTTTAGGGGTTTATAATAGCACTGCTAATCTGCAGTCCTTTTTCATGATCTACAAGTAGAATTTTTTGGGTTACCTGTACTTTGTAAGGAAACAGGTGTAAGTGCTTCATCAAAATTCGTTGCAATAATCGTCGGAAAGTGCGTAACTGCATGGATCGTATTCCTGTTGAAGTTCTTGACCTTGCCACCACATCGTTACGTATACATACGTTCATATTCTCCCTTGAACAATTTTTTGATGTCTGCTAAGGTGAGCTACATCACCTATAGTCCGCGTTTACTCAAATTTTGCAGCTAACCACCGAAATGTCTTCTCCCATGGAAGAAGATTTTCTACAAAATTCTCGTTTGGGTAAGACAACCGAGAAATGTTTGTTAATGATTTCAGTGCGTCGTATAAGCATATACCTATCGATTGGTAATGAATTTCCCACGTGCTAACCTTACAACTTATGTACAAAATCTTTTATATGTGCGTCAAATAATAAAAAAATTTTAGGTACTTCTCATAGAGGACTTGATTATGTGCCACTTTGTTGTTATTATAATTGATTGACGCTTTGATTAATAATACAATTGTGTCTATCACAAGATTATACAGTAAATTTTGCGTTAAAAAATATTTATTGATGTTGTAGAGTATTGGTATATTATCTACTAATAATTGTAACTCAATTAATGGAATGTTCATTTCATTAAAATACGAGGGAGCGTTTTTATATTCGCGGAATGGGGGACAAGGGGTGGAAATAAAAAAACCAAATTATTTTTCTTTTTCAATATATTCACCTGCAAGACGGATACATTTTTCACATCTTTCAATTAATTTATTTATACCCTCATAAAAAAATGATTTCTCTTTATCTGCAAAATACGCCGAAACTGCCTCCTTGACTTCATCATCGGCAGTAAATTTTTTACCCCGCAGCTCTTTTTTCATTTTCGGAAACAGGTAATAATCACTCGGGGCCAGATCTGGGCTGTAGGGTGGGTGATTCACAATTTCGAAGCCCACCTTATGCAGGGCAGCTAACGCAACGCGGCTCTTGTGGACGGGCGCGTTGTCGTGCAAAAGCAGAACACCTTTTGTCAATTTTCCCCGTCTTTTCTCTTTAATGGTTTCTTTTAGTCGCTCTAATATTGAAGCGTAATATTCTCCGGTTATAGAAACACCTTTATCTTTATAATCAATCAACAATATTCCTTCCGAGTCCCAAAATACCGTTGTCATGAGTTTCCCAGCTGATTGTGACATTTTAAATTTCTTGTGAGGTGCTGTGCCCTTCTTATGCCACTACATGGAGTCTTGTTTGGACTCAGGTTCATAATGATGAACCCAAGTTTCGTCTCCAGTAACAATTTCACTCAATACACCATCCTTGTCTTCATTACAGAGGTCCAAAAATGCACGCGAACACTCTACGCGCTGTTGTTTTTGCGGCGGCGTGAGCATTCTCGGCACCCATCTTGCGCTGACCTTAGACATGCCGAGATGATCGTGTAGGATTTTAAAAATTGTTGTATCGGATACTCCTACCATTTCTGCGAGTTGTTTCTTCTTTAGTCGAGCATCTTCGAGTACAATTTGTTCAACTTTTTGGATAAGTGCTGGCGTGGTCACCTCAATGCTCCTGCCCGGCCTCGGGTCGTCTTCAAGGGATTCCCTTCCTTGTTTAAATAAACTATGCCACTTGTACACCATGGTTTTTCCTGGACAAGAGTCGCCGTAAACCAATGACATCTCATTCATTATGGTCGCGACTGATTTTCCTTGCCTGGTAAGGAACTTTATAACGGCACGATATTCGATTTTTTCTATATTTCACTTTTCACTCCTGATTATGTTACTTGGTTGACGATAGCTCAAAGACTAACTGTCTAATAACAATGAAACTTCGTATTTATACTAATCATGAGTCGCTGCACAGGCCACGCCCCCAATGCGCCTACTCACCCCTCTACAACCCGCTCATTCCGCGAATATAAAAACGCTCCCTCGTATGTGCCATAATCTTTATAATTTCTTATTGTTATTGTTTTAGGTAATACCATATTGCTTCATTAATACTATAACTTATATTGTCGGAGGAATGTGGTGTTTGCATTGTGATTTGATTGGACGAATAGCTACAGTAATTGCCAATGATTTCGAAGCAGCTCTGCATCATATCGGACCATCGGTGAGAGTAGCAGAATATAGATCTCTATGGATGATGCTTGGAAAACTTACACGAAATTTAGGGCTGGGATCCTGCTATGTTATAACATTACTTTGCTTATATTTATTCTTAACCATAACTCTAACAATATATGGTCTACTGTCACAAATTCAAGATGGACTGGGTATAAAAGATGTCGGTTTAACAATTACAGCTTTATGTGCAATCGGAGTTTTATATTTCGTATGTAATGAAGCGCATTATGCCTCCAATTGCGTAAAATTTTTTTTTCTAAATTAGGTATAATTTGTAATTTAGTTATATTTTTAGGTCAGAGTTAATTTCCAAAAGAAATTACTTCTATTGGAGTTATCTTGGATGAACGACGATGCACAACAAGAGGTTAGTTTTACAAAGTAAATAATTTACAGTTTTTCTTATAGATCTCATTTATGCGTATATCTAACTTCTATGCATCGTTCGTGTTCAGAAGTTTAAATTACTGAATACGGTAGTTTATTAAATATCGCTTTTCTTTCCAATATAATAATAACAAACGAAATATATTACGCGACGTGACAATATCTGTAAAATAATTTGCAATTTTTGACAAGATCTCTACTTGTCAAAAATTGCAAATTAATAAACATAGTTAACCTATGGTATAAATATGAATAACCAACAAGTTTAAAAAATTCGGGGGTTAAATTATATTGGAACATAAACATTCTCACAGATCACACAGTAATACATAATAGGCCAAACATTACATGAACCTAATGACCTAAATACCTATTGAAGTTTCTATATCTAACACCAGCAAAAACATACCCAAATTATAACAATTATAATTTTTACCATAGGAGTAAGTCCATGAAAAATCTTAAAGAACTTAATTTCAATCCTGATATATACACATATATATATATATATATATATATATATATACGGGGATAGTTTGACAAGTAGTGAGAATGGCACATAGGTGGTGCTCTAATTGGTAAAACAAATGCACTGTAATTTAGGTTGCCTATTTATATGTTTACATTCCGATATTTAGATAAATCGGTTGATTAGTTTATTTTTGACAGCTGATTGAAACAGAAGTAACACGTCGTTTTGTTTAAATGGAAAATGCAGAGTATCGTGCGGTGATTAAATACTTCGTAATTAAGGGTATGAAAGCTATCGAAATAAAAGATGAGTTACGAGAAACATTAGGTGAATCTGCTCCATCATCCGCCAGAATAAGTAGATGGGTAAATGAATTTATACGTGGTAGAACAAGCTGTGTTGATGAAGCGCGCTCTGGAGCACCCAAAATCGTGACTACTTAGAAAATGATTATAAAAATCCTTAATATTATTACGCAAGATCGACGACTCAAAGCGAGAGAGATAGCAGACATGGTAAACATTTCAACAGAACGCGTACCCCACATTTTAACGAAAAAATTGGGCCTTTCCAAGCTTTCGGCAAGATGGGTGCCGCGATTGCTTACGACTGATCAAAAGTTCACTCGTTTACGCATTTCCAATGAGTGTTTGGACCTTTATAGGCGGAATCCGGTTGATTTTTGTAGGCGATTTGTTACTTGCGATGAAACTTGGATACACTACAGTACACCCGAAACTAAACAACAGTCGAAACAATGGTTAGAACGTGGTTCTGCACTTACAAAAAAAGCGAAAACCACTTTATCGGCAAACAAGGTGATGGCATCAATTTTTTGGGATTCAAAGGGCATTTTGCTCATTGATACATTCAGAAAGGTGCCACAATAAGCGGACAATATTATGCAGAACTTATACAAAAATTAAATGTTGAGATTCGCGCTAAACAGCCAGGAATGGCAAAGAAAAAGATTCCGTTTTACCAAGATAACGCTCCCTCGCATACTAGCACAGTTGCGATGTCCAAAATCCACGAGTTGCATTTCCAATTAGTACCGCATGCGCCTTATTCGCCGGATCTAGCCCCTTCCGACTTCCACCTTTTTCCAAAACTGGAGACGGCACTAGGTGGAAAGAAATTTTCGTCTAACGACGAGCTTATCATATTCGTAAATGAGTATTTTGTAAGTCTTCCGGAATCGCATTTTAGAGATGGCATAAGGGCATTGGAGCACCGTTGGAATAAATGTATTGCTCTTTTATATATATATATATATATATATATATATATATATATATATATATATATATATATATATATATATTATATATATATATATATATATATATATATATATATATATATATATATATATATATATATATATATATATATATATATATATATATATATATATATATATATATATATATATATATATATATATATATATATATATATATATATATATATATATATATATATATATAAATATATTATATATATATATATATATATATATATATATATATATATATATATATATATATATATATATATATATATATATATATATATATATATATATATATATATATATATATATATATATATATATATATATATATATATATATATATATATATATATATATATATATATATATATATATATATATATATATATATATATATATATATATATATATATATATATATATATATATATATATATATATATATATATATATATATATATATATATATATATATATATATATATATATATATATATATATATATATATATATATATATATATATATATATATATATATATATATATATATATATATATATATATAATTTATACTTGCTCAATTGTCAGAAGATTTCTAAATACACAATAAGGGAGATTCTAATTTCATTTACATTTAAATACAAATGTATTAATAAAAATGATAGTAATACTCCTAAGATATAAAGCATCATAAAGCTTGTATTGATTTACCGTTTTGTGATGTATAGTAGTACCTCAGTATCAGCCGAGTTCAGACTCATAAATATGTGGGTTGAGTGAAGTTTCCTGACGTTAGGCTGAGGAAGTGAGTGAAATCTATGCCATAATAATAATGATGATAATATATTACATATTTACAAATATGTAATTAAACATTAAAAAAGCATCGAAAGAACGATGTAGCGGTCGAAAGCATCATCGGAATATTGTGCGTGATTTTAATTATGGTTGGGCAACAGACAACCATTAAAGCCGGAAAGATCCGGCTTCGTCTAGCATAGAATATTAAAACGAACGATAATGTTATGCGTTGATACTGCAAAGTTACAAAATTAGAAACTGTAATCCAGATTAGATAACAAATATATACGCAATTAAGGACAAATAGAAATATTAGGTCGACACATGAGTATCTAGTGTATTTATTGAACTCAAAATTTATTACAATTTTAAGAAATATAATATATCCACAAAGAAATCAGAGAATCAACAATACACAGAAGTCAAATTCTAGGATGACAAAACGAATTATTTTCTGCGACGCTCCCATCAATGATTTCTACCATATTGTGGTGTGAATTCTTACACCTATTTGGTTTGGTGAGTTTTCTAGTAATTTCGTTTGGACCACGCCACTTTCTTTTTGCCGGAATCGTTCCAAGTATTGTTTGACTGTATTATAGTTATTTATTTATTATTTGTTATTTTAACCCTTTATTTATAACAGCTTGTTTTTTTAAAGGCAATATAATTCGAGACAATATTAAAAGAAGAATTGATGCCTGTATTAGCGTTGAGAGTCGTAATTTTGGAAATTAGATCAAATTAAACATATAATTTGTTATGAACATTTTATTGTTATATAATAGTTTCAAATTTTAGATTTAAAAATTAGTGAGACATGGCATCTTCAATAATTTTATTTCAAAAAAATTCGAATTATAATTATTGTTTAAATTGAATTTACGTAAACAAAGCATTACAAAATATTAACTTTTAAATCCTAATCATTTTAAAGTAATCCAATGTGCGTTAATACTCAAAATGTGATTTACAAAAAAAAAAATCGTTGAAAAAAGTCTATCTGTTGCAATATAATTTGTCCATAGAATTGCTAGGATTTGAAACAATTATTGATAAACAATTATATAATAATTACGGAACTATCTACTTGGTTGCATGTATAGAATTTGTAAGGCACATTAAGTAATTAGAAAGAAATTTTTTCTGTCATTATTTTCGATTGCCTCTCAACGATCTGGTATTTTTTCTATTTCGTTTCTAAAGAAATTCGGTGGTTTGGAAGTAGAGAAGTCATCGAGCCAATTTTTAATCGCGAAATCGTTATTAAAGAAGATTCCATGAAGGTTGTGCTATAAAGAGTGAAAGAGATGGAAATCTGATAAAGCGAAATCAGGAGAATACAGTAGATGCAGAATGACCTCCCAACCGGGTTCTTGAATGGCCGCTTTCGTAATGTTGGTAGTATGAGAATGAGAGTTATTACGCTGCACAATGATTTACGATTATGTCTTCTTGGTCTTTTTTCTTGAATTGTGGCATCAAGGCGGCAAAGTTGTTGATAGTAAAGCAATGATAGTCATATTCCTTGGAAGCAATTCATAGTAGATGACGCTCTTCCTGTCTCATTAGCATGAGTTTATGCGAATAAGAATGAGCTTTTACAAGGACAGCTTTTTTCAGAGTCGAACCACTCTTTCTGTTTTTAATGTTAACATCAAAGCACTATATTTCGTTACCAGTAATTATGTGGCACAAATGATATTGTTGACGTGCTAGCAAAGAGACACAAATGTTGACACTGGTTCTTGTTGTTTGCATTCAAAACATGCGTTAACCACTCAGTTTTTGGACTTTACCCATGAAATAAAAATGTTGTATGATGGTCAATTGGTTACAATTCACGATAATGGCAAGTGGCTCAATTGACTGGCGTGGATAATCATGAATTAAAGCGACGAACTTAATCAAAGTTTGTGGGTCTTCCTAAACGTTGAGAATCGCTTTTGTCTAAATGGTTAGTTGGTCTTTAAATCGAGAATAGTATTTCCATGATGTACTCCCTTCAATTGCATTTGTTTTTGTATACAGCACAAATAATTCTAGCGGCTTCTGGTGCATTAAATTCTCTGTTGAATTCGAAAAAGATAAGTGCTTCTGTTTTTTACTTGACATTCCACTTTCTCACGTTAATAAATAAAACATTGTTTTCTGAAATTTATAAATTTAAAAACTAGACAGATAACTTTGATTTAACATTATTTTTGGGTTTCAGTATTTTTATAAGCATGTATTGGAAGATATTATTGTATTTTAATTTATTTCATAAGTTTTAAGGCGATCTTATTGATCTAATATACATTCTACGGACACTTTTATGCTTTACAGTAATAAATGCAAACCAATGGTCTCCGAAAGTATAAACTAGTCGTATGCACACGATTTCTTATTGCTCACTTTGAATCTGATTTGCATTAATAGCATGATTTTTACGATTGCCTCTAAGTGTTACTGATGTTGATCCACATTGTTCTTATCTTCGTCGACCACCACTAGTTTCGAAGAAGTGATTCCAAAGTCTAGAAATTACGCGGCTTTGTCTCATTCTAAACACTTCCACAGGATTTTGTTGTTTCTTCCATTTTTTAATTGGAGTGGAGTCCTCCAAGCTTCTTTCTCTGGCAGATTGTGTCAACATTGCACATTTTCACTACTACTCTTAGAGTTGAACATTTAGATACTGATTGCGAAGCGTGTCGAAGAGCGCTTTTATATACTCCAGTAACGATTCTTTTAACGCATCTATGTATAAACATGTTAGCACGTGTCTGTGTATTTGCTTTCTTGTTTAAAAGGGTTGAAACTTATTTATAGAAATGTTTTTGTTAAATTAACTTGTTCTTTTTTTTCATTATCATTAACAATAGAATATCTGTTTCAAGCAGTGTAGTTTCTATATTTATCAGTGCAGAATTATCGTAATCGCCCATTTTAATTTTATAAGCCTATGTGTAACATTACGAATTATCTAATACATTACTTGGGCAAGGTGAAAAGTTTTCGACCTGACACAGAGATGGCGTTACAATTAACAGAAATTTATGTTTCCTGTGTGGCTGCATGTGTCTTTAGTTCATATGAAAACTTTCAACTTGTTCTCTCAAGTAGTTTGTTTGTAAGAATTTTTGTAGTAGACGTCGTGCGTGTTATTTTTTTAAATGAATAAACTTGAATATCGTGCTGTTATAAAATTATTTGTTTTGGATGGTTTAACCGCTATGGAAATTCATCCGAAGTTGACAAAAGTATATGGGGACTCGTTAAAAAGTGGGCAGCTGAATTTTAACGTGGTCGTACGTCCCTCGAAGGTGACCCACGTGAAGGACGGCCAAAAACCGCAATCACGCCAGAAATCATTGAAAAAGTACATGATATTGTGTTGGACGATAGGCGAGTGAAAGTGAGTGAGATAGCTGAGGCTGTGTGGATATCGGAAGAAAGGATGCGAAACATTTTGCACAAAGAATTAGAGATGAGAAAGCTCTGCGCAAGATGGGTGCTTCATTTGCTGAATGTCGATCAAAAGCAAATGCGCAAACGACTTTCGGAGTATTTTTTGGACCGATTTAACAAGAATCCGACCGATTTTGTGCGGCGATTTGTCACCATGAATGAGACATGGGTCCACCACTACACGCCAGAAAAGAAACAGCAGTCGAAGCAGTGGGCGGAAGCCGGTGGTTCAGCGCCAAAGAAAGCGAAGTCGATCGCATCTGCCGGAAAAGTCATGGCCAGCATGTTTTGGGATGCAAAAGGAATCTTGTTAATTGATTACCTTGAAAAAGGCAGAACAATTACAGGCGCATATTACTCTAACCTTCTTGACCAGCTGGATGCCAAAATTCGCGAGAAAAGGCCTGGTTTGAAGAAGAAAAAAATCATTTTTCATCAGGACAACGCACCCGCACACAAGGGTGCGTTGGCGATGGGAAAATTGCGGGATTTGGGATACGATTTGCTCGGCCAACCTAGTAGAAGAATATTTTGACAGCCTTCCAGACTCTCACTTCCGGGAAGGAATATTGATGTTAGAAAAACGCTGGACCGAGTGTGTTGAACTCAAGGGAGATTATATAGAAAAATAAAATCATTTTTTAAATTTAAATCGCAGTCTTTCATTGTCAGGCCGAGAACTTTTCACCTTGCCCACTTATTTACGGTGGTTCGCCCGAAAAGCTATAAAAGTTTTTTAGGATTGCATGATATACGTAAAGAAACATGGTACTACATAATATGTGGAACTCTCAACGCAGTTTATTTTATGGCATTTCTATCAAAAATTTAATACTAGTCGCTCTGAGGTTGGAATCTTTCCAAGCAAAGAATAGTATATTTTTTGTTATATACACATACTTTTAATAGTTTAAATGATCTGTTAATTTTTTATAGTTTTTCATTAGTTTATAAATTATTTCAGTAGTGTAATTTGAGGCACAATTATTTATATACGCATATTGAGAAACGTACATTAAATTTTTAGTATCCCACGTTACAAATATGTTTACACATATTTACATAAAGAGGATTATATTTAATCCGACCTTCGATATAAAACGTGTATTGAATCGGTTTTTATTTTTAGATTAATATGTTCTTAAGAGCAACCGAAATGAATCCAACAGACATAAGCCTTGGAGGTTTCTTTGACGTCAACCGAATTCTGTTTAAATCGGTACGTATCTTTTTAAATCAATTAAAAATATCGATTAAACTTCTTTACGTCGCAGCTTTTGGCAACCATGGTCACATATCTGGTGGTTCTCTTACAATTCCAAATTAGTATACCAGAAGAATCAAGCGGTCAAACTATTCCATCTGCCACAACAAAAGCACCACATTAGCTAATACAATAATTTTTGTTACTTCTTTTATTAATTGATTAAACAAATAAATTTTTACCTCGGTAAAATATACAAAAAAGAGTCAATGAATTCATGTTACTTGATTTTTGAAGAAAATCTTTGAATTTTATTTTATTTATTTTGAATTAGACCTAAGTTTCATAATTTAGCCTCGAAATACGTAATATACGATGTGACGAAGTCTACATTTGTAAACCAAATATTGTACAAATGTTTATCTGCTGAAAATAATAAATCGTAAAAAATCAGCTTCATTTTGGATCAGTTTAGTGTGGTAATTCGATTGTAGCAGTTATGAGTTAGGGATTAAAATATTATATAACCCCTTTCCATTGTTTATATATCGAAGACAATCAATTATTGTCAGCTAAGGAATTTTAAAAAGTTAAATCTTTGGACTACATGGGGCGGGTATTTGTGAAATCTAGGACGGATGCAAAGAAATGTTGCTATAGTTATTCGTTGTTGGTAGTCAACATCGCAGAAGAAGTTCTGGACTATGACTGCCATTAGTGATCGGCATATTGACTCATAATGTGGTCAAATTTCTTTTCTTAGATAGACCATATAAGAACAAAGATGTTTCATATATCGCTATATTCGTTCGTTCGAGTTGATTTCCTATCATCCAGAACTAATACTGCCTCTTACTAATCGTGCCCTTAGTTTAAAATGGTGTGTAGTGTATATGTGAATAGCCACAGACAGTAGAACAATATTTTTTCAAACAAATTTAATTTTTGTGTGTGGACCCATGATGATCGTAAACATTAAAACGAAGAAAAGCAGTTTTTGAATTTTTTCGTAGAACATGAAACCGCACTTACTGGAGAAATGGTAGTTTGTTATGGAATTAGCAAAGAAAGTAGGACTATTTTAGTATTCCTTAGAAGCCATTTAAATACTCTAAAGTACATTCACAATGTTCTGGAACTATTCGTTTTATTATATAACTAAGAAGGTAAATTTTATATTAATAATTCGACGGTACAGATCGTGTACGGAATTTGTTTCGTGCGGGTTTTTGCCGTGGTTTCCAGGTACGATACTGTTTATTTACGTGCTGGTGATGACAACTTAGTTGTCAAAATACGTATATAGAATACGAAAATTAATGTGGAAAGGGGCTATACATCAACCTTACGTTATTAAATATAACTAAGGACTAAGTAATGCCACATTTCACCAAGGCAATTGCCGTCCTCATGATGCAGCTGTTACAATACGATTCTTGTCGGAGGTCAACATCATCAATCAATATTCTCGACTGGACTACGCGGTTACCAGACCTATCACCCATAGTACGTATCTGGGATATAATAGATCGAAGGTTGGTATACTTTCCAACGTCCTAATGAATTTATAACAGCTATATAATGTCTTACAAGCTATCGGTAATGAACTTGCATAGGAGTCCATAGGGCATCTTATTAAAAGCATGTCCGGGCGAATAATAGAACGCGGAGCTGCAATTCATTATTTATTTTTTTTAAACAAAAGGTATGAATTTTTCAATGAAAAGTTGATCATTTATTATTTTCGGCACAGTAAACAATAGTACAAAACTTGCTTTAAAAATATATACTTTTTCTGGGTGATTCGTTTTTTTTTTGTTCTATAGCCACATAGTATAACTTTTGGTTTCCACAAGTCGATCTTGTTTGCGATCATGAAACCTTTAGTTTCTGTGTAAATATATCCAGTTTTCATCCATTTGTTGGTTGCTTGTTTGTAAATAAGTATGTATTTGTATTATTTGGTGACAATGTGTTCTATGTATTATTTTGTTTTTCCAGGTTTCTATTTTACTGTCGTTGGTTATTATATAATCGCTTGAATTAAAATTTACATGACTGAGATTTAGTGTTGTTTGCTTCTATTATCATTTTTTGAATGGTGTTGTTTCTCATGTTCAGAAAGTATGAACTGAAGTTGTTTACAGATAGTACCTTTTCTATTAATGAAAGTTCTTCCTCATTCTTCTGCAAGTAATGTAAAAAACCGTTCTATTGCAGAATATTCATAATTATTATCCTGATGAGCCTACTGAGAAAGTCTAACTCTGTACCCGACCATTTTATGATTCCAAATGAATAAATCAAAAGTGGAACTGCATATATGTTAACTCATTTAGTTTCATTTTTAGAGGTCGTTCAGAATTAAAAATTTTTTGTAAGTTCTTTGAAGATTTTTCTTAAATTGGTGTTTTAATTAATGTATGTGCACTTATCCACTTCGACTTCACTTTGACGTCGGAAGATTTTTATTGTATCTAATAGTGAGTGAAGATGTTGGTCTGTGAGTGTGAATATATTTAAATCATCCATGTATAGAAAGTGATTTCTAAATTTGATATTTTGGGAATGGTAGTCTATTCCAAATTCATGTTGTGTTGCGTTTAATGTTAGATAAACATTTAAGTGCGATGGAAAACTAACAAGCACTTAATGCATCTTCTTGAAATATAGACCATTTTATTGTTTGCAAAATATTTGGGTGTGCTTATATGTAGGGAAGTTCACCAACAACTAGAGTGATCACATTTGTCTGTACACTAGGTTCGTAGTAAGCACATACCGAATATTTACGATGATTCATTCAAGACCGAATGCTCTGTTGAATTATATGTTTATTGATACATACACTATCGCTCATAAGTATTTGGTCACCCCTGTTTTATTACAGTTTCTATAGAAAAGTTGTAATTATAAATTTATTTCTGTAGTAAGAACTAGTTTCTTAGTAAACATAAAATCTATAAAAGCTTATTCAAAAATAATTATGCGATTACCCTATTACTCACAATGAATGATAATATGCTAATAAAACTCCAGGTAGAATAATTGCACTTAAGGGATTAGATGTCTCAATTCTTGGAAATTTTCCATTGTTATGATTTTATTTTAAGGTAGGATGTTATTGTAAACTATTAAGTATTTATACTTGGGTGTTTTGGCAAACTTGCAGTTAGTTTTTGTGAGGTGCTCATAGTGATAACATCGTGTATTTCGAAGAAGTTCAATCGGTTAGAAATGCCTAAACGGAAAGAATTGAGTGTAGAAACACGATCGTTTATAATCGCATACCATAAAACTGGCAAAAAACAACCGCAAAATTGCCACAGAACTTAAATTAAATCAGTTCACCGTATGTTATGTCATCAAAAAACACCGCGAATGTGGAAGTGTGTTGAGCAGAATTCGAAAAGGCAGACCAAGAGCAACAACCTCAGTAGAAGATCTTGCAATGGTGGTAACAAGCAAGAGAAATAGACGAAAAACAGCTCCAGAAATCACACCAGAAATTAATGCTTTTCGTCGAAAACTCATAAGTGTTTTCACAGTTAAGCGGCGATTAAAAGAAGACAGTCTTCATGAATGAATTGCAATGCGGAAGCCGCTTCTACGCAAGCAAAACAAGCAAAAACATTTAAAGTGGGCACGCGATCACGAAATTTAGACCATAGAAGACTGGAATAAATATCGTGGGCCGATGAATCCAAATTCGAGATTTTCGGTTCACGAAGACGTGTTTTCGTGAAGTTTGTGGGTGAGTGTGCCCGGGAAGAATCCATAGCCCCTACTATTAAGCACGGTGGAGGTTCAGTCATGATATGGGATTGTTCTTCTGGATCAAATGTGAGCGATCTCGTAAAAATCGAAGGTATACTAAAAAAAGAACAGTATAAGCGCATATTAGAGGAAAACACAATCCCCTCTGGAATTAAAATTTCGGGTCAGAATTTTATCTTCCAGCAAGATAATAACCAGAAACACATTTCCAAACTATGCCGGGAATATTTGCAGAAATTGGAGAACGAGGGAACCACAAAAGTTATGGCGTGGCCTCCTCAGAATCCCGATATAAATTCCAGAGTTCCTGTGGGAAGAACTTGACCGAAAGGTGAGAAAATCGGTCCCCGCATCTGCTGTTAATATGTGGAAGAACCTGCAAGAGGCATGAGGTAAAATAAAACCTGAGACATTACGAAAATTAATCGAAAGAATGTCTCGATTGTGTGCTGCAGTGATTAAAAATAAAGGAGGGCATGTAGACGAGTCTAAAATTTAGATAAATATATTATACGACAATTTATTTTAGATGTAAAAATATTTATTTTTCATATACGTAAATAATAAAAAGATATTAGTATTTCAATTTTGATTTTTGTTACAATTTGCGGGTTAAATGCGAGTGACCAAATACTTATGAGCGATAGTGTACACACTTACTGCATCGGATGTTATTCTGTCGCGCCGATAAAAATTTACCGCTCGATTAATAACATACATACATACCCAAGCGAAGTTATAAGAGAAGTGTTTAATGGATTGTACTATATTTTAATAAAATTACTAATTAATTAACTAAATCTATAAATTTGTATCACTTCGAATATCCGTAAATATTTACATAAAAAATTTTGAAATAAATTATTTACGTCAGTTGGTTCGTATAAACTTATATTTAAATTTTTAATCGTCTTGAGAGTTTATAAGCGGGTTATTAATAATTTGTGGTCATCGTTATACTGCTGTACAAAAAAAATATTGAGTAAATTTTAAAATATGACTAACTCGCTTTTAAATTATTATTGGAAATGATCGCACTTTAGTTAGAGGTCTTAAATAAAAAAAATATATAAAATTGATTTATATTACAATTCAAATTAGATGTGACGATTAGTAAGCAAACGAATTGGATTACACTATTTAATTGATTGTGTGTTTATTTTTAAATGGAATAATCTCGGAAAATGTTAATATTTCGAAAAAAATCCTTTAATAGAATATCAAATAATCGTACGTATAGAAAATGTCAGATGCTAGTCAAGGTATAACGTGTTTCAGCTGCCGTTTTTAGTATTGACACGTATACTTATTGCTATATACATTAGATCAACTTGATATACACAAATAATTATGGAAAATGCAACAACATTCAATGTACATAAAGATGTAGTGAGATATTGAATACATTTATGTGCATAATTTCACCTCGTATAAGTGTCAGAATTATGACATCTATGTATATAAAGTTTGTTCAAAAGGAAAGGTGAATTTTGAATTTTCGCGCCCTGTATACATTCGATTAACGAATTTTTTTTTGCTATATTGGTACACATGTGTTAGTCATATGTTCGCATTATCAGCCAATTTGGATTAGTAGTTTGTTGTTGACAACTGAAAAGCTTAGTCACGTTTGTGTGTGTTCTTCGATTTTTGACTTTTGAAAAAAATAGATCAAAGAATATGTATTAAATTTTGCGTTAAAATGGAATAAAGTACTCCAAGGCACTTGAAATATTGACTGTGGCATTCGGCGAGTCCACTTTGTCTCAAAAAAGTGTTTATAAGTGGTACAAGCGCTTTACAGAAGGCCGAGAAAATGCACCCCAAGTTCGATCAAATGTGAAGGTTTTGCTCACTATTTTCTTCGATTACAATGGCGTGGTGCATCATGAGTTCTTGCCAACAGGTCGTACGGCTAATAAGGAATACTATAAGGAAGTTATGCAACGTTTACGTGAAGCAATACGGCTCAAACGATCGGAATTGTGGAAAAAAAATCATGGATTCTGCATCACGATAATGCACACATCAATGCTTGTTCGTGATTTTTTGGCCAAAAACTACACCCTAATCATGCCTAAACCACCTTATTCACCAGATTTGGCTCCATGCGACTTTTTCCTATTCCCAAAACTGGAAAGACCAATGAAAGGAAAACGTTTTGCCACAATTGATTAGCTAAAGCCAGAGTCGAGGAACGGGCTGATGGCCATACCGAAAAGCGCATTTCAGAAGTGCTTCGAGGATTGGAAGAAGCGCTGGCACAAGTGCATTATATCTGAGGGGGATTACTTTGAAGGGGACAAAATGGATATTGATGAATAAATAGATACTTTTCAAAAAAATTCAAAATTCACCTTTTCTTTTGAACAAACCTCGTATATAAAGATAACTTAATTTTAGAAAAGTTTAATTTAAGGAAGGAAAACGAATAATAACGTATATTGCTTCGAACGTAATTAGTGCAGTGAGATGTTTTCTTGTATCTACGAAACTGTCAGCAAGGAAAAGAATATTTACCAAAACCTTTTTGTTTATGTATGCAATTAGCAACTTCACTGTATATATATAATTTCTTGAAACCAATTAAATTAATCCAGATGCTTCAGAAAAAGTCAAGAAGTTGATAATCAAACGAAAAGGACACCAGTAATTTGTAATTCCTTCATCATGAATACTTATACCCCTAAAAACATAACATCAGGGAAGATATGTTTAATTTATTGCCTAATAATAAAAGAAGGTGGTTTACAATAAACGATACCTTAAATGAAAAATTAATGTTCTACAACATTAATCGAATTAACATATTCAATTTCTGTCAAGTAATGTATATTGTAAATAGTTAATTTATTTGTAAATAAAATGTCAATAAGATAGGTTTGGGGCTCGATATATGTATATCGGATTACTCGTAAGAGTAGAGAGTGGCATAGTGAGCGGATGTGCTATACATGTTCACGTGTTTAATTTATTTTTTCGCTTATTAATGGTTGAGTGCTGGCTGCTGGCTTACCGAGCGACATCATTGGGTGCTTTATTTTGTTCTACGTAAGATTATATCTTAAGTGAGAAACAACGCTGAACACATTCTGTTTAATCTTTAATCTATGTTATTTGTTCTACCTTGTTCCGTATTGTGGGCACGCTCCAATGTACTTTTGATGTAAGTGCGTACTTCTTGTGTGGTTTCGTGCAATTCTCATTTTTTTGGAGTATTGCTGTTTTGTTTTTGTGTGTGTGTTTCTTTCTGTTTTTTTATTACTGTTTTCTTACTGTATTTGTTTATCATATTTACTCGCTGGGCTACTACCCATAATAATAATACAGGTCCTTTTTGAGCAGCATTGTTATTTCCTATTGTCTCATTGATCCGTTCCTTTCCGGCGGCCTTCTTGTGTGTCAGTGAGTCAACGGTTATAGGCCCGGCCGTTGTGAAGAGTGTCCTTGTTTACTGTCCTGTTAAATACAAATACGTGGACTCTCTGTTTATTGTTCCTGACTATTTTGTATATGAAGATGCATTGCTTGAAATGTAATGCGGCAATTACTGAGAAATCGGATAGGTTTATTAAATACGATGCCTGCGGCAGAGCAGTATACACTGCGTGTTCGGGCCTATCGGACGCTGAAGTGAAGTGTTACACTCTCAGGTCTAATGTTAGGCGTGGACTGAAATACATATGCTTCGAATGTGAGAAGGGCGCTCACCAGCTTCCCAAGCTGATGGCTTTGATTAATGAACTTTAGCAGGAGATTCGTGACATGAGGGAGAAGTATGCGGGATTGACTGGTTCTGCAGTCCCAGTCATTGGAACATCTACAAACGAAGTTGTCGCCGAGGAGATAATTAATGAGGTTTGCGAGCGGGCACAAAATATTATTATATTCCGTAGTGTTGAGGAGGGGACTTCCAGGCAGGATCAGATCCAGCGTGACATTCTCACTGTGCAGAACCTACTTAAGGAAGTGGATCTTGATTATGGTCAGGTTAAGTCGATTAGGTTGGGGAAATTTGATCCCTCACGCGTGCTCGTCCGATCAGAGTGCGTCTCTCCTCCCCGGACGACGTTATTGGAATATTAAGAAAAATTAAAAAAATAAAATCCACAGCACAGTTTTCTCATCTCTCTATTGCCTCAGACCGAACTCCGAAACAGTCTGCTTTGTTTAGATTAGTTAAGGCTGAAATGAATGCACGCATCGCTGGCGGGGAGGCTGGATTGGTGATTAGGTATGTGAATGGCATACCGACGATTGTGGAATATAGACCGAAAAACTAGAATCATCCAACAGACTTCCTGTTCCAATAAAGTTTTACTATCAAAATGTGAGAGGATTGAACTCCAAGACCCATACTTTTTATAATAATTTAATTAACCTGTCTAGTGGTCTGTTATTACTCACTGAAACTTGACTAAATGACTCTGTGTTGAACAGTGAACTCTTTACAGATTAATATAATGTTGTTCGTAAGGATAGAGACTTTATCACCCTTAATCGCACTAGGGGTGAAGGTGTAATGTTGGCGATTAGGCATGATATACCCTTTCATGTCATGGATACAACCCATGTAGATACGTTGGTGCCACTTGTTGATTTATTGGTATGTAGATGTTTTGTGGCTGGAACTTCTATTACTATTGCACTTGTTTATGTTCCTCCTGATGCCTCATCCGGGGACTTGGAGCTGTTCACTTCTACATTGGAGATTTTGTTATTGAATAACTTGGTTATTCTTATAGGGGACTTTAACCAACCTAGTTTCTGTCTTGGTGATAATCGTCAGTGTAATAGGACGTTTGTTTTCAAAAATTTTATTGACATCCTTGATGTGAAGCAACTAAACAACGTTCTTAATTTGAATGGCAAGAGGCTCGATTTGTTTTTTCTAATATTGTCTCTCAGTGCCTTGTTCAGAGGTCGGATTGCCCGCTTGTTGATTAGGACCCATATCACCCCAGCCTGGAGGTACTTTTCCACTCGCTGTGTGCCTTCTCAGCTGGATGTTTTCCTTCGGCAAGTAACGTTAGGTAAAACTTCAGGAAGGCTAATTATATCGCCTTATATGATCATTTGTTGGGAGTTTACTAGTCGTTCTTGGAGGGCCATGATAATGTAAATGGTGCTTTGGCTGCCCTTTATGATGTTTTATACTCAGTTCTGGATCTGCTTGTGCCTTGCAAAAGGGTATGTAATTCTAGATATCCTCCTTGGTTTTTCTCGGAGATCATCACTCTCATTAAAAATAAATTTTATTATAATAAATGGTTAAAAATAAAAAATCTTCATTTCTACGATCACTTTAAGCGTCTGCGGACCCGCATTAAGAGGCTAGTAAAAGATAGCTATGTTTCATATCTAGCCGTGATGGAACATTCAGTAAAAGCTAATATTTCCAATCTCTGGAATTTCCTGCGATCGAAGAGGTGTTATTCAAGGATACCGAACAGACTTTCCGATAATAACGGGAACATCTTCGTTGACCCGGACCAAATTGTAAATGCCTTTGCAGATGTGTTCGCTTCTGCATTTTCAACGCCATTGGATTTAACGCTTAGTGATTCCTTGCTTCACTACTTCTCACTGACAACTGAGGATGAGTTAATAGGTGTAATGGGCTCGTTTCCCAACAAGTTTTCAGCTGGTAATGACGCAATTCCTACTTTCGTAGCGAACTGATAGAAGGCATTACTCTGTTGAGGTAGTGCTTAGATTGAATGCGAATTCTTGAGATCATTAATAAACAGTAATAGAGTACACTTTGCAGCAATTTCAAGATACTCAAGACTATTAATAATTAGATGAACAGTTTTCACACTAATACTATGTTTGAGAAAGTTATCTAATTTCAATTCACCTATTAGCGCGTAAATCAAATTCCAACGGTTTCGTCTCTTCATCTGACAATGTAGCTTAAGTACATCTTGGACGGGTCAAATTTTTATTGAATCTCTATCTTGGAGATGACTATTTCTCAGAGTTCTTCAACGGCTCTGTTCTGCTTAAAAAATCCATGAAAATGTTACAATTCGCAATTTGTGCTTATTATTTTAATGAGATCCATCCTTTCTAAAGTACAACTAACAAACTTTTTTGAAAAAGATTCCATCTTCCGATTTTATTCTAAAAGTATCTTAGAGGTGAATGATTAATCTTTCCATTGATTTGTAACAAAGGCAATTACTTAGCTTTTCTACATTAGATACATATGCAATTACATATATACGCACGTGTATATACACTATTACGTGCATCTCACTGTGTAAATTAATAAAAACTCGTAATTTTCTGCTTATTACATCGTTATAATTAAGGTGGAAATTAATGAAAATCCTGCAATTCTCGGTTAGGAATCGAACAGTAACAAGAAACATGAGATTCGATTTTTTAAAAAATTGAATCTCACAGTTCTTGCTAGCTAAATAGTAGAACACCCGCCAGGCAAGCGGACGATTGATATTCGAATCCTCAGCGAGAATGACGAGATTTTTTAAAATTAATTTCTGCCTTCATTATAACAATGTAATAAGCAGAAGATTACGAATTTTCATTAATTTCGTCGTTGACAGCAGGTATTCTACTGACAAAGATCAATTTTTACTGCCTCACATTTTAATTCTTCAATTAAGTTATATATTGTATTGTAACAAGATGTCAATTTACCAGTTCTGGGCCAATAGGTTTTGTTCCAAAAAAATTTGTTTTTAATGGTTAATCATTCACCAATTCAAGGAAGCCCTATTTTGATGTCCCCTAATAAAAAAATATGTAGTAAAAAAATTATTTAAATATATCATCGTCTCATATTTTCTTTATTTAAGATGTTGATGATAAAATAAATATTGAAATTTAATATCATTGTCAAGTTCAGATTTTTTGATTTCTTTTAATTTTTTATGCACATTATTATCTCTAAATGCATATGATTTAGATCTTAATCCAACAAATTCAAGTATCTTTTTTGAATGAAATTAAAACACAATGAAAGACAAATAACTTTTTATAAACATTTTTAATAATGCATTACATTATATTATATATACATTATAATCATTATATTACACTGATGCTCTGGAATCACTACTTTGATCACTGTAACAAATAATACATTTTACATGAAGCAACACGACATACTACTATACATAGGTACTTGTCAATAATAATTAAACATCTTAAAACATTGTATTACCTAAATATTTCCTGCAACAGTGTAAGTGCTCTATCCCTTAGAACGGTTTTCGGAAATATTAGTGTTAAATTTCCCATATTCCGGATATTTATAGAAATTTTGGTGTCATTAACGATGTTATATCCGCCAATAACAGAGCTCATTTAATGTAATTATTCTTTGATCCTCTTCTTCTTCAGTTGGCCTTAAAAATATCTCATTTGCAAAATTTGGATATTTCACTAATTTTGCTATGATAACAATATTATTATATCTAACTTCCACCGCTATTTGATGCATGTTAATGTGTTTTCTCTTAAGTTCCTATATCCGACACTATCCAAATAATCCGTCAAATCCTTTCCACTGACAACCAACCTGATGATTTGGTCAACCTGGTGAATACTTGTTTAACCTCCACCTATTTTCAGTTCCGTGGTAATTATTATGAACAAGTATCGGGTGCAGCTATGGGGTCTCCTCTCTCTCCTGTTGTCGCTGACATTTTTATGGAGGCATTCGAACAACAAATTCTACACTCTTGTAACCAAAAACCAAAATGTTGGTTCAGATATGTGGATGACACCTTCGTTATTTGGCCCCATGGTCGGGATTCCTTGAACAACTTCCTCGTTTTCTTAAATTCACAACACGATTCCATAAATTTCACCATGGAGATTGAATCTGAAGGTTCCCTTCCTTTCCTCGACGTCTTGATAACTCGTCATCTGGATGGTTCACTAGGACATTCAGTGTACCGCAAACCCACACACACTGATCAGTATCTCAATGCCCTCTCCCATCATCATCCCGC